>VYZX01016976.1:24780-63882 GCA_013401335.1 Brachypteracias leptosomus | reverse complement strand
CTTATGGAGGTACCTCTCCACAAGTGATGATGGATACATCTGCAGCCACGGTATCTGCTGCATGTAGGCTGTCAAACTCCAAAGCGAGCTCCTCATGGGCACTGAGAGCAGGTCAGCAAGTGCTGTGTCACTGCCTGGTTGGAAACTATTGTTTCTATGGTGTTTGTTAACGGACTGGTGGGGAAAGGTAAGCTGTCTTGGCGGAGTATAAATTCCTCTGTCCATGTACCAGCTCTCCTCCAGCAGATGCAGAGTGCAGGAGATGAAACTCCTCACACCAGCTGCCCTCATCTTGCTCCTCTCCCTCTACACCCTGGGCACAGGGGATTGTGAATACAGCTCTCTTCTCGCTGTGGCCAATGGAAGCCACTGGGGCAGGTGGGGGACTTGGTAATTTTGCTGCTATGGCTATGCCAATGGATTTGCGCTGAAGGTTAAATTCTCCCTATTTCCCACCATCTCCTGCCCCTGCACCCTGGTTTACAGCTCTCCACCTTCCAGGATCATCTTTTCCAGGGTCTAAGGACTTTCTACAGGGTTTTCCTTCTTCCTGAGTACCATATACGTTTCATAAAATTCTAAGTCTTTTGGAAAACTTAGCCTAGAAAATGTTGCTACTGTAGTTATACCAGCAAAGAAAAATAAAATTTGGGGGGTTTTTTTGGGATAAGGGGTCTCCCATTAGATACAAGAAAAAACGAGCTACTGCCAGAAATGTTTTGCTCTCGTTCTGGATAGAGGTGTGCTGGCAGATTCATGATCTGCATGAGGTTGATGAGGCTGGAAAAAACCATGTCAGTACCAAAACCTGCTGCTGGAGTCAGGGAGAGAGACAACCTTCTCCAGTCTCTCTCCTGGTACTTGGAGTCTCTGCCTTACGTGTTGGGTCAGAAATAGTTAGAAAACACAAAGAACATATTAAAAGGGTTATATAGGTATGCTGCAGTTTCCCAGTGACAGACATCTATTTCCTTGCGTCCCAAGACATTCCCAAGACTGGCACTCAAAGGACTTTTCCTGGATCTTCTCCCCCTTGCCTTTACCTCTGTCCCTGTGTGACTTCTACTGCAGGTGGAGCCCTCCTAGTTTGGAAGAGATGACACAGCTCTGAATGGCATACGCTTGCACTGTCAAGATGACTCAGTCATCGAGTCCTTGGTGGGGGAGTAAGTAATACTGGTTTCTACCGTCTGCCATGCACCAGCTCACAAAATATCCATCGGTGTCACCATTTGCAGAGGTCTCTTCTCTGACTTGCTTTAGTACTAAGTATGCATAGTACTGTGGTATAAAGTAAATTAAAGCAGGTGGTTGAGAATTTTATTCATTCATTTTTAGAGTAATTAAATATGATTACTTCACATTACCACCTTCTGCTTGCTCTTGAAATTTCTGCAGAGTACTGTGAACACCTGAAGTATGGTCCTAGGGATAGATTAATACTTTGGAAACCTGCAATACATAGGGTAAATTTGAGAAAAAGGTTTTTTTAACCATACTTTTAGAAACTGTTTGAGTGAAGCCCTGGCCTTGCTGCAGTGACCAGCACTGCACCTCTGAATGGCAGAGCGTCTGCTCTCCCCACTGCATGGTGAGTATTTGTCAGTTAGGTCAGAGTTGTATCATGTAACATGTGCTCTGGCTGTTCTTGGAGTTTCCACCAGAACCGTAACTATCCATTCTCAGACTTCACGGTGCTTTCCTGATGAGATACTACTAAGGAGAAAAATGCACCCTTGGAAGGAAAAAAAAAAAGGAGAAAGTAAGAGGCCTCAGACTGCAGCAGAATGTTGTGCTTATCACTGCTGTGAGCAGGTAAATGTTAAGCTTGAGGGCAGCATGACAAGGGAAGGAGCACTTCCCAGCAGGTTGCAGAGCCCAGACATTCCTCTGTCTGCTTTTTGTCAGGTAGGGTACCTGGACCAGCTTCCAAGTTTGCCCTGAAGGCTACCTGATTTCCTTCTCATTGAGAACAGAGAAGTCACAAGGAGGAGGCGATGACACAGCAGCCAACAACATCCAGTTCAGATGCTCAGATGCAACTGTGCTAGTAGGTGATGGACTATCATGGGGTAGATTTGGTCCATGGAGCAAAAGATGCAACGTATGTGGTCTCCAGACCAAGGTAGAGCCTCCACAGGGGTTTCAGGATGACACAGCACTCAACAATGTGAAGTTCTTCTGTTGTAAAGGAGCACTTGCTCCATCTTCATCACTGCCTACACATCTAATATCCCACAGCAAATGAAATACCAGTCATTCTTGGCTCAAGCTTTCTACTGGGACATGCCTGTGATGTTTTGAGTGCTTACATCTTGCTGTACTCGACAATGCCTTAGATGATTATGATGACTTTTACAGCTACCACTACATTAGCATAGCTTCTCATAGCTACCGAAGTGTATTATGTTCACAAGAATCATCATGTCATGTAACTCCTGGTGTACCTCTGTGAAAATGCACAAAGTCTGACAATTGCTTAGAGCTGAGGAACAGTTTTCTCAACTTTTTTTCTCTGACTAGTGTGCTTCTTTCAGGTATATTCTGCTCATTTTTCCCTTGTTTGAAATAATATTTGACCTGTTTATGTATCAAACAGGGAGGAATGGGTATTAGTTTGAGCCTACTTGAGGTTTCTGACTAAAGAGAAAATGAGTGATGAGACCTAAACTGAGTGAAATGGAAATTTGGGTGGGCTCATGAGAAGCATCAAAGGTTCGGCAGTATTGCCCTCCCATAACTTTAGTTGCCTTGAGGCTTGTACATTTTTTTTACAGGCAGTCTGTTAGCTCACATCTGAGCTCCTGCCTTAGGAAATATGATTAAAAAGTGCTCTTACACTGAGCATTCACCTAAGTGTGGCTGTGGTGCCACCTGGGTGGGCTGTAGCTCTCCAGTTCTCCCTTGTTTTGTAGTGTGCTCCACTGGCTCACCTCACTGTTAATGCAAAATTTGTTTTCATGGGACTTGTTTTTTTGTTGTTGTCTCTGTGTTTCATGCTCTAAATAGAATGGGGAGAATCCAAACTAAAAATAAACTCTGTCATTCATCCATTTTTTATGCTCCAATTTGCTGGTTAAGCTTGAAGTTATTACCTTGTCCTGGTGTGCTAGATGTAAAGAATGTACTCTTGATTTGGGAAAAATAATTCCTGGAGTTGTGCCCTAATGTCTAAGCCACCAGGCCTCTCCAGCAAGAGTTTGAGATTTATTTCCTCTCTGAGCACCATTTAGGAAGTTTAGCTGTTGGTATTCCCTCAAAGAAATGCATTATGCGTCTTTGTGTACTTGAAACAAGGCAGGGGCATGATGCAGTTATCCTCTAAGTGACTGGGCTGTGAGGTGTGTTCAGGTCCACAGACCCATGGAGCAGCACAGAGCTGGTGGATGGAGGTTCCTTCTGCCAGTTCACATCCTCTGCTTAGCACATACATACACAGCAGCCATGACCACTCTAGCTCTTCATCCATGTGAAACTTTCTTCTCGTCACTTACATAAAAAAGTACTTGAATAATAACCGTATTTTCTTATAAGAGGTATGGAATATAGCGGGCAAAAGAGTAGAACAAACATTATACATACTTTGGTCAAAAGAGTTTTGCCAAAAAAAACCCCTCAGGGGTTAACTTTTGAGTATTTCACTGGTTTGTCTAGCTCTGTGTACTGTCCATGGTGGCAGTGCTTGATATCTAATGCTTGATTAAAAGTTTCTCTGAGTCAAGGAAGTGGAGAGTATGAATTTTATTGGCAAAGCCAACAGCAGTCGCTGGATGTTTGGTGTTTGGTCATGTTCGCTAATGCTGTCCTTTGGAGAACACAGCAATTTCTCAAGATGCTTCTGTCATTTTGTCTCTTAGTCCTCATTTTTGATGATGCAGGAATTTGCCAAGCGGTGGGTGATGAACGGAGATGCCAGCCATAGAGAACTCAGGTTTGATTGTATCTACTGCTATCAGGTGGAGAATAAGACACTTCTCTTGGGTCTGTCTGTACTGTACAGGGTATTGCTTCCGATCTTCTGCTTCTGAGGCACAGCTGGGGGAAACTGATGCGTCTCCAAGGACATAATTCAAAGTTACTTCAAGTTAAGTGCTTACCAAAGCCTTAGTGGTACAAGAAGAAACCTTAGAAAGGTTTCTGGATTTGAACGATTTTATTTTTGAAAAATTAATATAAAACTTTTCAGCCATACCTTCTGCTGCAAATTTGCATAGCTCTTATTTACTAATCTCAGGATCTGATTTATTTCTTAACCTCTTAAATGCTTTCTTTTTCTTTTTTTTTAATATTATTTGGTATTTTTAAGTGATCTTTTAACTGCTTTCTGTATTCCCCTTGGCTGTAGACATTTTAAGTGTGCAACTGTATTTTAAATAAAAGCTTATTTTGCAAACCACTCCAATCAATGCTTGAAATTCAAGGGATTATTAGCTTCAAGGAAGTATTTTGTAACTTCCATCTCCATCTGAGAGTTTCTGAAAAAATCCTGATTTGTTATATATTCAGCTCTCTGTAAACATTCTAATCCCTTAACACTAGTACTTCGCAGCAAAAAACCCACTCCAAAGTAGCAACCTTTTTCCCTAACAAGCTCAAATAAACAAAATTAAAACTAAATTATGATACTCTCACGGTTAACTGGGGTTAACAGTGACCACATAGAAACTTACCTTCCAAAATGTCCATTTACAAATCCCACACATGGATAGAACTTAATTTGCATCTAGTTGCTTGACTTTCATTTTCTTATGAGATAGGAATCATTTTAGCTTGCAAACTGACCATACAATGTAACTAGTGAGGTGACATTTAAGGACATAAAAATAAAAATATCTGCACTGGTCTAGACCAAATCATTCAGTGAAAGTGAACGGGAATTGTGGTGACATTGCATGCATCATCTTCTAAAGCTTGAGGAATCCCTTTGCTCTGGCAGAGGCAGCTCCCTGCACTTCACAGAAGTCTTAGAGGGCCAACTACTGGTCACCTTCTACCAGAGCAAGTAGGACAAGCGAAAATCGTCCATGTACTTTATATTACAATACTGTAAATGGCAACATGACATGTCAAGTGTTGTTTTTTTTCTCAATATGTAAGTTGTGTGTCTTGGAAAGATATACTGTGTGAATCTAAGCTCTGTGTGCAGCCAGTTGTGTGTGGGGAAAGAGGTCTGGTAGTTACTCTGTTCTCCAGTTCTAAGAGAGTTAGTTCTTGGAATGGCCATTATTGCTCAGCTGAAGCGCCTAAAAGAAGGAATTATTTTTCTTTTGATTTGTTCAATAAGCAGTGCCTGTTTTCTTTTGTGTATGTATGTGTATATGCAGACAATTGAAAAAACTTGAACTTTGTATAACACATTTCTTCTCCAGAGGGTGAGTCAAGCTAGAAGACTCTGAATATCTGTTACTTCTCTGCAAATGAATGATTCAGTTAAATTTTGAGGTTGCACTCAGGGTAGTGTTCTCTACATCATCAGCAAAGCTGACCTTCTGTGCTTTCCTGTTGTACGAGGTGTAACATAGTTTCATATTGGTGTTTGAATAGACACTCCAAATGAGAGCTGTTCCAAGAAATGTTTAGAAAACACAATACCACCTCCTTTTCATGTACTTTCTCATGTATTTATCAGCCAATTCAAAATAAAATGGGGATGTTTTTGTCATCTGAATATTGATGAAATACTTCCACCCAGGCCTCCTCTGATGGTCCACTTGCTAAACATGGGTCAAATACAGAAAGGATGTGGTAGGATTGCAGTTTAGAAGCTTGAGCTGAGCAGATCTCAGAGGTTTACTGCACCCAGAGTGGAGGAATCTCTTTCAACTAAAGTGAAGGTATAAAATTGTTACCAAAGTATGCTGAAACTGATGTGGCTGAAACTGTGAGTAGCTACTTCAGCATGATTTCGGAAAGTCACTGTGTGTCTCTGGCACACCTAGGAGTCAGGAACATGTTGCCAAAGAACTGCCAACCATTTCCTGCTGAATGACAATGAGACCAGTGGCAAAACCAAGGACCAAAGCAAGAATGATTCCTGCATCAACTAATAATGTGGCAATTTTGGGGCTGGAGTATGAGTAGGCTTGAGGAAAACAAAGAGGAATTTTCCACCCACCTGCACATGTGGCACAGCTCCCTGAGAGGTCAGCAGAAGTGACATGTCTGGAGCTTTCCAGAAGTGATTTTTAAAAGCCAATTCTATTGAATAAGACTGAATCAGATCCAGAACAAACCTGCTGTTAGCGGTGCTCCAGCAAACCAAGCTTTGAGCCTGCTTCTAGAAAGCTGACCTTGGAAATCTTAGCCTTTATGGCTCCATTGTTCCTACTGCTCAAGGAAAATAAACATTACATCCGTCACAGGTTTTTCTGTAGCTTGAGTTATTAGTTTTTGTGATGCAGAGAAAAAATCCGAAGGTGATTTAGCTACATATGGTTGTTAATGTTATACACAATGAAGATGTGCACTATGCAGCTCATGCTCAATATGTCATAGTTACCTTTGCTGCCCCTTAAAGCCAACCTTAATTAACTAGCGTAATTGCCAGTGAGAAAACAACAAAAAACATCTGTTTTATAATTTTCTGAGTATAATTATTTGGAAATGTTACTACAGAATGTGAGCAGCAGAGAGTATTAACCTATGGGTCATGAAAAGAAAAACAGCAGGGTTTTGGAGAAGGACTGAATTCTGGCTTCTGTCCTTTCCTGCAACACCGAGCCAGTGGGTATGTCCTTGCCCCACAGGACTGCATATCTATGGTGCTGTGCTCGAATCCTAACTTATTGTGTGATAAATTGTTGCATGGTTTGTATCTGCCTGCTTTGTCTCCATCTCTGCAGAAATGGAGCCTACTCGAGGCAGTCCAGGGTCTAACAAGTGATGTTAGAAACTGTTGTCCTCACAAGAAGAGGGGATAGAAGATACCTCCGAAGCTCAGTGAAAGCTGTGAAGAACAAATGAGCTGTTTAGCAGTTCAGAAACACAATTAACAACAAGGTGACAACACCAGGTGTATAGAAATCATATTTCTCTTCTGCAGATAATGTGGAACCTTTCATATAGACTTTCTCTTTTGGTGCATGGTTCCTGCACTTTCCATATCCTATCATAGCAAAACTTAATAGACCTCAATCCCCTTATAGCACCTTACAGCACAGACTGACTCTATATAGCTTGCTAAGGTTTGGTGGCTTCTGCAACATTTCAGCTAGTTGGATGACATTTGGCTGCACTAACAACTGAGCCTCTCCAGCAGAGTAACTTCTATTTCTTTCTTGTCACTCGAAATCAGTTCAAGAGCAACAATGGAGTAGTGGTAGTTCAGTGCATTGAACATAAACCATCACAATGGAGATCAATGGCCTTTTTAATGGCTGTGTAGTAGAGAGAACAAGTACAGGTGCTGCAAGAACACTTGCAGGAGCTTATTAACTCAGTCTGTTGAAAAGAATGTTTTCAGAGGGAGCATGACAGTATGAGAAGTTAAGTTACTGCATGAGTCTTTTCAGGATCAGGCCCTAAACAGGTCTGAGATATCCCCTCTGTGTTTCCGCTGATCTTTTCCTCAGGGGAAGCATTCTGCAGGTGTTTTGTGAGTGACTGATAAGTGCATTGACAAAAATGTATGAGAATGGCTTTGTTAAAATCCAGAAAGAGCCACTGATACCCTAAAGAAAAATGTCTTTCCATGCTATCAAAAAATATTTTAACCCATTGCACTTTTTTGCGTAGTAGTAGTAGATTAAAAAGTAATTCCCCAATCTGATGTTGCCTAGAATGCATTTCAATCCTTGCTGCAGCAATTTTTTGCATGTCAATGAACTTTTTATGGTGAGATAGCCAGAAGTAATTTAGAAAACAACTTTCCTTCTCAGCTTTTGCCAATATTGTGATTATCAAGTAAGACTAGCTTTATTATTTCTGGTTTATTGCTATAGCATCTACAACATGTCTGGGAGTGCTGTCAATAGGAAAACATGAAAAATATTCTAAGTTGTTTTGAACATCTTGTTTTCTGAGGAGAAAAGACAAAAATAAATTCTGACTCCTGCCAGCTATGGTGTTTTTGCTTCACTGCAACAGCAACTTCTGTGTGTCTACTGGGAACAGCAGTGTCAAGGGGACAAAGCTCTTCTTGATTTCAAAGGAGATTTTTCTCTCAGGAAAAATAGTAACTGAGTGAAGAAAATACAATTTTTGTTTCTAGATGTTTACAAACAAACAGCTGGGAACACTTCAGTATTTTGTGAAAAAACATAACTATGTTTCTACTCTGGGTCACACTGGAGTCAGTGAAACTACACATGTGTAAAATAGGGGATAAGTGAGAAAGACATAAACTTAGGAAATCATTACTGTATGATCTACCCAACAAAAAGTTTCCTTTCAGGTCTAGCCAAATGACTGCAACTTTCCACATGAGATTATAACACCCATTCTATGGTGCTAATTAGTTATCTAGCAGTACCTGCTGAGTCTCACTCCTGTTAGAGGTGTAAGAAATCCACTGGTGTCCTCCCAGACTTTAAAACCCAGCTGGAAGTTTATCAATGAGTTACCTTGGAGGTGGCTCACCTTGAATGAGATACAGAGTCACACTCTTCCTTGTTAAACAGGCTTTTATATAAGTGTTATGGTTTCCATAGAAACATAACTAAATCTTTCCTCTAGCATAATCCCAAAGGCCTTCACAGACCTAGAAAATATGCAGTGAATAGTCAAATAAGTTTTTATGCTGACAAAAAGAATGCCACAGTTGTCACCCAGTCAAGTTACTCACATGGGCAAAATAAGTTTAAATCCCACACAGCAGAATTGCCTTGCAGCATTCAGACATTTTCTGGAATCCCATTTCTCTGCAAGTTCAGTTTTATAAACCTCTAATGAAACCTTGCAGAACTCAGTAGGCTATAGGTGGGAAAGACCCTACTCATTTGTCTTCCCAAAGTGTGTTGCTGAGTGCAAAACCCATGAGAACAGAAGCAATAATTATGCTGATGATATCTTTCTGACCTCTATGTTGTTTCCAGTTGTTCATTTTCTAGTGTTCTTCATGTTGAGTTTTAAATGTTCCCCTGAATTGTTTGGCCTCCCCCTATGTAATGGGGATTTGTCAGGCCCAAAGATTTCTCCTGACAGTCAGTCTGCAGGGTCCTCTTGTGTAATTTCACCCCATTTCTCTTAGAATTTCAGGACCTTGTTTGTTTTTTTTTAGGTCATGGCCAAAGATACTTATTAATGCTCTTCTATAACATAGATGGAGCAGGTATGTTCTACTTCTTCCATAGTTTGTGAGCATTTTAATTCTTTCAAGCTATGGACTTGGATAATAGAAAATATGGTTTTGGACTGTTTGTGATCTGCATGTTTTGTTCTTTCAGTGCTGAGTTGTGCTGGTTACATGCCAGCTGAATAGCCAAAGAAAGAAAACCAAAAATGTTAAAGTTGTTTATTTTCTTTGTGCTCCCCTAGCTCATTTTTAATCTCTGTGATACCAAGGTATTAGGAGAGATCTTTTATAAACTGTTTCCCACCTCTTTACCTCCCCAGTTAGTTTTTCTGTCTCCTGCTTTATGTCACTACAAAGTTAGAGAGAGTTCCTATGTATTTTTTCCTGACATTGGTAATACGATGCGCAGAAGACTAATTTTGGATGGGTAACTGGAAACATTTTACATCTTTACCCTCCTCACCATCAGGGCACAAATCCACTAGTGACCTCATCTAAAAAGATTTGAATTAATGTTTAGCATAAAATTTTCTTCTTTGCTGGATGCATTAACAAGAATTTCTGTATTTTGAGGCTGATTTAGCAAGGTGGTTTGACTGAACTTTGAGATCCTGAGCCATTTATCATGAAGCCTTCCCACTCTCCTTATATTTCTTACCGTTATTCTTATGTCCTTAAACTTTTATTGAGCACCTGCATATCCTGCCTGGATGCATTTCTGTGCAGCCTGTTCTAGGTGAATCTTCTTTAGCAGCGTGTTAGCAGGTGATCTCCAGAGATCCCTTCCAACACTTACCTTTCTGTGATTCTGCGATATCCAGTAACTAATCTGTCATGAGAAGGTTTCAAATGCAGAGTTCATACTGAACAGAGTTTTCACAGATGGTCTGCAAATATGTAAGGCCAAGAAATGTTGAGCTTGATGCTGTCTGCAGCAAGAAACATGTAGCAACACGCCCTACTCAGGCAAATGCCATCCTATGGACAAAGCCTGTCTTAAAAGTAGGGAAAGTCCAGAGCATAAAATACGGAAAAAAATTTCTAAGTACAGTATGTAAGAATCATGGATTTTAGAAAACAGATTAGGCTGTGTAGTGGGACCCCTGATCTGTCTCCTGTCTCCTGGCAGCAGACAAGATGTTGTGTTGGTGCTGACTCATGTGATGGACTGTTGGTTCATGTTACACCAGAAGGATCTCTGGGAATATAGTCTCTCTGGTTTTGTACACTCAGGCCAGGGAATGTGCTCACTGGAGACTGCATCATCCCTTCATTCACTCTTTTGGAGGCTCATGGGAGGCTCCAGGAGGAATGAGTCCCCATTCCATGAGATGTGATTAGGGGAAACAAAGGTGAGATGGTAGTGCACTCTTTTAAAATTTAATTCATACTCAGTTGGATTCTGTTTCTTGTAGGAGATATATTGAGGTACTCCTGTCAGAAGGGAAAATTCTGGCAATATTGAGGTACCTTCTGCCAACTCTAACAGTCTCTTAGGAATTGAGGATTCTTTCTTTGGTGAAGCCAGCTACAATTCCCCCAGACCCCCAAGTATAACGAACCCTTCCAGTAATCTCCAGTATGCTGAAGAGCTAGTCGATTGTCTCTGTTGAATGTTTCTTTGATATGGACAGAACCATGGCCACACCAAGGTGATGTGGTGGAGGCTGAAGCAGGAAAGCCTGAGGCTGCAGGAGCAGAAAGGGGTGAATGTGTGGTGTGGGAGTGGGCCTTGTCCTGCAAGGGCAGGAGCAAGATCTGAGCAGGGTATGGTGATGAAGAAGGGAAATACAAAATGGAGAGGAGGTGGGAAGAGGCTGTGTTCATGCAGAAGATGCATTCTTGTAAGGGTATTTTCAGTTTAGCTCCCTTGGACTTAGGGGATAGCTGTGGTGGTGGTGGGGCTGTGAGGTTCTGTTTGCTGTGGCTGGATGCTGAGACTGCTGGTACAGACACAGTCTTGTGGAAGGAGCTTGAAAAGCCTGCTGTCTACTCAAGTATGTATTTAGGACAACTCACCATCTCTGAGCATTAAGTCCCTCTCCATTTTTATGGATTGTGTTCCTGATCCACTGATCATTTCTGTGCTGTAAGTTGTCATCCCTATTGCTCTCCAATTTCATGCAAGAGGAGGGAAACATTATTTGATATCTGATGACTCAAGGAAGTCACTTCTGCCATAGTCCTTCTTCTGCCACACTGAATTCAGGGCTCTTCTCTTGATACTCAAATTGCAATTTGTGCCTCCTTGTCTCAGCCTCCTGTTCAGGAACCACACCTGCACACTAATCTGATAGAGGAAGCAGCCTGTTTTTCTCTGTTACCTTGTGTGGATCATTGTATCATTGCTAGTCTGGAGGTTTAACATATTTTCTGCTTTGAGCAGGAGCACTGCTTTGACCAGGTACTCAGGCCTACTAGAGGTCATTGATAAAAATATAGAAGCGTCTTTTTCTTTGAAACCAGGCATTTTTTTTTATTCACTGCAGTGTGAAGAGCATTTAACAGAAACAGGATTAGGCTGTGGCTGTACTTTTCTGCATACCCATAAGCAGACCAGTTACAAGGCTGCTCCTGTTACTGCTATCTCTGTATAGCAGTGCCTAGGAACATTAATTATTTGCCTTGTTGGTATTTGGGACACAACAAGTGAAATTTGTTGTATGTTAGGTACAATAAATGTCACATGAGGTAGTTAATGTTTCACAGAGGCTGCAGTTCAGTGGGAACCAGGGAGTCCATTAGTGTCTGGGTGAGTCAAGGAAGGGGGATCTGGGGGCTTTAAGGAATGGGAGCTTCGAACTGCAATGAGAAACAGAGTGTGAGTGTGGCACTTACGTAAATAAAACCTGCTGCTCTTATGCAATGAAAGAATGACTTGTCTATTGTGATGCCTCACAATGGACTTGAAGTGCCAGGAAAATTATGGAGCCCATAACCCTTTATTACAATGACTGAACTGTATCTGGCATCAAAAATGTCTTTTTTTCCTCCAGAAATTTGCTTTTCTGCTTGTTTCTACCTATGGGCACTCCCTCACCTTGTATTTTATCTCAACTTTTCCTTGTTTAGCTTTCTTCTGTTACTAATTGTCTTGAGGATCTGAGTAACTTTTTTGCTTCTGGGACTATGTATATTGTTACCTTGAAGATATATTGTCTTATTTTTCCTTTTATTGTTGATATAAATTTAACTCCTTCAGTGTCTGTATAATTTATTATTCTGTATATGAAGCCATAAGAGCTTTATGGACTTGATTTCTCTCAACTTTGAATTATAAAATTAGTTACAATATTTTAAACAATATTTTAAGTAACTCTAAAGCACACAAACTAACCTCAGTTCAGTGCATGAAGAAATTTTATGATACCCATCAATAACCAATACCCATCAATACCAGTCTAGAGGAGCTGGAAGTGTGATTCTGTGAATTCCAATTTTTTTCCAAATCTAAATGTATTGGTTCATAAAAGCTGAGCCTGGAAATAAGAATTTCCTTCTGGAATGATGTAGAGGGTCCATTTGAGAAGCCAGCCCAGCAGTTCTTAGAAAATATAAGGACCAGGCTGAGATGAGGATGGCTTATCAAGGACCTGTATTTAACCCTGCCTCTATTCACGAATGTGTGCAGACCAAAATGAAATTCTACAAAATTCAGATGAAATTATTAGGCTTCATCTAATTAACACTGTAGAAAGTTCCTTTTTTTTTTTTTCAGTTTTAAATATACAATGCTGCTGCAATTCAGTCAAGAAACAGAGCATAGGCTTAATGTAGGTGCATAAATAGTCCTGTCACTTTCAACACTTAACCATGACCAGGTGCTTTATTAGAATAAGACTAAATTTTCTTGCTGGAATTACTTATTATGAATGACAAATACCTGAACTGCAGTGCGTTCAGGTGGAATATATCTGAGTGAATATGGACACCTGTGATCTATAGTCCATTTGCTCATGAGTGACAACATTCTTGTCTTCTTCTCCTGTTACAGGAACAGCATCTGAGATTTAGCAGTAAACTAACCCCATTCTTTAAAGGGGGAAATGTAGCTTTTCCAGCCTGATGTTAGGGGACATATTCTGGTCAGAGGAAGAGAAATCTCTTGAGGACCTGATTCAGGGCTTCTGGCTGTGGATGACCAATGGATGTTGATGGGAACTGATGACTTGGTCACTGATGGCTTGCCCTCTAGTCACCGGGTGCTTACTGTGCATGCTGTCCCTGCTGCAAAACAGATGGTCTAGTCCACAGTGAGGACCAAGGTGAATATTAGAGCTGGACACAAATCTCCCAGATTCCGCATACAGCACTGCTTCACATGGGGGCATGGCACAATTGTCAGCTCTCATTAGGTCCTTGTGAGTGAACTCGATGCTTTCCCAGCTGGGCTGAAGCCAGACTGGCTGGTGGAGACCCGAGGAGCAGCAGCTGCTCTGGGGACTCTCTGCTTCCACAGGGAAAAATCCCTCCCCAGTTCACTGGCTGTCCTGCAGGCTTTCCTTGGGGCAGAGCAAAGGGGCAGGGAGAAGGGCTGTCCCTTATGTGCTCCTGGCATGGGGAAAGATGGAAAAAGGTGAGCAGTCCTTGTTAGAGTTGCCCTCCTTCATGCAGGAGTTGACGCCCAGCCCACCAGGAGGACAGAGCTGCAGCTTTGAGTTGCTGCAGAAATCATCAGGGGAGTTAGCTGGGCTTGAGAGGGGACACAGACGCTATTTTGAAGCTAAACCAGATGGAGAAGCAGCTGTGAGATGAACTATTATTTCATGTCTCTGTGCTTACCTCCAAGTAAAAGATTTACTTTCTTGAAGTTTGTTGTGAAGTTTTTTTTAACTAATTAATTTTAATTGTAGTTTAAGATACTTCAATATTGAAAAGTCCCGAGTAGGCTAGCAGTTGGTACTGGTTTGCTCTGACAAGGCCAGGGTCCCCTAGGAGCTGGTTGGGATCTCCACAGGGACAATCTTTGCAGGGGTCATGCTCCAGCCAAGCTGCTGAGGGACTGATGGAGGAGCTGAGCCCCCTGCATAGCATAAGGTAGGATGAACAGGAAACTGTCCCTTGAGACAAGACCCCAAGCCCTGTGTTGCATGGAAGGAATGATGGCAAAGAGCAATCCCTGAGCTGCCATGGGGACTCCCATTGCAGTTTAGGTGGGACTGGATGGTTGTAAGCTATTGCAAAAGGAGGAACGCTTCTTCACCACACGCAGAGATGCAGGACCTCAACAGACGAGCCCAGAAAGTTGTGCTGAGGGAGGCATTTGGGCTATTTATGCCTCCTGTGGATCCAGGAAGCTGGGGGTGACAGTGGTGGGAGACTCCCTCTTGTGGGTGACAGAGGCATCATTGGCTGCCAAGCTAGATGTCTCAAGAGGTTTGCTGCTTGACTATGGCTGTGATAGAGTATGTACTAGAGACTGACAAGACTTATCCAGCCCTCAAACTGCTACCTCTTGTTTTTCATCCACATGGGCACTAGTGATTCTTCTGGGAAGAACTCCAGTATATCAAGAGTGGCTACAGGGCCTCAGTGGTAAGGGCCAAGGCTATGGGGACACAGGAGGGGTTCTTCCCAGTCATGCTGGTGAATGGGAGAGGCTCAGGTCAAAGTGGTTGTATCCTGTGAGTCAAGTTTCTGCTATGCAGCCAGTATCCAAGACAGGGCTTAAATTCTGACAACTTTCTTTGGGGAATGAGGACAGAAGAGGGAAAGACAAGATCCATCTGACAAAGTGGGACAAGAACTGTACCAGGAGGCTTGCTAACCTAGTAAGTAGGGCCTTGTGCTGTGATGCCAGGGTATAGTGATCAAATCCCAAAGACAGGTGGAGGAATCCATGTATTTATCTCCATTTATTTACCTAAGACTACATGTTAACTTCGTGCACAGCAAGTTTTGGGGGGATAACACAGGGTGCAAAACTGCAAGGACAGCACAAGCAGGTACAACTCTTCCCAGAGCTGCTCGTTAGCAGTGATACAAACTGCTGTATTCCCTGTTAGCTTCTCTTTTCTGACTCATCCAGGGTCAGTTGTGCTCAATTTCTGTTATAGTTATCCTGGGAAGTGAAGGGGCTAAGAATAACAGGTCAACTTACCCCTTCAGTCTCACTTCTTAGAATGTGCAGTAGCCTGCAGACAGATTGGAGACTTTTTGCCATTGCAGCACATGGGTGAGTACAGATGTATCTTACAGCCCTTGTGCTCTGCAGGGTGACTAATGGCTGGGCTATTGCCTGGGTTGGCACACAGCGATCGTCTTGATGACTCAGTGCTCTGAGGGAGATAGTAAAGAGGGTACAGGGTGAGTGAGCACATGGATGGCACATCTCAAACTTTAGTGATGAGTAAATTATTCCTTTTCTGTGAATGCTTAGGAGGACTGGGAATATATTAAGCAGTGCTTCTTTTGTAGATCCCCTGGAATTGATTCTCAGGGCCTACAGGATAAAAATGTTGTAGGAAATCTTTGCTGAATTTGACATGGCACTTGGTGTCCTTGTGGAGATTGGCAGAAAGAGCTTGAGGAGTCTGCTTAATAGATGCTCAGAGAAAGCATCCCCAAAGCAAGTTCTAACCCAAAGCTGGCCCTTAGTTCACTGTCAGCAGAGACGCACTTGGTGCTGAATCCAAAGTTCGTCATAAAAGCAAAATTCACTTCTAACCACAACAACACGGTAAATAGTCATCTAGGCTGCTGTTATATTGCTCTGAACATCTCTTTCCCAAGATGTTGGACTTCTAGGGGCATTTAATCCTTTATATTAATATCCTTTATATTAATATAAGTAGAGATTGAGCTTCTTTGTAGTTGTTGCTGCAAAGAAGGAAAGCATACATCCTGAGCACTCTGGAAATATTTGATATGTTATGTGTTTCCCAGTGTCTAGGGGTTTTAACCAAGCTGGAAACTGCTGCCAGCAGTGAGAGGGCTGTTTTGATCCGAAGATCTTGACGAGCACTCCTCACCAGATCTTGAGTGTCCATGCAGTCCCATGATTTGGGAGAGCTGGTGGCACTGCCTCATCTCCAGATGAGATGAAGTGTTGTACAGCTTTGGCCATTTGGCTATCACCTGAAGGATGAGATCTGACTTGCAGCTTATCCTGATTGATAGCTTTTTCCTGGGAGGTAGCTCTAAAACTCAGGAGGGAGTCAGTAACGTTTGCATCTTGGTCTGCATGCCTCTGGTCTTTAGTTAGAATTTAACTCCTACTTATGGAGTTTTTTTGATGCTTTTTCTTTTCTCTCACATCCTGGGAGATGGTGTCCTGGTTTGAGTTAGAACCAAATCAAATCTGTTCAGAGATTTTACTTTTCATCTGAGTCTCTGCTAACTAACTGCACTTTCTGAAGCTAACAACATGTTTTCACAGACAGTGTCTGCTTCTAGCAGTGATAACGTTTGATGTTTACAGTTACTACCAAGGATTGGTGTGCAGACCAAGGTCACTGCTAGATCTTGTGTATCACATTGAGGGGTGCAGAAAGGGAAAGGATGCACCTGCGGGGAGGAGTGGCCAGGACAGGTGACCCTAAACTGACCAATGAGGTATTCCATCCTGTATACATCATATTCAGTATAAAGCTGAGGGATCATGAGGGTTTCAATCCTCTTCCTTTTGGGGTCTTCCTTTCTCCTTTAATGGAACCATCCCTTCCCCCTTTGGCCTTCTGTCTTCTTGGCCCTGCCTTTGCTCCTGATTCATGTGCTCCTGAACCCAGCTCCTGAACCCTGTTTCCATCAGCTGCTGAGCCCAGTCTGGGACTTTGCCAGTGCCTGCTACAGCCTCGGTGGTGATGGTGATGTATTTGCCATTGGGGGAAGGTTGGGTTAGATACTGGTTTTGTATATATTTTATATATCCCATTTTATTATTATTATCTTCATTAAAGCTGCTTTAGTTTTCTTTCCTAATCCAGAAGCCTCTCTCTCTCTCTCATTTCCTTCCTCTCCCATTTGGGAGGGGAAGGGGCCATAAGTCTCTCTCCCTTATCCTCTTTCTTTTTCTCTCTTGGGGTGTGTGTGTGTGTGTGTAGAAGAGGGGTTAACAAAGACAGAGAGCATCTGTTGTAGGTGGATTGACCCTAAACCTCAACAGATGTTATGACCTTGCAGTGATGCTAAGGAAGCTCTTTCTTTCTGCCAAGCTCTCTGTTCCTTGTTTAACTTGGGTGTTTTACCCCACATGAAAGTGGCTCCTCTTATTTAATGCTGTCTAGCAGAAACTGGGGGACAGGTTTACAAGGCCATGTCTCTGAGACATATGTTTATCAGACATCTCACAAAGCCACCAGAGTCCCTGGCTGTGGCCTGCATTTACTTGTGTTCAGAGGTGCTGCTGGTAGGCAGCAGAGTTTTGCCAAGCTGGTGCATCCCTCCAGGTACACCAGAGACCCTGGCTCTCCATATCACTACCAGTTTGCTGCTGTTTTGACAGCATCACTGTCTGTGTTGAAATCAAGGACACAGCTTCCAGGGCTAATGGAAACAGGATGCTTGTCATGTTTCTATATGAAATACACTCTAAAATTAATTTACATCAGTGTACTACTGTTTTTTATTCATCTCATGAAGCTTAGTCCCTCAACAGACAATTATAATACATGTTATAAATACCTATGCGGAAAGAATTCAGGCTCTCCTTGGGAAGAGCATGGTTAATCAGGGAGGTTAAACTGCCTGTTCACTCCTATTTTGCCTGCAGGAGAATTCAGCTTTTATGTCATAATTTCTTCCACCGATTTGCTGGATACTATCAAACAAAATACCTCACTTCCCTCCATCACCTGTCCATGTTTTTCCTGTATTGACTCTAGGCTATTTGAGGTCAGGATGTGTTCTCACAATGAGGACATACATAATGGTGCCTCCAGCTCATGGAGATGTAACCAGATGAGATTCATACTAGGTAAGTCCAGTGCTACTAGGAGCAAAGCTACAGCCTCAGATGTGTTTCCTCTCAGCACACCTCCAAAGCTGGATAAGCGCTTGGCTCTCCAGCCCACGCCAAGCAGGAATATTGACTGATGGAATATTTTGACACGTCAACAGCTAGTTTGCCTAAAGCAGACTCAAGCTTGACTAGAGAGATGCAGGATTCATTTCACTTAACCACAGCCACATACAAGTTAATATACTAGACTACACTAGAAGAATAGTTTAATTGGAAAGGACCTACAATGACCATCTAGTTCAGCTGCAAATGATGTCCAGTCAAAGCTGGGAGTCTAGGTTTCCCTGTCCTTCGTTGAGACACAGCTGCCTCTATGTGATGGTTCAGTTCCACTACTTTAGATACTGTCTTCTGTATCTACAGATGGAGAACAGACTAGTTATCTGGCTTTCAAGTGTCTACACATAGCTGAGAAGAATGAAATCTTATGTGGCTATTTGTCCCATATTGTTGTTCTGGCTTCCTTGGAGCTCCATTTCCAGCACAAAGCAGCAGTTTTGGTGTATGTATGCCAGCTCAGTGTCCGTGCCAAAATACTCTCTTTCTGGGTGAGATATTTGTCAAATTCTGATCTAATGTCAAGATGTCTAATTGTCAGTGACATTTTGAATAATCACGTAAATTAACTACTCTGAACAAGATCTCAATAGGTGTGAAGCTGCCATTGTGCAGTGGAGGTTGACTCATCACACACATCATGGGACAATGTTTTTTTTTGTATTTCGCTCTTGTGTGCTTATTTGTCCTGCCAGTGAGACTGAGGCAATTTTAATGATTATTTTGCAACTGCATTTTATTTTGATAAAAGGGAATTTTATATTGCAGGCCAGATAGTTCTGGGTGCTTGCCTATTTTCCTTCCATGGTTATTCTTTCAAGGACAACTGGAGGCAGGTAATATATTAATATTTATTATATCAAGAATGAGAGTGATTGCAGTGTTGACAGCTCACCTACAACTGTAGTAGATATGGCAATTGCTGCTTCTTTCTTCTAGCCATGGAGATTTCTGTAGCTGTGTTTTCTCCTGTGCCTCCTCTGCAATTAATTAATAAATGACTTGTTTTTTAAAAAAGCTTAACTCTTGACTTTTGAACATAAAGGAAAGAAAGAAGATTATTTTTGTCCTTTGCCAAGACATCAGTGGGTATTTTACATAAAGAAATATGTTGGAAAGCTGCCATTGGTTATGAGTTGATGTAAAACCTGACATATCAGCATAGACCTTGGAGTACATCAGTTTCTGCTTTGACTTGTTATACAGTCAAGGACTGACTTTGACTCAGGCCCTTGACAACATTCAGGTGCATGCCTTTCACCAACAGAAATGC
This sequence comes from Brachypteracias leptosomus, assembly GCA_013401335.1. Classification (NCBI taxonomy): domain Eukaryota; kingdom Metazoa; phylum Chordata; class Aves; order Coraciiformes; family Brachypteraciidae; genus Brachypteracias; species Brachypteracias leptosomus. Next base: position 44,361 of record VYZX01016976.1, on the reverse strand, counting down.
AATGGAGGAAGCGTGCGGGTGCTCCAGGCACACCTGTGTGTCAGTTTGCAGTTCTTCTATCACAGTCTTGGAAGACAGAACCTAAGGGTTGCTTTTAACAGTGAGCCATTTCTGCATCCATGCAGAGAAGGAAGTCTTTCTTGACAGAGGGTTAGTGCTACTAATTTAATTGTCTTAAATTTGCTCATGGCAGTTTTCAGACTTTTGACACTGATTGTCAAGAATGTACTGCTTGGCCATCAAAAGCCAGCTGTAATGGCAAAACTTTGTAGTATTGTCCAGACTTGATTCCCTTTGTTCTTCAGTCCTGTTCCTTTCCTTCCCCATCCATTAGCACGACTGGCACTAAGCTACTTAATTGCTGGCATCGAATTCTGAGGACTGACCTTTAAAACCGATACTTCAGTGTTGTGAATGTGAAACAAGTGAGACGATGGGTTGGTCATACCCCTCAGAGTTGTTAGATGATTTTAATAGGCATCCTGGGAGTCAGATAACGCTTGCTATGTCTTTACAACCATGACATAAGTTTTTCTCTCTCTTTAACAGAAATGTATGGTTTTGCTGAAGCTGAATGTCATATATGACACATAATGTTGATCAGATAACAACCTGCAGTCTGCATGCATGACCATCCCTTTCCTACTACCTCATCAAGATGGATGGATATTCACAGAAAACATAGGTTCACAGAATTCTCTGTTGGATAATAGGGGTTAAAATAGTGAGCTGTTGCATGACTGGGACCTGTTTTCTTGAGATGATACCTGCTGAGAAGGGTGTGACATATAGCATAGTTGCAGTCTGCAACACCACTTCACTTTTGCTAGAGCAGAACAGTTACAGTGACAACTGTTTTCTCCTTTGACCTTACAAGCAGTCCAGAAGTTTTGTAATTATTAACTATAGTTTATTTCTCATTCAGAATAAGAGTTGAAATATTATACTCCTTAATAACTTAATTATAAGCCCCTTTATTTGTAGACTCTCAGCAGTGGTTTGATGACTAAGTTCATCTTTGTAGATTTTTCTCTGGAAGGATCCCAACTAAATTGAAGATTAGTTGCCTGGGAGACCAATTAATGCAATTCAAGAGGCAATGTGGTGCATACTAGTTGCATGCTGCCTAGTCAGTTTATGCCCAACTTTTTTCTACAGAAGACCTGGTTTCAGAAGTTTCTGTATGCTTCCTGCTCTCACGCTTGCTTTTTTCCAATGGGATAGGAAGTTTTAATTGTATCTCAAGTCCCATCCTTTGTTTGTTTGTTTCATGTCTTGTCTCTAAGAAAGATGATAAGGTTTTCTCCTACTCTGGTATTTTTGTGTGCCCATGATTTTAATAGACACCTTCAGCAATGTTACCAGCTTCATTTTTAAAAGTTCACATGAAGATTTTCTGTGCTGAGTACCACTGGAGCCAATGAGAGTGGCAGCTCTGAAAAAATAATTCTTTAACACAGTAACTGGACTAACTAGGTAAGTAGTATTACTTGTTACTTACTAATACTCAGAAACAAGAATAAGATCCATGTCACATTTCCTGGTAAAGGCACAGGTAGTTCCTATCTTGAAGAACTAATTGTCAAGAGACAACAAAAAAGCATCACAATGTTTTGGCTAACATGAATTACAGATCAGCAGGAGAGCCAGGATAAAGATAAAGATCCTTTGAGCTTCATGGTCCTCTCCTTCCACTCTGTCTCTCTGCCTTTTATGCAAGTAAACGTAGAATTACCCAGTTTGGGATATTTCTTCCTTTTCTGTTATTCTCTGTAAACCATTCTAGGTCATTCAAATGTGTTGCTGGGAAGGAGAAGAAACCTTCTGAAAATAAGCCTTACCTGTAGGAGCATCTCTGCGATGTGTTGACTCTGCCAGGTTCTTGCTTCACCCCTACATACTGGCATTTTGAAGATAGGAGCATTGGATCCCCAATGCCAACAGCTGTCTCATTGCACACTGAGTCATTTGTCAGCAGTGACTCTGACTACTGGAACACAATTGTGACCTATGAGCTGCCTTGTCAATGCGTAAACACTGGCTGTTTGAATTGACAGGAGATAAGCAGCAAGTATCTATCTTTCAAGCCCAGAGCAAGATTCCTCTCTATTGTGCTCCCAGCTGGGGCTGGGGGATCCTGAAAGAGAATGTACAAACACAATGTGCAAACAGAGCATGCTTCAAAATCCCTGGCCTGTCTTGATATGGTTTGCTTTGTTTTATATGATAGCATGAAGCACATGGCAGACACTGAAAATTCACATGGCACATAACCCCTGCAAGCAGCGATCCTGCCAAGCTCACCAGTTAATTCCTAGGGAAGAATTCCAACAATTTCTCCTGAATATTTGCCATAAATAAGCTTTATACTGCTAGTAGATGCAGGGTCATTTTGCAGGTTTATATTAAAAGGACTGGGAAATTCTGTTGCAACTAAAAGCCAGGCTTAGTACCATCTAGCAAGTCTTCTTGGGAAAGATGCTCCTTTAGGTTCTACTTCTTTTTGGATTTTACTAGGGTTTATTGTATTAGGGGAAAACAAACAACAGCTTTTTATTTCTATTTGTGTATCCACACACATTTTGCATAGTGTCTGAGTGATGCAGGGTTGAGTGGTCCCCGCCTGGTCAAGATGCTCCAGTGCTACTAAGGTACAGTCAGAACAAGAAGACATAATAAAGAGGAACATATGCAGGATGGAGCTGTGTGCCTAGGGTGAAACATGAAACCAAACAGGGCATCACCCTGATGAAACCATCAATCCAATTCAGCAGCTGCTTCTGATCAGTGATGACATGCTGCAGATCGCTATCACTGTCTGGCTACCAACACAGAGCTCCTTTGCAGAAGGATGCTGATGTGAAATAAGTCTGTAAGATATGACTGGAGGAAAAAACTTAAGGACTGCAAATTGTATAGAAATGCCTGATTTGGACATGGTAGGGCCTGATAAGCACTAAACAAGGATTTTATAGACTATGGTCTATGCCCAGCTCTGCAAAATGCATTGTCGCTTATCTCTCACTTGTACGCAAAGTGCTCTTCTCTGTGCTGCCCTTCCAACACTTCCTCACTCAAATGAAGATTCAGTTTTCCTTCTGGTCATTCTAGCTGAAAAGGTTAGCAAAGAAGGTCTGCATTAGCACTCAGTATCTTTATCAGTCTCCACTGAGCATACAGCCATGCCTGTGCCCCTCTCTTGCTCCTCCAGCAAGCTCTGGCTGTTGTACTGCACTCCTGCCCTGAAAACCTGTGAGGAGGGTCCTCTCCCACGCTGCTACAGTGTCACCCACCTGCAGGGCTGCTGCTCTTCACCTTTGCTCTTCACCTTTTGCGTGATGTGCTCTACTCAGAACTCCCTGTACATTGAGGTCAACAGGAAAATCACTGCCACTGATCAGACATCAAGGCATAAACCCCATATTGAAGATGAAGATGTGGAGCAACCAAAATATCCTGTGATACTCTGCCTGTGTTTCACAGCTCTGCTCCTCTGTCATGAGTGTTTTACCAGCCATTAGCCTGTCCACAGATTATAATAGCAGGTACTTATGTTCCCAGGAAAAAACATTTTCCCTTGTCCTGTGCAGGACTAAATTTTGAGTCTGGCCACGAGGCCAAAAACGTGGTCAGCCCACATGGCTGAGATAGCTGCAGGTGCTTGGAGCAGGATTGGGAAGGCCTGATGGGTATTTGCCATGTGGGAAGTCCTATCTACATCTTGGATGCTGGACCATGCAGAAAGGTAATGTCATGTCGATGCTGTGAAGCAGGCAGGATGGCCTGGGGTTCTTCCCACAAGGTCCCACTGAGAAGAAACCTTTGCTGAGATGCTAAGATTATGAGATTCTATGATCCTATGCTGCAGGACCAAAGAGGGTTTGCAGGCAAGCAGCATTTAATTGCCATTCGGGTTGTCCATGAAGGAATCATAGAAGAGAGAGGGGTGGGCTTTGGAGTAGTTCTCAGCTGAACAGGGCCAAAGTTTTCTCACCAAACCCACATAATAGGGACTGCAGCCTACAAAGCAGACACTTGAGAAAGGATTATAGTGACACAGGGGCCCCTCTGAGATACTCTGAGGAAAAAAAAATGCATTTTCTGCTTGCCTCAAGAGAGGGGTAACAAGTAAGACTGGGCCAATGATTTTTGTCTCTATGTGCACAGCATTGGGAGACTACACTGAAGACCTGGGAATGGCTCAGGAGAAGGATTCAGGTGACTAAAAGCAGACGTATGCAACTAAGCCAGGCTCCCCTGCTTTCCTTTTAGACACTGGAGGAACTTTTGGGGAGTGACATATTGCATCTTAACATGCGCTTTATAAAGGATGTAGAAAGGCTGCTGAAGACACAGAAAAGATCTAAAAAAAGGATGTTTAGAGGAAACATTGAAATGTGTGAGCTTCAAAGGTTTCGGCATGTTCAGACTGCCGGAAATAAAACTGAAACATCATTTGACTGTGACCTGGAAAACCTTGACAGGAAGAAAATATCAGTTAGCAAATGGTTCATTAAACGCAGGGCAGAGGAAGGTATAATGAGAGCCAGTGGCTGGGTGCTGAAGATGGAAAATTTGAATAAAGAAATATAAGTCACTAATACTAACTCAGCACACAGTGCTATCAGAGCAAGCAGTTGGGGAAGGAGTAGGTTCCCTGCCTCCTGAGGACTCCCAGCAACAGAAGGACACTTCTTGGGAAGACTCTGGTCAAACACAGATTGTTAGGCTGGAGGAGGAACACAAGAATATTGTGTAGTAGCTGTGACACCTATGGTGAGGTGAGGGAACCTGCTGTTTCCTAAGGGGCTTAAACTCTCTGGATCAATGAGTGAAAGGATTAGGACCTCATTTCGTCTTGCAGCAGTTATTGATTGTTTTTTGAAACTCCCCAATTTAGACACACACATCAAGCAGAGAGACATGCAAAAAAGGCTGGTAAGGTACACTGCCTGTTGCTGCACTGAGCTGGACTCCTACAGGAGTTACAGAAATGTAAAATCTAGTTACTAAATTAAATCAGTCCCACTGAGGTGTCAATAGACAGACTGGTTCAGTTTTTCAGAAGGAAGACTTGCTGTTGTAGCTGCCATTTTCCAGTAAAAATAACCATTGTGTGCCAAGTATGCCTTTTACAAACACTCATTCAAGAAATACATGCTCATATTAAGAAATGGTTTGAGTGGGAGATGTAGAAAATTGAGTAGCCTAATCAGAGGTAGGCTGAGATAAAGGTCACTGTATCATACTCCAGGTTAAGACATAAAGCAGCTATTTCTCTAAAATATGAATACAACATGTTTTTAGCATGAAGATGATGCAGATGATGCCGGTGTATCACAAACTTTTGTACCCCACTTGTGATGCCTCCTCTACCCGTGCCTGTTGTCCTTGACCCTGAGACTCCCTGTGCTGAGCTCTGTGCCAGGCAAAGGCAGGGGTACTGCCTTGCCCATACCTTGTCAGGGAGGATGTCAGGGATTTACAGGAAGGACACAGGAGCACTCTCAGCATTTGAGACCCTGCATTTGCACTCTTAGCTTCACCCCAGCATTAACCTGTATCCTAGTCAAATAAACTAGTTTCTGCTTCGTGCCAGTGATTTCTCTGCAATACTAAATCCAGGTAAGGACTTAAATTAACTGCCAAGAGACAAATCTGTGTATTCAGACATTCGTTTAATGCTTACCTTAGTTGTCCCACTGACAAGATATATGCAATAATTTAAGTATAAAAAATAAATATCAAAATTTTTAGGGCCATAATAAACAAATCCTTTTGAAATGGTCTTTTTCTCCGGAGAAAAGCTAAATTTTCTGTTTATTTTTTAAAGAAAATCAGGCAAGGATTTTTGGTGACCCAAGCCACAAGTTCAAAAAATAAACTGCCAGTGTTATGCTAAACTGATCTATTAGTATGGATGTCAAGAGGCACTCTGCTCATCAGTTACACAGAGAATGAATGATTTCACATGTTAATGCCCTCTCTCCATCAGTATCCTACAAATGGAGTCATAACAGTTTCTTTAAGTGTTGCTTGGATGCTAGCAATTACATAAGAATAACAGCAGAGATCTGCACTAAACTCTCACCCTTCACACCTGAGAAGAGGCTGGGTTTTTAAAAAAGACCTCAAACCACCCCTGAGCACAGCAGTCCCTGGAAGATGCAGTATCTTGGTGTTGAATCATATTATCTCCAAATGGTTTCATGTCAATTTGAAAAAACATTTTAAGAAGACAAAACAGTTCCTCAGTAATTACAGCTACACCAGCTTAATTTACAAACTCCTGTAAACCTGTTGACACATGGTAATAGTGGTATTTAATCATGGTTCTGATATCAGATTTCTACTGCTTTGGAAGAGTGGAGGAGAGGAGAGGAGAGGAGAGACAAACAAGCTACCTTAATTGACAACTGCTCTGGAACTTAGACTTCTTATAAAATGCCAAGCTTCAGCTATACAAAAACATAAGCTCCCTGTCCCCAATGATCCACAGGGAGCTAGCCATTCTTAAATAACCTTGAGAATCCAGGACTAAAAGCCTGATTTGAGAAACAAAAAAATGAAAACTGAGACATTTTTTACATCACAGTTTACCAATGGGGGAACCACCAGATGCACTTTTGAGAATAACAGGGGGCAGGCAGACCTCTCAGTACTAAGTGAGAGCCGTAAGTCAACCACATCTGGTTTTGATGCTGTAGTTACTCAAAGCATTCTTCAAATTATTCATCAATCTCCCCAGAACAGATCAAATTAAAATCTCTAAAACTCAAGCCCTAAATATCTTTGTTTTAGAAAAAACAACTACCATCACTACAACAAGTCGCTTTCCCGTGTTCAAGGAACAATCCTTTTAGCAAGAGGAGTAATTAGGCAAAGTATATATGGCCTTGCTGCCCACGATGAGAATATTAGCTAGCCCAGAGCACCCACAGAGCTCTGCTGGGGCCATGGGCAATGCTGGGGCTCAAACTGGTGAGCCTGATGTTCAGGTGAGTCTAGCTCCCCAGGATGCACAGGAAGCCCCAGGACCAGGAGGGAGGCAGGAAGAGGACAGTGGTTGGAGGTTGGACATGCAACACAGCCCTGGGGTGCCTGCTGCTCCCCTGGACCCACTCCAGGCAAACCTGACCCTGCCATGATGTCAAGGGGAGCCCATGTGCAACTGAATGTCCACATGGCTCCTGCACCCATTGCCAGCTGAAGGAGTTAGAGGTCTCTATCCAAAAGTAGCAAAAGTTTGTTGAGAGTAGTAGGAGCAATAAAGAAAAAATCATGTACTTAAGAAATTAACTACATGGTCTGAAATATTTTGAATACAATTAAATTGCAGTTGGAGTTTTCTCTCACATCAACCAAATCAGCTATTGCATACTTCTTTTGTGAACCTTAGGAATATTTGTTGCTATAAACCATTAAATCCAAATCCTATAATGTATTTCCTCCCATGCCCAGTATGTGCAACTTATTAATCATGTTGCATCCACCACAAGCTATTTCTTCCTTAGTGTTTTTGTCCAATTCCCTAAACTATTGCAATCCATCTACTACTTAAATTTCTTGTAATGGATTGTAAGAAGTCCTCTGTGCAGCATGCTGAGTGAGTGATCAGAAAAATTGGATTTTTTCCTGCCTTTTTAACATTTTCTTTCATTATCCTTAGTAACTAATGTGCTTCAGTTTTTTCCAGGTGTGCTTTGGGGGAAAATGAAAATAACCCACCTCCAGCATATGCTCAGCCTCTCAGGAGAAGCTGCAAGTTTTTGTTATTCTAAGCAAGATTTTCTGCTGCCAAAGATCCACTTAGAGCCATTCCTGTTCCCTGTATCCTCTCTTCTCAGACTATTAATGGTTTGCTATTTTTTTCCTATGGAAAAGCAATAAACAAACAAAGGACTATCATTGACAATGCTGTTCATATTACAGAGTTCAAGTGCGAGAGGAAATATATAGATTTTAGATTAAAATAGCTCTATAAATCTGTATATAAATATATAGATTTTCATTCCTGTCAGCATAGCCATTTGCAGATCTGCATTAAACAATGAATTTCAATGCCAGTGCAGTAAAAGTGTCAGTCAGCAGCTCTGTTGCTTCTGGGTCTGATGATAATAGATTGGCTAAGAAATCTGGACACGTTCATTTTGCCAAGGGATCGTGTGCTGCTGGAGGTAATGCACATCAGATGAGATGTCACACTCTCAGAAGAAGTGCAGAGGCGTTAAGACAAGCCAAATTCTGGGCTGTTTATATTCTCCTTTACCAATCAGGATTTCAAGACGGGGACTGAATTCTTAAATACTGGAACAGGATTTGTTGCATGACAGAAGCTCTTGGAGAAAAGAAATAGGTTAGATTTTTTGCCTTTTTATGTCCCAAAGAAAACTGATTATCTGTGTTCACATTTTAAATTAAATAAATATGTTTGGATGTGAAACGATAGGTTTCAGAAAAAAAGTGTTTCAAACATCACATGCTGAGGTTTGTAAGGAAAGAAGCAGAAAACAGCAGCTGGCTGTGTTTTGTGCTGCACAGGTTTGTGAATGCTTCAGAACAGCCCTGTGAAACTTTGCAAGTGTTTTAGAAACAACTGTCTCCAATTAGCACTAGTTCTTGGCCCGCATTTGAAAGCTGGTTTCAGGTCAGTGGTCTTCCCTGAAGAAGGAGTGAGGGGAAAAAAAAATTCTGCCAGGGAATTAGTGAGAGCCAGAGCCATGGCTGTGGTTTGATTGCAGCTGTGGAGGCTCTAGTGGAACAGGGAGGGAGGGCTGTGGCAGGATGTTGTTCTGGGTTTGGCTGTGGAGAGCATGTGTAGTAGTGAGAGGATACGGTCTAATGTGCAGCTCCTTAGCTTTTTGCCTATCATGGTTTGACTAATCCTTTAAATATATTTTGCATTAATTTCTCAAATAACCAACAGACATATGGTGCTAATGAGGACTAGAGAGGGTTTATTTTTTTAATGAACAAGAGCAGCTGGTAAGCAGAATGTAAAATTTAAAATGGAGGGGAAAAAAATAAACCCAGGGGGATAGATATGGGTATTTATCACAGCAGAGTTCCTCAGCTCTCTCCTTTGATTAGAATCAGGTGGAGAGAGACTCTGGTGACCTTGAGAGGAGTACGTTGCACTAGGTGAAAAATAAATGACTGATACACTTGACTGTGTTGAAGTTCTTCACAGCAGTGATGCTCTGTCCCGTTCCCATACAGGCAGCCTCACTGGTGGTGGCCCCTGCAGCTGCCCAAGCCTCTGTCACCACATGGTCAGTCAGGAGGGAAGCCTGAGCCACCTGTGTGGGTGCAATCTGCAGAAGAGCAGGTGAGCCCAAACCAGCAGTGACACATCTGAAAGGAAAGTATTTGCAAAGGGGAGAAAATTGCTCCAGGTGAATTTGTCATTTCTGAGTGGTGCTGCATTGCTGGGAGGGTTTGTGGCAGATGCTCACAGCTTTCTTTAAATGAGACGCTTAATTTTTTGCTACTTAAACATATCGTCCTAACCAATACCGAACAATGAGGCAGTGTTCCCGGGATGCACTGACTGAGAGGCTGGAAAGGCAGTCACTTTCCTTACACAAACTGCTATTTTGCTCAGTAGGCCCACAGTTTCTGGTTCACTACAGTGCTGTTTCTTAAAATCATGCCTATTTCTTTTAAGTACTTGAGGCAGACAGAGACCAGTTAATGGCTTTAGTGCTAACTTGTATTTCACCATAAAATACATAATTTTCAAGGCTGCTGGAATTAGTTTGTCCCTTTCACTCAATAGAACTTGTCTGCAATGCATTAAAATCTGTTCCTGCCAGAACCCTCCTGCTTACATAGTTACTGTCAGTCTGAAGTCAGGGTACCTCATATTTCCTCCAAAAGACTACACTTGAGTCAGGACTGAAGTTACTATAGGCAGTACCCACGCTATGATGTGGGAAGCCCCAGGTTTTCAGGGGCTCTGAGAACCTTTGGCTGCATTGGCTCTGTGACCATGCTTCTCCCCATCTATCAGATCCTGCACTCTTTGACAGAGATACATGTTTTGTTTGTAGGAGAAGCTAACTATTAAGGCAAGTCAGGTTGTCCTCTGGTCTTTGTACATGTCTGGCCATAAAAGAGAGAAATTATCTGGCCTAGTTTAAGATCCCATATGTGAGCCAGTCCATAGGTTTCTCCTATAGTCCAAGGACAGAGAAAAGTGTGACTTGTCTCCTCCTGATACGGAGATAACAAGTTGCACAGGTTAATAGCTTTAGAAACCTTTCTCTACTTTGGCCATGTCAAAGACAAAGGACAGTCCCACTCCTCTGTGTGCCTACAGGAGTATCCTTTGATCCCAGTCACTGTGGGGCAGAAATATGATTATGGTCCCACTTCCCTACTCCTCTCAGCAGGCTAAGGACATTTAGGGACACTGGTGATGCTTTCAGAAGACAGCATTGGTGCTTTTGATGTTGAGAATGATAGGGAAGGACAAGTATGGTCCAGTGAATCCTTTAGCTAGTCCTTATTTAAAAAAATCCAGTTCTTATCCACCAAGACCCACTTCACAATGTAAACCGAAGTGCAAGGAAAGGGGTGGCTGCAATGTGCATTCTTGATCTGAAATGAAGCACTGGTGTGGACACACCTTAGGAGCATTTAATGGGCTGCAGCATGAACACTACCCATTGCTAGTTTCTATGGCACTACTGATCTCATGATTACTACACTGAGAGGTAATGATGATTTACACAACGCAAAAGCAGCCTCTGTTCCAAAAAGCATCTTCTTTGGCAAATTCCTGATCCTTAATCCTAATCCCTAACTTTGTCCAGTTCATGCCCTTAATTTCCAGAGTCAGATGGATGTTGCAGTAAAGTGTTTGCTCTGAGCAGGAGCCTGTGACATGCCTTTTCCTCCTTGAATAGCATAGGTACTTTTTACTCCTGAGGTTTACTGAAGGTTGCTTTTTGTTATTATTGAGTAAAAGGTACATTGTTATAGCTACTAGGGCAGCAGACCTATTGTCTGCAGTCATTGTGACAAAGGATTATGATTTCTTTACAAGGTGAGATCATAAAAATCTGGTTATTTGGGAGAAAGTTCTTGATTGAATGTGTTACTTGCACCAGTGGCAGAGAGAATCCTCACAGCTGAGCAACAGTAAGTGGCTGGTTTAGCGAAATATAAAAAATGGATGGGTAATGGAAGTACTCAAGCTCTCTAGGAACACTCCTGCTGTCTTGCAGGATCAGGCTCCTTTTGCATCTGGGGAAGGAAAAATTGAAAAGATAACAGTGGGACATGATTGCTGCTGCTAACAGCAGTGAAGAACGAGTGCAGCTGTGTTGGGTTTTGACCCCTGCATGATAATAACCTTTCTAGGAACAAAGAGATGCTGTGTGCCATGGGATTTAATCAAAAAGGGAGAGTGTGAAACTTCAGGGGCATAGCTGAAGATGCTGGGTTCAGAGAGAGAAGGAAACTATTACAAATCCATTTGCTTCTTATGTCAGTCTGGAAAGTCTTTGGTGGACATAAGGGTCAGGCACACTATGGCAGCCCGGCTTTGTGCCTAGAAAATGCTCTCCTGCTCTATGTTGAGCACCAGCAGTCTCTTCGGGAAAAGGCTCCACATGGCACATTCGCACTGGGGCTGAAAAGAGCTGTTTGAGCTGCCTGTGCCGTCAGATTTCCACTAGCCCATTGTGGGAGATGCAGATTTTCAAGACCTCATTAAGGCAGCTCTATCTTATTCACTGCCCTGTGATGATTATGGTGATATTTTTTGATACATAGTGTGCTGAGAAAGAAAGGTCCCTTGGTGTGCCTGAATGGCTTACAGTGTATGCAACATGGTGCCCCCTCCCGCCTCTCCCAGACCCCCCAACAATCTCTTAGGAGGGAGAGAAAAGCTCACATAAAAGGGATGTTTACATTGATGCTATTCAAATGAGCAACATACAAATAAAATGATATTTAGGCATTGCCTTTGCTTCTCAATAAATTTCTCCAGGCAAAATTACCCACAATGGTACTTAAGCTTCCTTGGGGGGCCCATAGCTGTTGGCAGTATTTTCTTTCCTGCCTGCTACAGTTCAAGGTGAAAAAGTATTCCTTACTGTATGAGCATAGTCCCCAAATTTTCCAAGGCCCAGATGTGAAACACTTGTCTTAAGAAAAGCCAGAAGGAGGAAGAAATCTGAAAAACAGCAGAAAAAAAACATGTAAAGGGAGACATCTGCAAGTATACCAAGTTCATCCCTCTGATTTAAATGTTTCCATAACTTGTTGCAAAATTTAGCATTTGTAAGTAAGAATAAAAATTCACTGTATTGAACAGTTGCTGGATAATGTTTGTGCAGAACAGAAATATTTTAGGGCCAAAAATCCATACTCAGAGGCGACTGAATTAATCTATATGGAGTGAGCATACAGCGACTGCTATGAAGAGCCTAGCACTTTGAAATTCACCCAGGAAAGCAGAAATGGAAACTAATTTCCAGCTAAGGCCTTTTCTGAGGCCATTAGCTAGAATCTGTCAAGTTAATATGACCTCTCTTTTCAATTTCAAGGGGGCAAATACTTCCACTTCCTATTTACAAGATGTTTGTCACTGAGGCAAAGAAGCAGTCTTAGTTATTGGACTGGAAAAAACCCTGCTCACAGAAATAGAAACAGTTCCTCCAAGGCATGGCTATTGCATGTTGTAGGAAATTTGCACAGCCATGGATCATGCATTGGAGAACAGTGTCAAGTGTAGTCAAACTTAGATAATCTCATATGACTACAGGGTTTGGTCTGGTTTGTGTGAGGGTCAAAGAAATAAATGAGAGGTGTCACAAAGCATGATCAGGAGAGAAGCTATTTTGTTCTTGTATCCACTTTGGTGTGGGGGACCTAGGAAAGGTCTTCAGCCTCACCACATGAGCAAAGGGCAGCATAGGCACCAAGTGAAGGTGACTGATTTGATTGATTATGGGATAGAAAGTCAGGAGAATGATATTGACAAAAGAGGTTTTAAGGAAATGAAATGATTCCAGAAGAGCTTTGCTTTTCCTGATTAAAACCCCAAGGACTGCTGAGCAGGGACTTGCCTCAGTCACTCTTATTGCTCCAGCATAGTCAGTGGTTGAACTCTTGAAAGAAAAAAACACCACCACTAAACCCGGACTGTAGAATTGGTGACAATTTTGATCTCTCAGCCACTGATAGTTTCAGCATACGCTAGAGCCAGGGGATTTTATCTAACTTTAATTGGGAGCTGACAAGTGGTGAGCAGGTCTGTCTTTGCCTGCTGGAGAAAAGCTCCTTCCTGTCCTGCTGCAGAGTCATTAATTTACCCCCCAAATAATACCTTCCACTCAGAAGATCGGATGGAAAGTGCTGGTTGAGAGCAAATCCTTAGACCTGCAGGTCATCTTTGTAATTGCCTGGGCAAGGAAGAAGTGCCAGAAACAGCAGAATTGATGACTTGGACTTGTTGATCCTAGAGGTCCTTTCCAACCGTAATGATTCTATGATAATTACAGGTGTGACTCAGCTGGTGATGTTTTGGGAAGAAGCTTGTTGCAGAAGGGCTGCCTGGCTGTCCACCCCCATGACCTGCAGTACCACTGGGAATCTGTACTGTAACTCTCTGAATTGCCCAGTTTCAGTGGGAAGATATCCATTCCAGGTCCAGCTGAGCTTACAGGCAATGGGTAAGGTCACTGGCATGTCCTGGTCTGACGTGAGTTGGCATTAGTTGTTGTGAACCACATGTACTGCAGAGCACAGAAGCTGTGAGACTGTCCCAGACCTCACTAGAGTGTTTTCCTTTTCCTTTGGAGACTCAAGCTGGTACTTTCAGATACAACAAGAGATTTTTAGACTGTGGGTTACATGGTTTCTCTATAAATAGATGAATATAAACATATTAAGCTCTCTTTGCATGCCCCACTCAGGAGAATACCATAACCAGACATTTCCAGGATCTATAAAAATTTAGAAATAGGGGTTGCTATTTGCCTTTGCCTGTGCCTGACCTAACCGAGACTGTGGGCAGTCTATCCTGTAGCTGTTACTTGAGCTTTTTCATAAGTCTTTCTCATTTACTTTTGCACAGAGGAACTCCAAATCTTAGTGATCTACTTTAAGCTCTATTTACCTGCAACAGATAAGAAATTGCCCATACTCCTTGTGCTTCTGCACTTCACTGGCTGAGATGAAACCCTGTACATGCGTTGAAATGCAAAGGGCTGTGCTCCCCAAGAGACACCTCATCTGGCTGACAGCTTCTCTGTCCTCACTGTGTGGTCCCAGCAGGAGATGACACTGCAGCCACCACAGCACAGTCCCCTGGGAAAGCACAGCCTGCATGGGATGAGGCTAACTCAGCTGGCTGGATTAGTTTCTTGAGCATGGAGAAAAATGTCTTTCTTTCTTTGCAAGCTGCCTGTATGTGCTGTAGATTATATCCATCATACTCTTGTCTGTATTACCTGCATTAACCTAGTACAGCTTGGGATGAAAATGTGCCCTTGAGACTAAGCATGTATGTAAGTTTAACTACCAGCTGCCAACATGGATGCAAAGTTATGTCTTCAAATTATGCATAAGGCTCTGTGGACAGTGACATTAAGTAGCTATCTTGTATGCAATGCAGGCTTTACATTTGTGTTACTGTGTTGACACATCATTATATTTCTCAACAAGGCAAATTAGAGCAATGATATGAAATTTTGTCTTGAGAGCCTGAGAATTTTTTATGGTTCTGGGAACCACCATTAAGATAGACTGTAAAATGGAGTGTAAATATTATAATGATGAGTTATTCCTTCCTGGTTACTAAGAACCAAAGAAGAAGACCAAAGATAATGTCACAAATACTCAAAGGAAAACTTACATTTTGTACATGGCAGCCATGGCTAACCATTTTCTCCATCAGGCTGAGAGAGTTGGGGTTGTTCAGCCAGAAGAACAGAAGGCTCTGGGGAGGCCTCATTGTGGCTTTCCAGTACCCGAAGGGTAAGAAAGCTGGGAAGGGACTTTTTACAAGGGCTTGTAGATAGGATAAGGGGAAATGGTTTAAAACTGGAAGAAAATAGATTTAGATTAGATGTAACAAAGATGTTTTTCACTATGAGGGTGGTGAGATACTGGAACAGGTTGCCCAGGGAAGTTGTGGATGCTCCATCACTGGATGTGTTGAAGACCAGGTTGGATGGGGCCTTGCAGAACCTATTCTAGTGGAAGGTGTTCCTGCCTATGGCATGGGGGATGGAACTAGATGATCTTTAAGGTCCCTTCCAACCCAAATCATTTTATGATTCTATCTTTTTACTGCTCTTGCTGTGAAGACACCTACATGAGATCTTCCTTTTCTATCTTTTTTTTCCTCTTTTTTTTTTTCCACCAGTTTTGATGTCACAGTGAACATGTGTAATAAATCTTGAAACCCTTGTTTCAGTGTCTACCCACATGGTATCCTTTGCTTACAAGGATGGATTCTGTAGATTCCCCATGTCCTGTTGCTCAGCAGAAGGTGTGTGTTACCAGAGTCATTGTGGTATAACCTTGGGTCTGCACGACCCTTCCTCTTCCTCAACCCCAAGAGCCAGGGACATAATTTTGTCTGTGGCACTACAGCCTTTATCAAGAAAAAGAACTGGGATCAGGGAGGACTCTCGCTATCACACCATGTTACTTTTTTTGGACACGACTTCTCCCTGTTAATGTTGTTGTCAGCCCATCTACTCTGATTAGCCAACAGGTATCCCAGCTGACTTACTATAAACACACCCCACAGAAAGGATGTTTTCACATGAAAGCTGAACAAGCAAATGCAGAATTTAATATTCCACAGGAGCTCTCATTCCCTGCGTAGATGTTGTTTTCAAAGAGGTATATTTAAACACAAAAATAATCAGGGGTGGGCGTCCTGAGATCTCCTCCTGCAAATTCACTACTATGGATACTTGTAGTTTCAGTGGCTATGTTTAAGCTTCCAGGTTGCTGGTTGTTGGCATCTGCTTGAACTTCACCACACCTCCCAATCAGGGGAAAGGATGGGTGAGCACCACTGCAAGATGATTTTCATATGGAGAAAGCCTGACTACAACAGCAGCACATAAAACTGTGTGCTCTCCACTCACACAGGAGGCAACTGGGGATCACCTCCTTACAAACATTTAATAACATATGTTTAGCAGTAGTTGCTGTTGAATAAATCCTAATGATACCTAGTCTGACCTGCATATTGCAGGACCATCACCCTGCTTTGCATCCAGCAGTTTGTGTTTGATCACAGTAGTATTTTGGTCACAGTTGTATTTTGCCCCAAACAATTTTTTTTTTTTTGACACAAACAATGAAAACCCATCCAATCTTCATGTGAAACTACAAAGGGGGAGAGAACATGCCATTTTCTTGGTCGTTTGTTCTGTTGGTTGCCCATCTTTGCTTTTATAATTGTATGCCTTATTTCTAATTTAGGTGCATGTAATTTCATTTTCTAGCTCCCCCAAATAATTTCTTTCTCTGCAAGATGAAGGCGGCAAGTGGTACCAAACATTTCTGCAGTTCTCTCCAGCCTCCTCTTCCATACAGGAACCAAAACGAGTGCTTTAAACCTTGTGAGGTAGTTTCCCTAGCCCTCAAGTTTTAATTTTTTCAAAAATTCTCTGATTTTTTGTCAGATCCTTGAGTCGACCAAATTATCCCAGTAGTAATTTCTGTAAACAGGAATGATCTGAGCTGCCAGCTGCTGCCTGCTTCTCTGTACTGCTGCTGTCAACCCCAGTGAGACCTCATTGCTCTCCAGCTTGTCCACTTTGACCTCTCGTCCCTTGTGTTTCAGAAACTGTGAAGACTGCTTCTCTTGCTCCTTGATACAGGGTTTGATGTTTGACAGTTCCCAACATTAAATTTGTATTTCACTTGCTGATAGCTTAAGGTGAAACCAGATATACATCTCAAGTATAAGGCCTCAAACCCCAAGTTTCTCTCTACCCTCATTACTGGGCTACAAAGGCTCCTCTTTGTTAATTTGCTTTCTGCTTCTTCAAATCTGCTCTTGCAATTAGGAGGCAGAGTCATTAAGAGGAGTGAAAAGTGATTGTGTGGCAGCCCCGATGCCACCCCTATGGTTTGGGTACTCCCTTGGCAAGAGGGTGGTCAGTCCAAACTCGTCCAGTCTGAGGAGGGCTTGAATTTGTGTCTCACTTCCCCTGGGTGACTATTCTGACTACCAGCCTCTTCTATCACCTTCATCTTAAAAACAAAGAATGAGGCAGTGTTGTGTACCCAGAAGAAAGGTGATAACCTGGGAGCAGAAGTCTGTTTTGGAGGGTGCATTTGAGGCACCCTTAGGCACACTGGTAGAGAACCAACAGATATAAATTTGCTTCAGACCAAACTCACAGTGTGAGTGCTGATTAAGTTTCTTTTTTTAAAATTTTCTTTTTATATAAAAAACCTTCCAGCAACAATATTAAATTGTACTTAAATCTTCCACAAAATGCCGAGTATCTTCTCACTTAATACAATTATTAGTGATAATAAATCCTTAATTAATGGTAAATATAATTGCAAATCCAACATTGAATTCTTCTCTTGTGTGCATCTGTAATAGTTTAGTGCTGTGAATGAACAAAATTTGGCCCATAGCTGTCTAATCTTGAGTTTGAAATATCTTCTTTGATCTTTTGTTAGTTATTTCTTTGAGAGACAAGTAACTGCTCCAGAGGTGAAAATGGAAGGACGCATGAGCAAACAAATAGCAGCCAATGGCATGCAGAATTCAAGCATTCATGCACTGAAGTATAATAACCATTGTGCACACTGGCATGTCTCATAAACACCTCTGGATAGAATTGCTAAGGCAGATCACACCAAACTCTGACAGCTGAAACATTTGTGTTGTGTGCTTTTTACTTTAAAAAGCTGGAATTGTATAATTTGATTCCGTAATCCATCATATCTCTGATGTTTAGAATGCTGGACTGCTTTTTAGGAAAAAAAAAGAAA
Organism: Brachypteracias leptosomus; assembly: GCA_013401335.1. Lineage (NCBI taxonomy): Eukaryota > Metazoa > Chordata > Aves > Coraciiformes > Brachypteraciidae > Brachypteracias > Brachypteracias leptosomus. Next base: position 26,370 of record VYZX01016976.1, on the reverse strand, counting down.
TAAAGAGAACACAGACCAGGCTTCTAGATCATAGGGAATAAATGCAGCAGGTTTCAGTTGGGGATGCAAACCTTTTCTCCTAATGACCAGCTATTAAGAAAAGTTCAACAGGAAGATCTTCCCTTTGAGTTCCAGCCAACATTTGATTTCTTTGCCCTTATAGTTCTATTAAAAATATTTTTTAAATCTAGTTAATATCAATACATGAAACACTGGTTCCCCATCTCTCTTTTAAAAGCATTTTCTAGTGTTATTCACATTTCTGACTCATCCAAGATCTTCTCAATGAAAAGCTAAAAGGTGTCTGTGTTGAATTAATTAATTAGAAGCAGCCTGTAATGTGTACCCTAGAACTGTGGTGTTTGCTGGGGTTGGTTATCAAAACCAGGTGATTGTGCCAGGCGAATGTGTGTGTGCTGTAAATTGGATTACTTATAAGGACAAAGTCTTTTTTTTCCTCAAATCTGGTAAATGATGTCAAAGACAACAAGAAGGGCTTCTTTAAGCCTTTGAAAGAGGAAAAGGAAGACTAGGGAAAATGTGGGCCCACTGCTGAATAAGGTGGGTGCCCTGGTGATGGAGGATACAGAAAAGGCAGAGTTACTGATTGCCATCTTGGCTTCAGTCTTTACTGCTGAGACGAGCTCTCAGGAATCCCTGTCCCTTGAAGTAAGGGAGAAAATCTGGAGCAAGGAAGATTCTCCCTCAGTTGAGGAGGATGGGGTTAGAGATTGCTTGACCAGTCTGATAGCCTTCTATGATGTTGTGACTAGCTGGATAGATGACTTCAGCAAGGTTTTTGACACTGTCTCACATAACATTCTCCCAGGTAAGCTTAGTAAGTGTGAGTTAGATCAGTGGACAGTGAGGTGGATTGAAAACTGGCTGAACAACAGAACTCAGAGAGTTGTGATCAGTGACACAGAGTCCGTCTGGAGGCCCATAGCTAGCAGTGTTCCCCAGGGGTCAGTACTGGCTCCAGTCGTGTTCAACATATTCATCAATGACCTGGATGAAGGGATGGAGCGTACCCTTAGCAAGTTTGCTGATAATACAAAACTGGGAGGAGTGGCTGACACACCAGAAGGCTGTGCTGCCATTCAGTGAGACCTGGACAGGCTGGAGAGTTGGGCAGATGGCAACCTAATGAAGTTCAACAAAGGCAAGTGTAGAGTCCTGTGCCTGGGGAGGAATAACTCCAATGCACCAGTACAGGTTAGGGGTTGACCTGCTGGAAAGCAGCTCTGCGGAGAAGGACTTGGGAGTCCTGGTGGACAAGGGGTTAACCATGAGCCAGCAATGTGCCCTTATGTTCAAGAAGGCCAATGGTATCATAGGGTGCATAGAGTCCAGTAGAGGGCTACAAAGATGTAGTGGGTCTGTCTGAGCTGATTTTCCCCATACAGCCCTCATGCAGCAGTACTAGGACCCAGAGAGTGTTGATAACACACACCCTTGTTATGACTATCAGTGCCCACACGGCACCAAAAGTACGGGGGGAGGGGGGCAAGATCTGGGAGGGGATACAACCCGGACAGCCAACCTGAGCTGACCAATAGGATATTCCATACCATATGACGTCAGCTCAAC
>VYZX01016976.1:0-24447 GCA_013401335.1 Brachypteracias leptosomus | reverse complement strand
AACTATACCTGAAGACACCCGTGTTGAGATAGGGACTGAAACAACTACCACTGCCAAAGTTGCCCCTGTAGTGAAAAAGAAGCAGTGGACAAGGAGAACCACAGGCCCATATCCTCGATTAAGGAGAGATGAGGAAGAGGAGGAAAGGCTTGACGAACAAGCTGGACCCTCAACAAAAGATTAGAAGACTGGAACATCTGTCTTATGAGGAAAGGCTGAGAGACCTGTGTCTGTTTAGCCTGGAGAAGAGAAGACTGAAAGTGGATGTATCAATGCTTATAAATATCTAAAAATTGAAACTAGAAAACAGGAAGTTCCACCTAAACATAAGGAAAAACTTCTTTACTGTGAGTGTGATGGAACACTGGAACAGGCTGTCCAGGGAGGTTGTAGAGTCTCCTTCTCTGGAGACTTTCAAAACCCACCTGGACGCATTCCTGTGCAACCTGCTCTAGGCAAACCTGCTTGAGCAAGTTTGGACTAGACGATCTCCAGAGGTCCCTCCCAACCCCTACTATTCTGTGATTCTACGATTCTGTGATTTTGTGATTTTACTGGCATGAATTAAAAAGTTATTTTATTTCAGCATTATAACTTTTGTACATGAAAATATTCAGATTCTTTCCATCTTAGTTAAATGAAGTATATTACTTGTGTAGCTATATTATTCTTCTCTTCAAAATAAAAGATAGATATCCTTGAGCATTTCCTTTACCTTCCAAGCAGTACAACTGGACATTTAATGACCTGTAGAATATGGCCCATGACAAGAAAACAGTCACTGACACCTAAAATTTATAAGAATGCTTGTAACAGAAAAGCAGAACAAAAAGTTTCTGGGTTTATTTGGATGTCTTGTAATTCTAGGATATTAATCTCACCATTTATGGACTGTCTACCTCCTCACTCCTGATAATTTCCTAAGTGCACACAGGGACAGTGGTAAATAAAAGCCAAAGCAATTCCAAACAAAGAGGCATTTTCCTTCAGCATTGCTTTTCTTTCTCCAAAATGAAAGCATTTAGTGAAAAAGTCTCGTTATGAACAAAACCAATACTTATGTTTATCACTTATCTGGAAGACAAATTCTTCAGTCTGTTCCTACTGAAAATCAGAAAAACATTTAAGGGTCCCTGAATGTATATTGCTATTTCTGCTGCATTAGTGGAACCAGATGGGCCTTTGATCTGATGTAGTGTGGAAGTTGTATTGTGTTTTTATTTAATCTAAAGATGCATTGTACTGAACAAGAATAGGGGGGTTAGGGGAGTTTATTGCATTTCTGCAGACTAAGAAATGTATGTCTCAGCTGTTATGCCTTTATACTCTTCCATAAAACACGAATAAGAAATTGCTGTAGCATACTTTAAAATAACATATCTGCATATGTCCTTTGTACATTATATGAAACCAAGAAAATCTATTCCTGAAGAATAATGATTTCTTTTTATGTCCATTAGTCACTATTTACCATTCTCCTCCTGTTGTGTCATATGGAGCGCATGGCTGGCATCACCTGACCTACATGGTCAATCTCACATTCAAAAAATCCATTGGCACACATCACAGATGATCAGCTGCTTAAAAATGGCTCAGAAAAAATGGATTGTATGGATTGCTTGCAAAACTGCTAGCTAAGGTAAGGGCCAGATTCATTAGGAATGTTTACTTATTGCATTGAAAAATCATCTAGGGATTTTTGTCTTTTAAAATAATTGTGCCTGGGGAAAGCTTCCTCAGCTCTTGCATTTGGGTCATGGCAGATTGGATCCATATTCTCTTTAGTTTTTACTCATTTAATTGAACTGTGGTTCATTTGCTCCTTTTGGCTTCTCTGCCCAGAATAGGCTCTTCGGCTGTCTCCTCATGAGATGAGGGTTTGCAGCCCAGCAGCCCCAGACCACCTGTGTTGAAGATGTCTCTTCAGATTACCAGAAGTTTAAATACATTTTATTCTAAGAGATTTCATCATAAGCAGCTTGAATTACAATTTTCTCCCTAAAGCAAGCTGCATAAGAGCAAACTATGCCCAGACTCTGTAAGATCTTTGGAACGCCAGCCCTCCTTTTAACTCAGAGTGGTGCAGCTCCAGACTCTGCTATAAAACACCTGTACACAATGCGATGCCTCATTTCCCTTCTCGTTTATGAGTTCTTCGGGGAATATAGTGTGTTCCTGCACATGGCTGCTTCTTCAAGGCACACATCTCCTGCAGCTCCTGCCTTAGCTGTTTCACAGTGAAAATGACTTCATTTCAGCAAAAGTGGCTCCCTCAACCCTTCTCTCCTACTCAAGCTTCCTTGATGACTTAAAGCCCGTCTCAGTTATCATTTGCTGAGGACTTCTTTAATTTGCCTCATCAAGTGACCAGTTCCCTACTAGAACGGTCAGTTAGTGACTACTTAGTGAAAAACCAACCCTTAACAAATTATATGTTAAACCACAGCCCCTCTTTTTTTTTTTTCCCCCTAATAAAACACCTCTTAATTAGGTAGCCTCCAAAGTTCACTGGCCCTTCTCTGCCTTCACCTAGCCAGGTGCAAGCACTTCTGCCATTTTTTGCCTTTGTGTGAAGCACCCCATGGAGGACACACAGCATTCCCTGAAAATGCTACAGTGTAAAATGCCAAGAATTCAGAAAATTCCTCAGGTCTGGGAACTTTAATGCTCTGTGTGTAGAGATACAGTGTGTTTTAAGCATCTGACTAAGACTCAGTTCTTTGAAACTGGTTGAAGTATCCATTTCTTTAAATCTTGGTCTTCCTGAGGAGGAGCAGCAGCAGTTTTCAATTTTCAGTCTCTGTGGCAGTTTTCAGTTAAATCAGTGTGAATATGGTTCTGACTTTTCCTAAATCTGCCTTCACTTCATCTTTAGTAAACACCTGCAAAGAGCAGCTCAGGCTGAGTTTGTTCCAACATTTGTTTTTTTTCATTTACCTGTAACAGGACCAACTGCTCCAATATACTTGATTTGCATGACTGCCAATATTCACTCTGCAAAAGGAAAGATCTGGCCAAATGACACCCTTGCACCTTCCCACTGGCAAGCTTGATCATCAGATACATGCTTGTTTGATATATGCCAGGTTAACTTGTTATAAATGTATGACTTTGCTTCAAAATCCTGACAGAATACCAGTTTCTTTTACTAAACAGGCATAATTATCTCATGCTTCAGCCTCATCCTTAGGCAAGCTGCTAAATAAATAAATAAATAAATAAATTTAGAAAAACACACAGAGAAGTAAGCAGCTTAGGAATGGGTGACATTCCTCAGCAATCTTAGCTTTTTTATATCACACAGCCTTTCTTGTCTTTTTTACCCAAGTCACAACTGTTTCAGACAGATGCCCCACTAATCTTTCATATATCCTACAGATCTTTCCTTGTCATAGAGAATCCAAAAGCAGTACTGTCAAAGAAAACAGAAACCCTTTTCTCTGCAAAAGCTCACTTCTTGATCTTCTCCAAAGGAATGGAGTATAACTGTAAGTCTCTGTTCCAGATATAGCAAAAAGCAGCCACTGTGACGAGAAGATGTCAGATAAAAGAAAGCTATCTTCTGTACCACCTAATTTTATTTCTATATCTGTATATTTATAAATCTTCCTTTGTTAGTATCTGCACCGTGTAAAAAGTGAATAAAAGGGACGTGAGTTATATCTTGTTCTGCCAGATTCAGCTCTGGGAAAAATGTGAGAGACATCATGGTTCACCTAATAAAAGATGAACAAGAGACTTGGATTCTCTTGGATGCCTGGCAGTGGATATCAGCTGGTTCACTTTGGACAACTCATATAAACAACTTCCTTCTTGCAGCAAGTCCTTTGAGACTATCAATACCCACAAAATGGTCAGGGCCTCAGCTGTGCACCTTTTCTGAAGGATGGTCTCTTGTGTGGCATTGTAACCTCAAATGCCGTGTGGAAGCATTGGTTCGTAGTGCCACCTACAGAATCAACACTTCCACTTGATAATCAATTAAAGGAGCAATATGCATATTGCCACTTTCCTTTCTCTTTTAGGACCTGTAACTTCTTTTAACATTATCAAGAAACTGTGAAACAAAAGTCTCAAACTTAAACTGTTAAATTTACAAAGATTTTCAAGAGAGAAATGATACAACATGCTTGGCTATTTTTAAACCTCTTCCTTTAGTCTAGACTGTGATGAGAACATTCCTATCCTGGAAGGGTGACTGAAATTGAATAAAAAGTGAAGGTGGAAGGAATAAAGGTCTGGGACATTAATAGCTCTCGAGAAAGATATGCAGACACTTAAATGACATAGGAAAACATATGTAACTTATTAGGCCTAAAAATATGAAAGTTACTTTACATATTGAAGGGAATATTTTAAAAATATGAATTTGATTAATGTACTACATTGTTTTAAAAAATGAAAGTGTACCTTCTATGAATGGAATCCTATTTGTTCCAGTTTCTGTACAAGTATGTGTAGAGAGATATGTACACTTGGAGACTGCAGTCTAGAAATAGTCTAAAGGATACCCATGACAAAAACTTCAGGCATTAGGCTAGTCCTTGAAGGAGTGTGAACTGGCATTGGCACATATAACAGCAAAAGTTGTATTGGAGAAAGCTATCCAGGCAACATATTAGTATGAAGATATCTTTTCGCATGGCTTACTTTTCTTAAGGTTAATATATACTTTTATATATATATATACCCCTAAGAGAAGTAGACTAGACAATATGGGGATGTTGGGACTTAAAATATCTCTGGATTCCTCTTTTTTTAATTTATGCTTGGAAAATAGAAGACTCTGCAGGTCACTGCTAGAAATATTACGATTTATCAGCTCAGTCTGAGAGACTCACTGGCATCATCAACGGGACAGTCATATTTATTCCTTATGTGACCAGTATCAAGGGGGAAAAAGAAGTGGTTTTTTCCAAAGACAGGCTTATGCATGTTAGGGAAAGATTTCAATTTTGGGTATATTCCCTTACTGATTCTGTTTTCAGCAAAAATTTGCACACAGGTAATTGTACAGCAACAAGTGCATACAAATGGCGTACAGTGAGGCAACACAAATTGCTTCTTATTCCAGGCCAGGCCAGCTGCTGGAAAAGGAGCAAGCTCTGGTTTAGTTATATTTTCTCTTTACTTCCACACTGCACACCACATCCTGGAGTTAGTCCTCATGTTGTGTTGGAGAAGTCCCAGGTACCTATCCCAAGGACATTTGCCAACCTCTAGTGTCTATAAATCTACAAAGCCCTGGGAAAACTAATTGACTACCTCTGAAGAAGATTAATTGAAAACAACTATGTGTGGAGTCATAGCATAGCATAGAGCTGAGAGTCCCTGTTCCACCAAATGTTAGAGTTGGAGAACATTTTAAAGTGATTGTGGAAGCTCTAGCAGTGAATTAATCAGTGTTTGATTCCTTCCTCTGTAGAGAGTAGCACTTGAGTGGGAAATTATTTAAAACAGGCAGAATAGAGTAGATGTTATCAGTCTGACTGTCATTCTGTTCGGTTTGGAGAATCTCACTGGTCCCTAAGGAAAGAGAAATCACATTCGTTGACTCACACTGTGCTGGTAAGGGGTGTTATGTTCAAATTACTGGGAATATGTGTTGTATTGGGTAGATGGCAGGGAGAAGGAATAGCTCTTTTATTTAGCATCCCACTTTCTGAAGTAGATATTGGTACAAGCTGGGTTGAAAACTTCTGAAATAAGAAACAAAGAACAAAGAACTGGGAGAGAACTTTTTCACCCCCTCTGTGAGTAGCTACAAGTTACATTTCTACTGGGTTATCAATCGCACCTTTTATGTGTGACCTTTGTAACAACAAAGGACAAGATCAGTTCTGTTGGGATGAACCACTTGGCTTAATATATGACAAAGTGAAAATCAAAACACAGAAGGAAAGGTTGAATTAAAAATACCCTTTTATTGCTATAAACCAGAGTGAAGTTGTATATCTCTTCTCATGTTTGCCCTTTAGTTTCTGATGGTCTTTAGATTTATGGTGGAGTGCTGAGTGAAAATGACAAATGGGGTACAGATACTGGAAAATGGAAATGTTGCTTGTCAGCCTGCATAATTTGAGCAGCCACTCAGTCAGTGGAAGTTATTCCAGGTTTAAATGTACTTTCTATTATTCTGCCCCTACACCTTTTCTTTCATGCCTCTTTCTGAGATACTTCCTATGTATTTATTTATATCTCTGTTGAAGGAAAAAATCTGACTGCCTGGTAGTAAGGTCAGTCGTGTTTGCTTTTGACTCAACATGAAAACATACTGTTTGACCTTTCACCAAGGAGAGTGACACCTTTCTTTTAATCCAGCATTCTTAACAGAACTGCAAAGAGATTAGAAGAGCCTTTTCATATTAAAAGTGTGTTCTAAAGTACAAAAAGGGTCTCAGTTTTGTCTTGGCTAAATATGTGGCATTACTCTGTGGGAAATGCCACTCAGATGCTTCATATGTTTGAAACCTATCAGTCATCTTGTTCTTATCACTACGGGCAAACAAACACAAACACACTTAAGCCGTGTATTTTCTTCCTGATGGTAGATGGTACAGATCAGAGAGAAGCTATTGAACTATTATGGGGGTTTTTTTGAATTGCAATGTTTTCTCTGCCTGTAATTTAATAACTGCAGAGAGAGAGAGAGGGATCTAACTGTGGCTCAGTTTATCAAGATTTTCAGACCGTGTCACTATAGATCATATCTATTAACATCATCAGAATTGTATCCTATATAAAATTCGGAAGCAAACACTATTTCTTTCTGGATCAAGGAATGGCTTTCAATTATACAATTGCTTTCTGCATAGATATTTTGCTCATGGTGTGGGAGGCAGAAGGGATCTCCCTGAGGGGGATCCAATCTGCCTCTTCCCCTTCACAAGAGACTGCTCTAACTATCAGAAGATAAACTCAGTTGAGAAAATTACTTCACATTGCTCCCTACAGATGTGTACCTCTCTACAGGAAACCACTGCAGCTTAATTGGATCAAAACCTTGGAGCATGAAAGTAAGAACAGTTTTGTTGCTAAATAGTCAGACCATTAATATAGAGAGAAGTCTAGAGTTATGGTTTTTTGCACTAAGGTGTGTTGTGCCACTCACCAGTAACTGGGTAAATGGATAATAATGTAATATGAACAAAGAACTCCTTGGTGCAGAGATCATCACTCACATCCCTCCAGTCCTAGGTTAACTTCCATGAAGCTTTGGAGTCGTGGAAAGAAAATTTAAATATGAAATTCAGACATGCATCATGTAGGAATTGGAGTGCCCTAATATGACAAGGATGATCACGGCTTTGAGTGAGGAAGCCCGGACTCAAGAGTCTTTTCTGTTTGAGCCAGAACATAGTTGCAGTGAAGGTCAACAACAGCCTTAAGACATGTTTTCAGTGTCAGAAATGAGGATGGATTTTTCTCATCTGTCCTGGTGAAGCTGTTCCAATTTATGTCAGTTCTTAATTCCTTCTGGGGCCAGAGAACAAACAACAATATCCAACTTGCTAAACTTCATAGATAGGGCACTCAGACTGGGGGAAAGGGAATAATAACTTGTATGGACCCTGTATTCCAAGGGATCTGTCTATATACAAGCCAGGACATCCCATAACATCTGTGGTTGAACATTCCATAGCATCTATCTTCAGAAAGTTGATCCTCAATGCAGCTGTTTCTCACAACTCATGAAGGAAGAAGTCTGGTGCTAATCTCAACCAACAAAGAAGAGTTGGATCAGTTATGTGGAATGCAGATAATTATACCCCAAACTTCCTGTGTATTCTAGATTCCAAAGGTTCTTAAATGTGAGGGTGTTAGTGAAAGAAAAGGGATTATAAAAGGATTTATTTTATTTTGGAAAACAAAAAACTCCTTAAATCTCAATGAGTGCTCAGTTACTTACTTACACACTCCCAGGAACCTGCAGTGTTTAATTTTAAAAATGCCATTTTCTAAATATGGACATTTTCCTTCTTTTGGAGGAAAAGAGGGCATGCAGGTGAAGGAAATGTGAAGAAAATTCCAGCACACATTACCTCTTAGTGTGGATATAAGTCTGTGTTGGTGAAACCACAAAACTGCAATTTTGGTGAGTAACCTACTTATAACCCTCTTCCTTCCCTCCCCTCACACCTGAAGTTAAAGAATTACACAAACTTAAAGATAATGGTAGAAGATTATCATCAGGAATGCCAAACTAGACCTAAAAATAATGACATTACTTGGAATTAGTGCTTAATGGGTTCCTTTTATTTGCCTTCAATATTATTTTTGTGAATTTCTTTACAAAGAACTTGACTTTGCTGGGACTGAGTTGACCAATGGCTCTTCAAATCCTGTAAGAGCAGCCCCAGCACTTAAGCTAATGGAGAATTTTCATTATCTTTCTCTTAAAATACCATAATGATGAGCACTGGGGAAATGATTATTAATCATTTCTCAGCGGCAGCAGCAATTGAATTTTTTTTTAGGTGTTTAACCACATGAGGACAAGAACACCAAAGTGCAAATTTCACCTGGACAAACTGCTCAGTTTTTTATACTATCTCTCACAGAAATGCCTTGGGCAGTCACTGCTCTCACAGAGGGTTATTTACTTTGGGGACTCACTGGGGGTGGTTGTGCCCATGTGCAAAGTAGGTTAGGAATGAGTAGTGTCAATGCTGGAGTGAGGATGATGTCTGGGGAACGTGAGTCTTACCAGCAGGAGGGTGGCAATGCCTCTGCTTTCCAGGGGAAGTCAGGAGGAGGCCAGCTGAATCGTTGGGGAACAATATGGATTAATTGTTTGGGACATCATTGGCCTAAGCAGAGGACTAAATGCCCTCCAAAGGACAGGACAAAAAAAAAGGCAATTTGGATATCAGAGGAATCGACTGATAAAGGTTGATGTCAATGAGTTAACTCTTAGTAAATGTGAAAGTATGAGTGAGGGGAAAAGCAAAGGTTTGTGAAAAAAGACCAGCTCTGTCCTACAACAGTTATCTCCATGAATTGCATTTTGAAGGTCTGGCACCCCTACAGCCTCACCCAAATCCCTGTCTGGACTCCATCACACATGGCAGCGCAGTCTTCCCCCTCATTCATGAGAATAGCCAAGTTCCTTGTGATTTGTCACCTCCCTACATCCACAAATACTTCTGAGCTGATGATATCTTTCACTATATTTTCCACCATGGAGACATGAGAAACATTCATAAATAACATCTTTCTTATGTGAAAGAGAGTTGGGATTGTTAAGCCTGAAGAAAAGAATGCTCCAGGGAGACTTTATAGAAGCCTTCCAGTTCTTAAAGGGGCCTACAGGAGAGGGACTTTGTACAAGGGCATGTAGTCATAGGACAAGGGGTAATGGCTTTAAAGTGAAAGAGAGTAGATTTAGATTAGATTTAAGGAAGAAGTTCTTCACCGTGAGGGTTATGAGGCACTGGAACAGGTTGCCCAGGATGGTTGTGGGTGCTCCATCCTTGGAAGTGTTCAAGGCTAGGTTGGATGGGGGTTTGAATAACCTGGTCTAGTGGAAAGTGTCCCTGCCCATGGCTAGATGATCTTTGACGTCCCTTCCAACCCAAGACATTCCATGATTCTATGATACTAAGACTGAGGTAGAAGTGCACTGAGTAAACAACATGCTCTACCCAGCCTATATAATTGGTAGGCAGGGATTTCTGCAGTGAGTTCACTGAGTTCATAAGAAGAAGGAAGTATGCCCACACTGCTCTCCTAAGGTATTTTTGGCCACTTGGAGCATCAAGCTGAGACATTTCTTGAAAATGGCCTTTTGGTACAGAAGTCATTATTTCCTACAGGCAGAATAGCAACTCTTTTTTAGTAGAAGCCCTTACTCACGGATGCTCCTCTGCTTATATTCCTTGGAAGGCCTGAACAGCTCTAAGCATATGAGTGGGATATTTCTGGGTGGGATGCAATACCTCTCATGTTTCCTGAGCAGCAATGCTGTGACAGTCAGAAAAAAAATACTGCTCTAGGAAAGCTAAGACGTCATCTGTTCCAGTCTCCTGCTCCAATGCATGTCTAGCTGTGCCTAAACCCTGTCTGGCTGCTGGACTTCCAACCTACCCTTAAAAATCTTCTCTGATGGAGACCTCAGTCTCCCTAGACAGCCTATTCCAGTGCTTAACTAGAGTTAGGCATTTCTTACCTTGCTTCTGCAGTGGGGTCTACCCACTCTCCCTCCCATCTGCCCCAGATATGGCATAGCAGCCCTGGGTGCTGGCACCCAAGCCCACATCTTCAACCATAACTCCCTGACCAGCCATGGCTTTGTGATACAGGAGTGTTAAGGTCTCTTAAAATGACGCTCAAGAGAGTCCTAATCTTCCTCTCTAAACAAATGAGTAGTCCAAATGAGTTGCTTCACCGCCATGAGCTCTGCCACCTCATTCCAGCACTGATGACTAAGGGAGGAGTAAGGTAAAAATTTACAGGTATTATAAGGTAGTTGTGCCCTACTGCAGACATGAGCTCACTGTGGTTTCCAGCCTGTGAGCAGCTGCTCACGTGGGGTCAGGGCACACTAGCACTGCTATTAGCTGTGGTGCTGTTGTTTATGAGTTTGCACAGGAATGATCTGAGGGTCTAATGACAGACCCTCTCTCTCCCATGGCTCGAGCTCACCTTGTTGCAGACCTGACTAATGTAAGGCTTGTTGGTTTCTGCAAGGCGTTATCTTTTTCTCAACTGCTTGTTGCCTTTAAACTTGATCCTTACGGCAAATCATTCACTTATCCTAAATTACCAGTAAATCCATTTATATGCAGGCATCATAAATCACCCTTTACAATATTTTATTAATCAAAATATGATTAATTAGGTTTGAGTTCTTTTATTTCTGAGTAGTTTAAATGCTTATGAACTAAAATTTAAATAATTATAGCCTTCTCAGAGTATTTTTAAGAAAGATCTATCAAGAATAAAGTTGAATTTTCAATGCCTCACTTAGCATGCTGCAAAGAAGGAAAATAAAGTTATTAAAATATTTGGTACTGGAGGTTTAGAATTGAAAAAAAAGAGACCTAGAATTCTGATTACTAATTAAGTTCACATTTAACACAAATAAAACATGCAGGGTTGTAAGAAAGTTTGTCAAAAAAAAAGCCTATAGAGATTCATACTTTTTGTACTATAATTATATTGGTATTTTTATATTATTATAGTTATTATCTTGCCAATACCCATGACAAAACCCACTATTAAATCCTTTGAAGTTGATAGTGGCTGTACATGTATGTCTGTGTGTGTGTAAAAATGTGAAGAGTTGTCAAAATATTGCATGAGGTTCTGATTTCACATAGTCCCAAATCCTTCAACCACTTAACAGTAGCTACTGCAGCACTAGCTTCACCTTGTGTCTGTGAGCAATTCAACACAGGTCAACTTGAGAAGAACCTCACTCAAGTCATGCATGTCTACTTACCCTTCAACTTGCAGGACTTCCACTGAAGTCATCTGCCAAGAGCAGGCAGGCAAATCCAAAACCTGATATAGACATTGAGTATTGTAACATTGTAAGGATGTTGGCTTAGCTTACAGCCCTCCACCCACCAACTGTGAGCAATGTGTCTCCTGAGAGATTCTTCAGCGTTGTTCTTGGCTGCAAGAAATGAACAAGAGAGAATGAGGCTGGCAAAGCAAAGTCTGATATTGCTCACCATTCCTTGCTTGCAAAATGCATACAACCATGCACAAGTGAAGCCTGGGGATTGCAGAAACAGCCTAGTCATAACCTAGCTGGTTCAACAAGGGTGTTCCAAGGTTATTTTGATTCAGCTGAGGTGAGAACTGACCTCAGTGTGTCTCATATGTTGCTACTCAACAGTCTGTTATTGTTGATTTTTGTTAATACAGAAATATTTAATTTACTGAAGAGGAAAAAAATTGATTCTGAGGCAAGGAATATCACAGAATCACAGAATGGTAGGGGTTGGAAGTGACCTCTGAAGATTGTCTAGTCCAAATCTCCTGCTAAAGCAAGTTGACCTAGAACAGGTTGCACAGGAATGCACCCAGGTGGGTTTTGAGTCTCCAGAGAAGGAGACTCCACAATCTCTCTGGGAAGCCCATTCCAATGCTCCAAGACTGTCACAGTAAAGAAGTTTTTCCTGATGTTGAGGTGAAACTTCCTTTATTCCAGTTTGTGCCTGTTGCCTATTGTCCTATCACTGAGCACCACTGAGAAGAGATTGGCCCCATCCTCTTGGCACCCAACTTTCAAATATTTATATGGATTAATAAGATCCCCTCTCAGTCTGCTCTTCTCCAAGCTAAACAGCCCCAGGTGTCTCAGCTTTTCCTCGTGAGAGAGATGTTTCTGTCCCTTAATCATCTTTGTAGCCCTTGGAATCTCTCCATTTTATCATCATTTTTCAGAATGGACTAACAGTAATTCTTAACAAACACACTTGAATTTTCCTAGAAAGGTCATTTTTCTATTCACATTTGGAGAGCAGTAACACAGTTCTTATTGAGAAGATCATCATGCTTTCACAAAGATGCAATGACATGAATTAGAGATGAGGAATACCTTAACTGCATTAGTTGGATAGTGTTGATCAATTATTTGAACTGAAGTTAAAGGTTAACTGGAATCTGGAGATTAATTTGGAAATAGTCTATGTATTCTATTTTCAGGCACCTTTATGAATTCAAAGCGTGAATAAACATAGGCCAATCAAGAAGCAAACCACAGGCTTGGGGAAGACAGCTCTTTATGATACTACAACATGAGCATTATGCTTTCAGAATGAGGCTCCTGTAGGGTGCCTGCAAACCTGGTGGGATTTTGTTGAAGAGTTTGTGCATTCAGGTCAAATCAGGCTTCATTTCCACAGTTTAAGGCTTCATTTACTAAAATTGCAGGAGGAACTCCCCCTTTGCAAACCTGCTTTATCAGTCTCTGAAGAAGAATCCATCCAAGCTCTTCTGGCCTTTCTGCACTTCGGGAGAGCAGAGAACGCCTGTAGTGAGGAGCCGAACAGAGTTCAAGGAACACAACAGCTGTACAATAGCTGTTGTTGCTTTAAAAATATAACTTCTTGGCAGCTAAGTCTCCTTAAGTAATGTGCAAAATAAGTGTCATTGTCTTAATGAACAGTAATATTTCAGTTCTTTCAGTAATGGAAGCTGTTTGTTACAGCCATCACCTACTTTTATGCCTGTTCTGCAAAAAAAAGTGAAAAAGTTTGGAAAGAGCTAAGTAAGCAATAGGAGAAGCAGAGCCTATGGCAGGGCATTTGCCTAGTCTGCTTTTCACTAATGGCCCAGAAACAGCAGTTCAGACTATGTCTTGGAAATAATCCTTTTATGGGATGGGAAAAGACAAATTTTAAAGTATCTCATCTCCTGCTTACCTATGGCTTCCTGCAAATCTATTCTCTTTCCCTGCTGATGCCCTTCCCTGCTTGACTCTGGGGCTTCCAGTTTGGTGGGATAAGGAAGATGCTGAGCCAGATGGTTGGGTAGGTTGGAGTCACAGTGATGTGGTAGCCATAAACGTGTTTGCCAGGGCTGTTTTTGCCAGCTCAGGGAATCAGGTTTGCCTTTAGGAGAGCTTTGTGGCGATGCACTAGTCCTGGCGAGCATGGAGAGAGCAGTCTAGATGACAGCTGTAGGGTTATAGATACACAAAATTGGATTAGTTACCAGATAAAAGTATCTAAATGCATCTCAGCTGGTACTAGGTGCCTGTATTTGTATGTATTAGTTGACCTAGAGTGATTTAGAGTGATTCAGTTCCCTAAACATAGGCAATCCGGATAACTTAAGGTATCAGAGACATCCACATGGAGTTGATAGGTTCATCATATCCTTACAGCAATGGGTAGTGAAGAGGGAACTTTCACTCCAAACAAACAGGTCTTGTCTGGTTGTCAGGGAAGGCCTTGCAATAGGCCTGTCCCTCCTGCTGCTATGATTATAGGCATGTAGTAATGTGTGAGCCCAGCATTCCCACTGCCTTGGTCAGGACACCAGCAGCCTCCCTCCTCTACTAAACTGCCTTTTTCATGAAATCTTTGTGCCCTTTCCATTTCCTATTTTTGTAAAATTGGCCATTGGGTTCAGAGGTCATCCAGGAGACCTAGGAAGGTTCACCCCCTCATGTAGACAGTTCAATAACATATGCCACACCTTCCTTGAAAATCAGGCTAACAAAATGCTATTGCTGTAACAAGCAAAGCTGTCAGTTTTCCAGAGGAAAGATTCTAGTTTAAGACTTTTTCTTCCTTAGTGCTCAAATGAACAATTTCAGCAGCATGGTCTGTTTCCCAAGGTATGAGAAGTCTGGGCAGCAGATTGTTCCAAATGTGTTTGCTACAGGCTGCTACCTGCCTGCTATTAAGATTTACTGAGAAGGAGAGGCCAGCCCTCACATCATCTCTGCTCACTCATCCATCTGTTCTAAACACAGCTCAGGGCACAATCTCTTGAGATGTTGGGGGTTTTGGTCTCGGAAAACCCAGAAAAAATTCTCTTTGGACAAGTAATGTGCTTGGAAACAAAATTTCTGTTTTGCAGTAGTAAACAGCAAATCAGGGTGTAAGACATTTTTCAGTCGTATGTGACTAGCAGTTGGTAGATATCTCCACTTTGAAATCCACAGGATCTGCCTTCTAGTC
Source organism: Brachypteracias leptosomus (assembly GCA_013401335.1). NCBI lineage: Eukaryota > Metazoa > Chordata > Aves > Coraciiformes > Brachypteraciidae > Brachypteracias > Brachypteracias leptosomus. The sequence continues at coordinate 9,805 of VYZX01016976.1, read as the reverse complement.
TGATTTCATTAATCAACTGGAAGAGCCAGCACCTGCCTGTCCATGTGGGCAAGGAACCTCCTGTCGCACTGCCACTATGGTCTATGCTTCCTTCACTCCTCTCCCTAAGCACCTTCTGTCCCAAGACTTGCTTCACAAAATGTCGTTTCAAGGTGGATTAGCTGCAGAACAGTTTCCTAACTGGAAGCAGAACTCATGCCAGACACAGCCCTGTGGCACCATTTGAGGCTTCTCCTCTAGCAGAGGAGGTATGTCCCCCTTGTCATCCATATTTTGCTGGTGTGTCATGACAAAAGTCAGACAACAACAGGTGTTCAGGCACTTAAAACACCCAGAGTCCAGAGAAAGATGCCATTCTGGAGTCATGTCCATGACTGTGGGCTCCATAAACGCAAAATTAGACCAAGAGGTGAATGCTGGAGCTCAGATGCCTGGTGCAATGCTGACACTCATAAAGCACATTTTCCATTTGAAGGCTTCCTGGAGAGATATTTGTCAAACTCATCAGCAGCAGAAGCGCACTGGCATTACTTTGTTTCACCGACATTGTTAACTACTTTTGGTGGCAGGAGGGCTTTCCACCCTCCCTGCAGGCCTTAGCAGGCAGACCCCCCCTTCCTCTCCCTCACCAGCCTCTCTGCCCCAGTGGGCAGCAGGGAAGAGCCTGGTGTGATGGTAGGAGCAACAGGAAGATTGACAGAAGGGAAGCAACAGAAGTATTTTGGGCAGGCAGCAGACGGGGTCTCACTGCAAGGGGAGTCTGAGGTGGAAAGAGAGGGCAGGTGAAAGGAGGACAGAAAATAAGCACAGAGGAGCCTGTGGGGATATGACTGTGAAGAGGAACAGGACAAGAGGAGGGAAAAGTGAACAGCTGGAAGGGAAAACTGTGGTGGAGAGAATATTTCATTGGTTTTTGCCCAAGGAAGAAGAATTCTCCCAGCAGAGAATGAAAGTGGAACAAGTGTAATGAGGAGCAGCTCATGTGCAGTGGCCAGCGGGGCTGACCCAGCCTGCGGCCAGGCGCCGACCACCTGCCAGCTGGCCCCACTTTGGTCTCATACTCTGTCAAATGGTATCTTAAATGTTTAGAACAAACCAGTGAATCGTTAAAGATTACCTGGGGGCTTTTCTCACTTGGCTGTATGTACTGCATGGAGAAGAGCTCTGCCTTCACCTGGCGTACCCTTTCTCAAAAGTGTGGCATCAGCCTAATTTGTGGTTGTGAGCTGCAGGATGTCTCCCTCAATATTGGTACGTTTGCCCTTCTTAGGTCATTGCCAGTATAGTTTGCTCATTACTGATGGAGGTTGGTTGGCTATTTTTTTAGTAATTCTGCAACAAAAACCAGATACACGTGAAAGCTGCTGTGAGAAAAGCAGCCAAGCACAAAGCGGGAAAAAATTGCATCTTTTTGCACTGGCAGGGAGTTTCACTGTGATTCATTGAGCGCTGCTGGGCTCACAGCTCTCTGCTTTTTTTTTTAACTGCTGCAGGCAAAAGCCAGATCAATCTGTTTTAGGTGTTTGTTTCATTGTCAGTATTCTGTGCTGTCAGTCACAAAAGCAGGGGACACTCACCCAGAGACAAACAGATGATGGCAATTTATGGTGTGCCAGATGGGGGTATGTGATTCAATACTGAGTGGAACTGCTAACTAGAAGGGCCATCAAACACCACAGTATCTACATTTTCCATATGATTACGATCTGTCAGACCTCTGCCAGCCATAGATATCCACAAGAATGACATCACTTGGAGTACTGCTCTGTCCAAAGAGGTACCATTTTAGACCTGAGCATTCCTTGGAGATCAGCACATGTGTTATCTGCCTGACTGAAGCATGGGGGAAAACCCAGCATGATTTTGGCACATGTAAACAATACCTCCTGTTTTCTCCAGGAAAACACAGCTGACTAGGACAAATTGAATTTCTTTGTTGCATAAATTCATGAAGTTAAAAATTATCCTTCATCTTTAAAATAATACAAACTTTGGGAAATATTTTTTCTACCATAATCATACAGTGTAAAAGTCAATCTGACTTCCTTCTAACTTAGATGTAATGGGCTTGATTTGTTCTTCACATTGTTGTCATACAAAAGCAAGCCCACTGTAACAGAGAGATTGCCCCCAGTTGATAGCTGTGTAAAGCTGAGACATCTATGCCCAAGGGGTTGTAGTCAATGGGCTGCTATCATCTGAATCCTGCAAAAGATAGATCCCTTTGGTATGCCCCAAAACTAAAGGCATGACCTCCTCAGTAGGGCCCAGTTCTCAAGTTCTTCCACCATTACTACTGCATTCCCTGCTGTGGTGGGGGGTTGGAACTAGATGATCTTGGAAGGTCCCTTCCAGCCTAAACCATTCTATGATTCTATGACCAGGACCTTCTGTGCCCTTTGGGTCTTTGTCCAGCAGCTCTCCAGCCTAGGAAAATGACAGGAACATGGGGTGGCTCTGACACAACAATGGAAGCAAGTCTGGCTTTGGCATGTATTTGAGTTGTAGCTGGGCTGGAGTTTCCATCAAGCAGGAAATATTTTCAGATCTGTTAATATGAATATTGTGCCACTTGCCATAATTGTCCATGAAGGTACTTGCTGGAGTGCCGGTATGACCAAACACTGACTACCTTTCTACTTTTCTCATGGCAGTAGTCCCTTTGGACAATGGTTAATATAATTTATTAGTTACATGAATAAGGTTTGAAATTTAGGTTTGCTAGTTTGGTTTTAATCAACCTAAAATATTCACAGCTCTATCTGTGTTTCATCTTGTAGCTTTAAATGGAAAGACATGATACGCAGGTGCAAAATATTTATTTTAATTCCTTTTTCATACACACTGCAAAGCCTTAGTTTTTAAACCTATTACTGGATGGTGGGAGAAGAAAAGAAAACCTGTGGCTCCCTGTAGCCTCACCTCTCCCTTCTCTGTGGCTCTTCAACTATATCACAAATTCACCCTATTGCTCAGCCTTGATGCTGACAGCACTCTTGTGATGAGATTCCTTTTGCAAACATGCTTATCTCTGGCATTGCTTTGTTTTCCTCAACTCAGTTTATACACATGGAGTTTGATATAGAAGACCTTTCACATCCATGGGAATCTTTGCTTTGGATAAATTTCTAATCAAGCTTATATCTGAGGTGGCCCAAAATACAATAACTTTAGAGAAGAAAAGACTTTGTATCATGGGCTTATGTCATTATATACGTGATGGTACAATAAAGTACCAAGCCAATGAAGTCTTGGTTTGGAACTGTACCTGGCACAATGACAGGAGTAGCAATAGAAACACTAAGAGAAAATTATAGAAAAACACCAAACCAAACCCAACAGAAAAATATTATTTCCCTATCCCAGTTTCCTTGAAGCTCTGTGGAAATAAAAGCATTGCTATCAATCAGCAGCTATGATTTTGTTTCTTATTCCTCCCTGCCCCTGGTTTGGAAGGCATGACTCTTCTTTCTTCCTGAGGAATAGCACTTCTATTTCCTGGGGATTCTTGCTTTCTTTTTCTCCTTCTCCTACCACCCATCTCCATTGATTTAATCCTGCACAATTTGTCATGCAGCCAAATACTTCCATAGTAAGATTTTATCCTCTTGCTCACAAACTCTGCCTTCTCTTGTCTGTAAGTATTCCTTCGTTCCCACAGACATGAAGGCTGTTGCAGAACCAGGACTTGCTTCTTCAGCTGTTTCTCTCTTTTTCTGTGGCTCCACAAGGGCTCCTCCTTTGGGTAGGTGAAATATCTGGTAGGAAGATTAATGTGAACCAAGGATAAGGGCTGTTCCCTGACACAGCACCTTGGCTCAGCTGCTGGCATCTACCTGTGCTGAAGAAAGGGAAAGGAGCACCCTTTTTCCCCTTTCCTTGCCTTCTGGTCCTTTGCTTGTATCCTTATCTGATATTACCTGATACACCCTGTATGACTACGATAGAAGAGTAAATGCTTTTCTCAGCTTAGGGGAAAACCTAGCAAAGAGCCTCTCCACTTCAGAGAGCTCTGTGGAGCTGCCTGGAAGAATGAGGACAGGAGACTGAGGAACGACCTGGTTTGACAGGTTATGGTGGAGGTCACAGGGCTGGAGGCTATCCCAGACTCAGCTGGCTGTTCTCAGGGTTCTCAGTGCAGGCACTGCAGTGGGAATCTGGCCAAGTGCAGATCCTGATGACTATCTGTCCTCCAGCCCACCTGCCCCAGGTAGCTGTGAGGGGCAGCAGCAGCAATGCAATGTGGAGGTCTCAGACTCCTTGAGAGCTCCTTTCTGTCACAGGAAGGAGCTTGCATTGCCCCCTTTCAAAGCACACAAAATCAGCAGAAGGGAGAAGAAAAGCATCACTTGGTAGTTGGTTGTGGCACTCTGACCTTTCCAAAACAAGCTATGTGGACCTCAGTCTGATCAGGCTGAATGGTGATGGTGATATTTTGCTTCCCACCATTTATTATCTAATGACAAAGCAGCCTTAGATCAGTTACTGATCTGCTTTATATGGCACACAGTACTGTCATTATCAAGTGTTAATATTTGGACAAAATTTTTTTTCCCTGGTAGCTGTTAGAACTAGAAAACAGCGGGGTCTCTGCTATTTGAGTACCTGACACTTCATTAAGCAGCAACTGTAGCCGAGCATAGGAGCACCTCAACAGTCTTCCCTTTCATAATGTTTATCAGGCTGTGTATTTGAATGTCACTCTTAAAAGGCAACATCTACCAATGGTTGAAATATTTTTCAATATTTGGTATTCTTACAAAATGTCATTGTTTTCACTTCCATAGAGATTTTAAATAGGATTTTGTCTCAAATCTTATCCTCTCTCAATATCGACCACAATAAATCTGCGCATTTGTAGTGCTTATATTAAACTCATTACAGATGAATTATGGAGGCTTGGGTAGTTATATTTGTATTGATCTATAACATCTTCTCAGGCATTATACATATTTTTAAGCTTCCACTTTAGTACCTGACTGCAGTAAAAATAGCTTTGTATTACCTAATAAGCATATGAAATAAAATCTGTTTGGTAAAGGGGACCAAAACTGAGTCTATGAGCTGCAATAAGAATCCACAGAGGAGCTCTCACTGTGTTCATGAGGGATGCATACAAAGATGAAGAGAAGGATCTTGTCTTTGCATAGTGGTTGAGATATGATCATCTCATCTAATTACAGCTATCTATGGCATAAGCATTTACAGTGAAACAAGTTCCCTAGATTTCTTTCAGAGTCAATCTGGAGAAGTAAGTATTTTCAAGAAGTGATTCACTTGACCTATTTGTAGCCATCTATTTTAGGATGAAATGATTCCCCCTTCCCTCCCCAAGAAGTGCCTGCCTATTTCTGCTCATTGACTGTAAAGACCAGTGTAGGTACAAGCTGAAAGGTAAATGCTCACATTGCAGGTTTTTGCTTTTGGCCAAATGAATCAGTGGATGTTTAGATTTTATCTTGACTTATTATTGGCTCAGACCCTCACATTACAGTGATGGGTGGTTTGGGGGCAATATGCTCACACTGAGGACTGCTCTGTTTCTACCCGTTTCATCTCTGCCTTTCCTATCTTTGTTTCCTGTTTCTCTTTTCTCTTCCCTGCCTTTCTGCTTCTTCCCTTTCTCTGCAGCAATTTTCAGTCCTTTCTTATTTTATTTTCTGAAATTGTTTTCAATAAAATAACTAATACGGATCTTTAAATATTATTAAGACTTCAAAGGTAGTATGCCAGTAGGACCAATGGGAAATGAGAGAGTTCAAAACTCTCAGAACTCCTGTGTTGGCCAGGTTTCAAGGTTATCCTCATAGCCAGGAGGGATGAGAATATGCATTGTAAACTAAAAGCTTAAACTGTTCAGAACCTGAATGAGTCCTTTACATTACACTTAATGTGCTGTATTCGGACAAATGTATTCCAAGGAAGAGCTGCTGGTGTGTTTGTTTGATAATGCCAATATTCTCAATTGTAGAACACCACATTTTACTCTTACGCTTTTACAGTTGCTATAATTTGGGTACATTTCTTCATTTCACTTTTGTTGATCTGACCGATGAGGTTACAACCTGGCCTTGCTGAAACCCCTAAGAATTGACTCTGGACTTTAAAGTTTAGCTGCTGTCTGCTTAGAGAGGACATATGCTTTTAAACTCTATGGGTATGGGCCACATCGTGCCTTGTGCTGTCCTCTTCCTCTCTGCTAAAGACTCTTGTCTGTGTGCTTAGTAAGAGAGAGCAGAGGACGCAACAGAGGAAAGAAGATATAGTGGGAATGTATTTCATAGGATAACCAGGGTGTGCCACAGCTGTGGCTCCTCCAGCCAGTGCAGGGCCACTTCACTAATGTAACTTTTCATACCTTTCTTTTCTCAGAAGGAAAGGTGAGATCCGAAAAGGAGATCTCCTTTTCTGTCAAAATTAGTAACGCTATCAATATAGCATCCTATACAGACATGGAGGCTGTCAGTCTCACAGTGGTGGGCAGTCCTCCTGGGAGTGGTGCACAAGGTACAGTGCGTGAAATTCATCTGATAGCCATAAAGGTGAAGAAAAGCTGCTGAGCAGGGACAGGCAGAAATTCTGATATTTTCCCTACCTTCCCCAGAGCCAAAGCGATACCCTCTTTTTCCCTCTGCTGCAAGGAACCTGGCGATGTGAACCAGCCAGCGGGACATCTAGGGGCTGCAGTGCCTGTAAGGGTGCTGGGTGGGAAGATGAAAGGTGCTGGGTGCTGAGGCAGGCATGGGCGGGCTTGCATCCCAGGAGCCTCATGAAAGCAGGAGCAGCCCTACCTCTTCAGCTGAGAATTGGCTCCAGACTGTGTCCCCAGCCATGATCTGTGATGTTGAGGAGAGCAATGGTGCTCCCTGACATTTTGGGAGTGGGATTTCCTCTCCACCAAATCTACTCACTTCTCAAGGATTGAAGATGAATATTGCTGCCTTTGAATTTTTTCTTGCAAGTATAGTGGCTTGTTGCTCTTCTCATTTCCACCAAGATTATGCAAAACCTCCATAGCATTAAGATGTTTATCACCTCACCTTTCATGTTTATGGTTTAGCTGTTCCCAGTAGAGCCTGATTTTCCTTCTGTTAGTCATCTTCATTCTCCTACCAAGAAAAGAAGCACTCAAACCTCATAGATTCCAGGCCTCTAAAATAATAAAGTTCTATTATTAGTGCTGTCTTCAATGTGAGTCTTATGCATGCATTATGCACACTGCTTTCTCATCAACAGTAAAAGAACCCAAAAGATTTCAGAATAAGAAATGAAGAACACAAATCTTGTGGCCCTTTCTAAGTCAAACTTCCTTTTTAAGTGAAAGAAAATTAAGGAAGAGTGTAAGAGTTGCAATGTTGATCGAAGTTTACTGTGATCCAGTTTCTTTCCCAGAATTTGCTGGCAAAGTTAAGTTTTATACTGTTAAATCTCTTAATGTGGAATTATAAACAGCTACTCAGCTTCTATCAGGCCCATAAAAGACGATGGCTTGTTTACAGGAAGTAGAGTTCTCCTTGGAGTGACTTCTAATTTCATGTAAAGTCAGAATCTGGCATCTTCCAATAAAACCCAAAGAAGACATGAGAAGTTAACTTGACATCGACAAGTTTTAATTGAAGGACTTTCTCCTTTGGTAAGTTATATGTCTTATATGTGAATCCTTTACCTATCCATTTCTAATTTTCCCCTTGTAACATCAAATCTGTCTGTCTGCCTGTCTTTAACACCCATATTTCTGTTCTACCAAAGCTGAAATTTCAGTCACTATAGAGATTCCTCAGAAGACCTTTCATGCTATTTAAAACCCAAACCCTGAAAATTCTTCTCTTCTCATGTCTCAAGTGTTCAGATTACAATGAAATAGCTTTGCTTTATAATAACAGATACACTTGCCTTACTAATAGAAGAATAAGAGCTTTTGCTTCTGTTTTATATGTCTGTACACTTATGAGTCTGCTTGAATCAAAATGTTACTGTTTTCAATATTTAATGAGCTATATGTTGACTTTCTTTTTTTTTTTTTTCTTTTTTTATAAATAAGAGTGAGCAGAACAGAACAGGAAAGGATAGGAAAGATGAAGAGAAGAAAGAATTCTGTCAAGGAGGAAGATATTCCAGACAGTAGCGTAGTACTTTGATTACTTATTTCCCTGATTTCCTTAAAAAGTTGTTTATTTAGGAACATATTTGACAATAAGATCAGTGGTTTTTATTCATGCCCCTATAATTTGCCTTAGTGTAATTTTACATTTGTCTCTTTCTCTTTCATTTTCAAATCTTGTTTGCATTAAGCCATTTTAATGCTTTTGTGGTAAGCAAATTTCTGCTGCATGATGAACTGCATAGGTTAACACTGCAATTCCATGAGTTTGTTCCTACTTTTTGACTTACAATGTGTTCAAAGTGCTTCTCAAAACCTGGGAAAGTGTTCAGCATTTGAGGTAGCATGGATGTTTTCAATGTTAACCTGCTGCTTTCTGCTGCAATGCATTTGCATTGCATTGAATTTGTATCCAACCAACAAATTAATTTATTTTTAACATTTTTGACACTCTGTTCATGTTGGGTCATGTAAAGCATTAAACTATTGTCAGTGGATGGAAAATATGACGCTATTTGAAGACAAATAATGTGCAGGAAGAAAAAACAGTGTGATCCATTTGAGATGATATAGCAGTCATGTATTTCACTTCATGGTAAAACTTGGGCATGATATTTTACAGAAGCTTTATATTATGCACAGATTAGTACTAAAAATAATTCAAACCAACTATATTACCACTTTCACCTTTTTGGAATCAAATTATCATTGCTTGACAGAAGGTATTTTTAACTTCTGTGGTTTAGCTTTAGCTGAATCTTATTACTGAAGAACAAAGTGGAAAAGTGATACGATAGAAAACTTTACTAGTGGGTAATCTGAACTGCAGTGTTTGCTTTCTTTGCAAACCAGGCACATGGCTGCAACACTGCAGTGAGAGCTAAGATCTACCTTATCTTTTTAGGAGAAATATTCAATAAATCTGGCTTACCTATCGACTTTAATTGCAAATTGTTAAATACCATTCTCTTAAGACTCAGTTTCATTGTTTCAGGCATTTAATGGTACTTTTCTGTGAAAATACTTTGCACGTCTCTTTTATTTATCTAAAGACACCATTTTTAAACAACATTATTCCTTTAGCAGTAAACATTTTTGGTAGCTAGAATTTATTTTTGCATTGCTACAAAGCAGTGAAATTCCTATTATAGCAGTATGCGCCTTGCCTGTGGATTTTTTTTTTCTTGAGACTGATTCACCCAGGGCCTGATTCAGAGAAGTCCTGAGGGTTTTCTGTAAGGTGCTGAGCACCCCAGCCAGTATCAATAGGGATGAAAGCTACTGGATTTGTCCCACAGTGCTTTTAAATTCACTGTGAAATCGTGGTTGTTTGTTCAAGCTTATTCACATTACAGATATTTGCTCTGTAATTGCTTGCGAATTGCCTTGAGAAGTTTGGAATGAAACGTGCTACAAAAATGAAATCTTGATGTTATGGCAAACACATTGCAACCTTCCCCTCCCTGATGTGTGATTTCTCCACAGTAACCTACCTTTATCAGGCATTTCTGTATAATATATGTTGACATGAAAGAGGACTTGAGAATGAATTAGGAGTTTTTCACAGAGAAAAGGATAGGACTTTTCCCCCATATTTTTCGTTTTGATTGTTTGTTTGTCTCCTTCCCCTCCCCCTGCCAACAGAACATTTTAGACAGGGTCCAACTCAAATTCTGAAGCTGAAATTACATATATATATATATA
>VYZX01016975.1:59424-72753 GCA_013401335.1 Brachypteracias leptosomus | reverse complement strand
ATACTTTGCCATATATATTATATCTTTCCAGAAAGAAGATATGAAAAAGGAGAGAAAGAATAGATTTCTGGAGTTAGTCGACCTATGACCCACAACCTAATAATGATATGATAAATTTGTATTTTTACAACCAATTTTTCTTTAAGACTATACATTCTTAAAGATTAGAGTCATGGGCTCATGAGGAATTTCTTTCTATTAAAAAAGGGTATCATTAGTATTTTCATTTTGTTAATATTTTACTTTTTGCATCAGAAACCAAAATATACTAAGATGGGCTTCAGAAAATAAGTAAAATTGTAAGAGGAAAAAACCCTGAAACTTATTAGGAATTCTAATACAAACTTGCTTGCATAATTTTATGTAGCTTTTCTAGTTTTCCTACACTTAAAATATAATGTAAAATTGGTAGCATGATGCATGGCTCTATCTTGTATGTTCATTTGTTGTTGTTGTTTAAAATGGTGATTCTTCCTCACTGCTAACAAGGATTTATCAGGAAAAAATTGCTGAAAAAATATTTAAATAAAAGCAATAAAGTGCCCTTGACATGATATTATCTTACTATGCATTTTTTTGGATCTGTTTCTAAGCAAAAAAAAAGAGTAAAAAAATTTACAGAGCTCAAATAGTATATAGTAGTTTTCTTCAGAGTGCTTAAAGCCATTTTTGCCATACTTTGAAGCAGAATATAGCTAAGTGGTATTAGTTGTGGAGAGGGATAGTCTAATTAATAATTAGTCTAATAATTTGAAAACCCTGGAATGCCTCTGTTTGTACCTGTTCTATTTGATGAAGAATTCTAGTACAAATATTACATTTTTAGGTGCCTTCTAAAATAACATAGGCTAAAACACAGAAAAAATGTAAATACTAATGGTTCAGTTGTATAATGCACATCCTTTTCTCTAGACCCTAAAATGTTTGACAAAAGGTCATTTAGTGTCTATATTACTAATCAGTTAAAATCTCCTTTGAAAGTGTTGTGGTAGTTGAGGTACAAGCTGAGAAATAAATATTATAATGCACCTTGGCAGGACATTGCAAACATAATATAAGGAAGATTTGAGACTCAAAGTTTGATTTTCCTGTCCCATTACAAACTGGAAGAAGTGTCTGTGTTTCTGGAAGATGTGAAGGAACCTTGCTGAAGTATTTTTGTGATCTTACCCTCCGCTTCTCTAGTGTGTCTAATTCCTACTGCTGTCAGTAGTAGGATGTATAGCTGGATGGATTTTTGGCCTTATCCACTTGCTCCTGTTGAACTTGACATTGGTTTGTATTATACTCATGTTGCTAGTTGGATCACTTTAGAACATAGAAGCTTTTTTGATTCAGTTTACTTCATCTTAGTCTGTACACCCACAGGTGAGTCCATCATCAACCCAGGGTATATATCAGACTATTGAATGCTGAGATAAGGGTTCTTTGCTCAGAGCATTATGATTTTACTACATCAATAATAAGACATTTACCTACGCTAAAATCTCATCTCTACGTTATAGATGTATCCTAAAGATCCCAAACTGTCCAGCTGTTCTAAAATGGCTATTAATACCTCACAACTAAAGAAAACTTTCTGTGTGTACTCGTTAGCAAGGATTACTTCACTGAAAGTAAGGGTGAAAGTAGTTGTCTTCTGCTTCATGATCTTCTTCAGTTTCATGATCATGTATTTCAAGATTGTCTTCTGCTTCATCATATTCTTCTGCTGTTAAAAATCGTCGAAACACTGGTATTCTTAGCTGAGTTGACTTGTTGACATTTTGTTCACCATAATAAATGGCTCGAATGTGAGGGAAGCAAAAGAATGCGTATGTGCTTATTGGAGTCGTAAGCTTATTTTGGTCCACCCGTATATAGGTTAATTGGTTGGTGTTCACTGGATCAATAGCTGGACACATCAAAGAAACATTTACCGCTGCAAGAGAGAAAAATATTAATTACAATACAGAAAATAGTTATATTTAAGACCTGTTATGAAAGTGAAACTTGTTTTAAAATTTAAAATGGAAAATATTTTTGTGGCACACAGGATTAATGTAATTCTTCTGTTTTAAATCAGTTTTGTAAATGACACTGGTAACAACTTTGGGGTGTGCAAAACATAAGGTTGTGGGGTAAAGAAAAATCAATATGACTACCACTACAATTTGTAAATACTGTTTTATGTTGCGGAATATTTTCGTAATTTCTTTTCTCTGTGTTTTTATCCATTGCCTGATCAGGAGCAATTTTCAAAAGGGTTTTAGCTTTTTATATGAAAAACTGTTGCTAACTTTTACATAAAATTGCAAATTAAGGGTAAGTTGCAAAAAGTCATCTCTAATTTCACTGGCTTGGTCTCAACTACCTGAGGCTGTGTTTACACTGCATCTTGAAGAAGATGGGATGATATTCTTCCTGCACTGCAGGCTGATCACAAGCTACCTAGGTGCCTTTGTTCCTGAGATGTGTAGTCTACATGAACTCTGGGTCACTACTATATTAACTGGTTACTCCAGCACACTAACAGCTCAAGCTTACCTCTCTGCAAAGACAGATATCAGAGTACCTCTTGAACAACACGTGGATTTGGCTAACTGCTGGATTCTATGTTTGGTTCATACATGACCTAATTGAGTATCTGTAAGGTGGCAGGTCCTCACAACCAAGGACAAAACAATAGAGATGTTTCTGATAGGTTTTGTATATAGGCTAAAAGTTCTTTGTTCTGGATGGTAAGCAAAATATGCTGAACTCAACCCTCTCCTACAACCAGTGCCAAAATGCACTATATTTTTTGTTTTTAAAGAACTGCAACCATCAACATACTTTCAATGTCATTGTCTTCAATGTACAAATGCTGCAGACTTCTTGGAATGTAGAATACTTGTTTCAATTTGTTATGCCCAAGATTGAGTTCTAGAAGGTTGGGTAGATTAAAGGTATTGTGTGGAATGTTCTGCAGGTTATTGTGAGACATTCTTAGAGCAATGATTTTTGGAAGCTTGTTGAAGTAGTTTTCTGGAATATAAGAAACGGAGTTATTTTCGAGAGAGAGATACATAAGTGATGGTGGTAGATCAGGAGGCATAGTCTGTAATTTGTTGTTACATAAGTTGAGCTGCATTAAATTTTTCATGTTTGAAAAAGATTTTCCTTTGAGTACTGAGTCGTCAAGAAAGTTATTGCAAAGATCAAGCATGGTTATGTTGGATAATCCTTCCAGTGCATCTCCAGATAACTGAGAAATCTTATTGAAACCAAGAAGGAGTCTCTCTAGAGAACTGGGCAGTGGGAATGGAAATTCTTCCAATTCATTATGTTGTAAATGAAGTTGCACTAAGTTTGAAAGTTTGGCAAAAACACCGTGGTCAATCATACGAAATTTAATTTTGTTGTGGTTGAGGTTAATTTCTCTTAAGAAAGTAACATTAATGAATGGTCCTGCTGGCACAGCTTCAATGTCGTTGTTCTGCAGATAAAGTTGTTGGACATGACTAGGGATATTTGGAATTGTCTTAAGTTTACGATGGTCACAGTACATTGATAATGGAAAAGCTGGTGGGCAAAAGCATTCTCTGGCACACTCAGCTGGAAAAGGAAGGTGAGAAACTTCAACTTGTGTATTTGGATTAAAATAATATAGATGTTGATGATCTGGTTCATCATATTCATCCTCAAAATCGTAGTCTTCATATTGACAAAATACCATAGCAGCCCAGAGGAGGTGAATGATTGATAGCTGGCTCAGAATCCCCATACGGAATTTTTTATGTTGTCCCTGTCTAAAAGAGAATAAGTTTATTAGATAGTTATAAAGTAAATCACATATAAATTGTGGTTTTAAGAAGCAATATAAAGTAGAATAACGCAATTTTTGGCAACACCGTCAGTGATGTTATTAGCAAAACCAAGTTTTAATCTGTATCTTCCAAGAAAGCAGCCATATACAAATACACTATCCTTGAGGTAAACGTCAGTTTTCCTGTCTGACTTCAGACAAACAACTTTCTGCCTGTGCTGTGCCTGTGCTGCTGCAACAGTTGGGAGTAGAAAAAAATCCCGGTCTTCATTCCTTTGTCAGTTTAATTTATTACAGAGAAGTTGCAGAAGGACTTTTTATATCAAGTGGTATAGTCTGGGGTTCGTATTAGACATTTGAGGTGTGGCATTCTTTCCAGTGTAACAGGTTAGAGCATCAGCCTTACAAGCGAGTTTTAAATCTGTGCTGGTGGAATTCCTGAGCAACGTTTCTTCCCCAAACCTTTGCAAAGACATAGGTAGCCTTATTAAACTCGTGCAAGATGAAAACTTTTTTTGCAATTGTATTCTCCCTAGGAACTTGAATTGCACGAATGATGCACGGTCAGTATCATAGAATCACACAGTTCAGCCTGGTGCTCCAAGTTGTTTCCATCTCCAACAGTAAGATTAGCCTAGACTTTGGGTGAGCCCTGAAAATCTTCAAGGGTGAAATCCCAACATCTGTCTAAATANTGGGCACCCAGCCAGAGTAAACCCACCACACCATGTTAGTGATGTACTACACTCCTGGTGAAGAAATTTGCTAGTCTTACTCAGCATTCAAGCCATTGCTTGTGTCTATTGTTCTTGTTTTTAAGCAATGGGTTTTTTGTTAAAAATGCATCCCCTCAACTAAGGTGAGGTAATTGCAGGATTGTTTCTCTAAATAGAACAGTGAAATAAATTACTTGGAAACACTGTCTTCTATATAAAATAGATATTTACATGACATTGCTGATTTTACGTTCTGGGGCATTTTATGTTGTTTGTTTCTGCAAAGCATGGCTGACTTAGTACAATGCGTTAATCAGAAATTTAATTTTCCTGCTCCTGTCATTTAAATCAAATGCCATTCAACCACTGTGTACTGCACATCATGTAATATCTTCAGTAATAAAGTTTTCTTCATAGTCTTCCTATGCTTCTGTAATCATATGTTTCTTATAGACTTGAACTAATTTACCTGCAAAATACCCATCAGAGGTGAAATACTGATTTTGTGAAAGACAAATAATTTTGTATGTCAAATTTCTGGTGCTCAAAGCCAGACTAACATTTTAGAGCATTTCATGCTGTCAAGGGAACCCTATTATTTGGCAGAATCAGCATTGTGAATCATGTCAAGCTGTTACATTTTGACTCATCTGTTGTTTAACATTGCAGGTCAAAGCACATAAATCATGGAAACTTTGGATAGACTTATCTCAGTATAGTATGGGAACCCTGAGGCAGAGGAAGGCAGGTGTTCTCAGGGTTTTTTATAATGACATGTTTCTTAATTAAGGGACTTGCTTCTTTATTTTCTTGATGCTCTTAATATTTTTTTTATCAAACAATTTATCAGTAACAAAGGAGATGAGACATAAAAATGCATCTTTCCTGTGCTTTATACTGATGATTGATGCCTAATGTGTGATGTATTCTAAAAATTGAATGAGAGAGAGGATTCTATGGAAGATAGTAGCAAAATAATGGAATTTAATATACCCTCATAATCTTCCTGTGTTGCACACAGCCTAGGAGTGACAATAACTGAGTGAAATAATTTCTATTATCTAACTTGTAGTTCTAACTTTATATAATTTGTATTTGAATGCTCCTTTACTCAAGTTTTAACTGATTAAAATCTTAAAACCAGGCTTGGAGTCATTTGTTTGGACACCCCCTCCCCCGTAGCTAGGTTTGTGACAAGCCAAGATCTCCATATCCTTGCAGTGTCATCAGATGTCTGAGCTAATTGAAGTAACTTTATCTACCTAGAGAGCAACCTTGCACTACAAGCATTGCATAAATGCACTGTGCCGATGAGCTTTGCAGATGCTTGCTGGGATGAGAAGCAGTACTGTGCTTCAGAAGCAATTAATTGGTTTTCAGATTTCAGACAGTGTGTTGTGAGAGTACCTTATTACCATATTTCTAATTTCTATTCAGACCTGATGGCCTCTACCTATATAAAATCTACCTCTAACTCCTATGCCTTGAATCTGTTTTTTGTGAACAGATCTGTTTCCCAAGCCTATTTCATGTCCTTGATTTCCTTTTGATTCCTGTTACTCCCTTTCAGCTTCACCTTCTGGTTCAGTTCTCTCAACACTTCTACTAGGTGTCACAAAATTTCCAATTAATAATTTTGGTTCTCAGTGCCACAATAGTCCTTAGAAGCCAGGAGGAACACTTCAGGAAAGTCCTGCTCAGGAAACAGCTTTCTTAGGCCTTCATGCAATTGAAACATTTGCCATATAGATGGCATGAAGAGAACTAGCATCACTTCAGATGGAATGATAAGTAATAGATATCAAAGTATCTTGATGTTTTTATGGAAAGAAAGGAGCAGGTATTTGGGTGGATTTTTTTAATACCTTGTGCATATTTTGTAGAATAGTAACTGTCCTGACAGGCTTGCAGGTCCTGTCTCAAAGCGTTGAGATTCTTCTTTGCAAAGTAGTTCTAAGAACTTAAACTTCAAAAATAAAAATCACATCAAGTGAAACTTGATAATGTGACACACAAGTCAGATGCACAAAGTATGAAAAACCGCGTACTTAGAAGATTGAAATAGAAGTCTTAAATGCATGATTCTCTCCTGTCTGTAGTAAGCTCAAAGCTTAGTAACTGCATTTGTGAGCAGTTTACTAGCTGAAAGCTAAAAATTATATAACATGCCTGATACACTCTTAACTGCAAAAATAACACAATCGGTTCATTTTATTCCTGCTTACCAAGAAAACTTACTCTTTAGAAGTCTGTGAAGCTCAAGTTGTAGAGGGCAGCAAGTTATTGTGCTGGTGAAATCCTCTGAGAAATAGCCTGACACAGCTGGAAGAACAAAAGATCTTTCTAAGCCCTATTTTGTGGTGAGGAGTCTTGTGGGAAGGCAAAGCAAAATAATAGCCTTAGTCCCTTTCCTGATTTGCCAGTAAAAAAAAAAAAAAAAAATTATGTGCCACATCATCAGTTACTGCAGATGCCGTGTCGTAAGTCTGTGAAGCAATTTCTCCTTTTGTTAAAATCACTTCAAAATTATTTGCAAGATTCTTTTAGTGTTACCAGTTCCCATTAAAAAATAAAAATTGAGAGAGTAAGACTTTGTTTCAACTACAATGATTCAGTTATGTAAAAGATTTGTTCTCTGGAGGATGAAATTAACAGTAAAAAAAAATTATCCTGATCAAGATTGAGGAAGAGCATGTGCTCTTATAAACATTTTCCATTTCATACTTTTCCCCCTCCACAATCCTTAGTTCCTGTTTCCTTCCTGCAAAGCAGTTGTGCTGTACAGTGCCATGGGTGTGCTGGTGTACTCCTCAGTGCTGTTTTAACAGTGGTGCTCAGCATTCACAGTTAAGTTTTCAATGTGTTTTTATCAAGTTGTATAGAAAGAGCATAAATCTTCATATGAAAAATGCAAGTATTGACATGAGATATAAGCAATTAAAAATTATTCATAGCTTTCAAGAAGGAGAGAAAAAAAAGGCATGATTTCCCTTATAACACAGGGCTTCGACTGCGTTATATGCAACAAAGGGGAAAAAATGACTTTGAAGTGAGTTGCGGTTCTGGATTAATTGCATGATTTATCAAAAGCATTTGATTATGTGTTCGGTAAAAGAATCACATTATTTGAAAATCTATTCACAAGGAAGAATTTGGTTCTTAAAAAAGCATAA
This sequence comes from Brachypteracias leptosomus, assembly GCA_013401335.1. Lineage (NCBI taxonomy): Eukaryota > Metazoa > Chordata > Aves > Coraciiformes > Brachypteraciidae > Brachypteracias > Brachypteracias leptosomus. The sequence continues at coordinate 65,077 of VYZX01016975.1, read as the reverse complement.
GTGTCTTTGAGGTGTCATAATTGAGAAGATGATGCAATAGTAAGTTTTACTTTTGTCTTAGCTTCTGGAAGCTGATAATTTGCTTGACCTTTTCAAGTTTCCTTTGTAACATTGAGGACAACAACATCGTTAAAGAAGATAAATCATGTATGATTCTAATATTTCAGGTATGAAGTACCAAAAGTTATGAGAAAAAATGATACTGTAGGAGTTGACAATACTAGAACTAAAATAAAGCAGTCCTGTTTGTGTAGAGAATACAGAATATAAGGGAGAGGACAAAGGAGTAAAATTAAAGCTCCATAATCCTTTAACAGCACTATAAATAGTTGAATAGCAATATTGTACCAGTAAACACAAATAATACTAAGCAACAAAAGTAATTAATTTTAAAAATAATTAAATGCATTCATAATGATAAATGAATAAAAAACCCACCGAATTTGTTATGCTAGTTAGTAAAATGTTATTTGCTGCTATAGCTTAAAAAGCATAAGACAAAATATGGTGCAAATTTTTGGATTCTGTTATATTAACAGTTCTAAATAAAGCATATGCAAAAATTAAAACTGTTTTATCCTAAGATAAAAATTGGATGAAATTAGAATTTTAATTTCATACCTTATATTTTTCTATTGTTTGCAACTCTTGATTGTGTCCTAAATCCTCTTAAGCTTTCAGGAGACTTAAGAATCTCATGATGCATTTAAGTGTCCATGGTGGCAGAGCAAAAGAGTCTATCCTTTTGAAAAGTTGTGGCAAAGTTCTTGATTCAGATCTAGCCATGGGATATGTTAAGACTCAGTTCTTTTTTAGTTATATGAGCTGTCTTGGATATAAACAAATCTATACTTTGTGGTCTTGGTCAAGTTGTGTGATTTGATCTTCTCTTAGTTTTGGATTGAGGTGTGGCAGTGATCTCCTTACAAGAGGTTAATGAGAGGACTAAATTTAACATCATTCATGTAAGACTTCTTGTTTCAAAGGCTGTGACAAATCTATTAACTTTTCAGCATGTTTTTGTTTTCAGTTTTGAGAAACTATGCTTTGTAAGGACTTGTGGAACTGGTAGATTTTTTTTCATAATTTTATTTATGCAAAGCAAGATGTTTCTCCAGCTAGAAGTCAGGGTTGGCTTGAAGCTGATTTATTTTTTTTAAGCCAAATGCGAATGGATCCTTTTTGTAAATTAAAATGTTTGCCATTTTACCATTGTCATTAATTGCATTCAACACCCAAGATGTGTTAGCTTTTCCAACTTTAGTTCTGAACTGAAGGCTTAAGGAAGGTGTGTGTTCTACTATTTTGTGATTTTATGTTTGTTAGGTAGCTGAGTAACAGTAAACTTAAAAACCTTGAAATTTCCAAATTTTAGCCAAAATATTCATATAGTAAGTAGAGAAGATAACAAGTGGCACTGAGGTGAATGGGACTGACCCTGATACAAAAAGGAATAAATTAAGCTCTTTTGCCTTTTTCCATTTTAATAGAAAAGATTCTTGGACTTCTTTGGATTCCCACCCCCCAACTTATAATGGTTCATATGAAGCCTAGAGAAAGGAAAAAAAGTGCATATTGTTCATATGGGATTAAAGAAATTCAGATAAAGCTGAGCTCTGTAAATTACAGCTGAGAACTGTCTTAGAAGTGTGATCTCACTGGAATTAGAAAGTTCTTCAGCTAAAGTCTGATAGCAGGGCCAGACATCTGAAGAAAAGACTCAAGTTCAAAATTTTAGCATCTTCATTTGACAACTTTGATGGAATTCTGTATTTTAGATAAGAACTGGTGATGATAGGTTTTTAACTCAAAGTGATTGCACAGTAGAAAAGAGAATAAATGATGAAATATAATGAGGATGTTTGAATATTGTAATTTAGTTCTCCATAAAGCCTGTGGGTTCCTGCAGTAAGAAACAGCCTTGTACATGTATCATCTAGCCTGGGCTGCACTTCAAAGTCAGATTGTAGGCACAGAAACTCTTTCTAGGTCTTAACTGTCAGTCTGCAGAGTTTCAGCAGACCAACTGCAGCCTGTGTGATCTGTGTGGGATCTGCAAAGGCTCTTCTTCTTTGGGCTTGCCATCAACAAAAATAACTGATTATCAAGACTGGAGTAGCTGCTGGATTTATTTATCCTGTGCCAGAACTAATCTGAAAGTTCAGATGCTGAAAGTGTAGAGCTCTCAGCAAATCAAGATACTGAATTACTTGATCTTGCAGAGCCTCTAACTCAGGCACTCAGTTACAGACTTCTTGTTATTCTGCTCTTCAGTGCAGAGTCATCCTATGAGCACATCCCTGTGTGAATATGCAGTTTTAAAGGTTGTGGAAAAGAGGGCATCAAATTATATCACCAGTCCTGCTGAGCTGAGACAAGGACCGTTCTGTTTAAAAAAGGAAAGGAAGACAGAGCTGTGCCATGTGTGGGCCTTTCCAGTGCTTCTGACCTGAACCTTGTTGTGTGGTCTCTACTTATTTCCCATTTAGTAGGTGCTATTACAAGATAAAAACTTTGGCAACCCTTATTTTATGCAGCCAGTTTTATATGTATTGCTTTGTTTTGCTGGGAGCTACTAGGGAGAATGTGTTGAGCAACTGCAAATAGTTGACTTTAAAAAAAGTATATGTGAAAAATAATTCCAAAGATTTGCTAAACTGTAGATTTTGCATCTGTTGATCAAATGATACTAATGTTCTTCACTGATTTTTCTAATCAAAGCAGGTTGTGATTGCTGCTTGATTTTTATCAGTCTGTTAACTTGAGTATGCATGCTGCATGTATGAATGTAAAGAGGAAATTAAAGATGGTTCTGTGTAGTTTTTATGGCTGCATTTCAAGAATGTGCTTTTCAGGTGACCATACAGTCCTAAAAGAATAAAAAAAAAAATCCCTCCTATATTTTTACTAGGAAATAGTATAAGTTACTGGGTATACGAAGCCCTGTGATGTTCATTTAGGGCCTTATTCCCATTCTGAAATGTAAACATGTCCTTTTCTCTCGTCTGTGCTGTGGTATATAGAGATTTTTTTTTTTCCTCTCTATGGCTTCTCTACCTCCTCCTTATGTGGATTTGCTGATTCTGAGTTGAATACATCCCTTCTCTTTTTGTCCTCCATTCATAGTTGAATTTTTCTCACATTATACTTTTTCTGTATTTCTATATTTTTCTTATTTTGTATTTTTAAACTATACTTTTTGTGTGTTGTTTTTTCAAAACACTCCACACCTTTGAAATGTATTGCTAGTTAACGAATGTAGCTACATTTGGATCTCAAAGACCTATCCTCGTGTAGAACAAATGACTGAGAAAGAGCAAGACCTTATTCACCTTGCAATATGGGAATTAATATAATCCTATTGGCAATTGTGGAGGAACTTCCTCTGCTAATAATCAGTAATATACTGAATTTTAGAGCAGAATTCACTAGAAGTAATACATTAGTAACGTCTACTCCAGTTAGATGATGTTGAAAGTGTGCGTGAACATGTGCAATTAACAATTTACATTGCAATTGTTGTGCTTCAAAAGCAAAAGTGAAGTACTAAGCTTCCTGGTATGTTCAACCTTTTAATACAAAAGTATTACATCCAAATAGGATGGGTGTGAGGTTTTTTGCTGTAACAAGATCAATTCACAGTAACAGATAATTGACTTTAAAAGATGAACAAGAGGAGGGTTGTAACTTTTTTCTGAATGTGTTCCTTTATTAGAGACCTTAGAAGGCTGTAGTACTATATTGGGAGGTTTATTTTTTCCTGATATTACTTTCTACACAGATGCATTTAAACAGTCCTCATCATATAATGTTTCTACTATGAGAATAAGTACACATAAAAAATTGCTACTGACATAATAAGATGAGCTTAAAATTTATGTAAGCAATAATATCTGTAGGAAGTAGTATCTGGTTACTCTAAAATACCCTGGACTATTGTATGAAATTGTAAATCTCTTCAGAGGGGTATCAAGTGACACCTTTTTAGTAATTGAATTGTTTAACAAATATACTATGCTTTATACTTTGTATTTTTTATAGCCTACTTTGCTTGTTTCAAGATAGATGACCTACGGCTGTATTTTCCTCCCACATGGAGTTCTAGGATATTGCCTTCTCAATGGGAGGTTGTGTATCTATGATTACACCAATAGAAAATGGGAGTGTCTGTCTTTCATTGCAACTACTGTTTACTGGTGCAGGTATATTCATTTTCTTGAAGCAGCATTAGTGATTGGACCTCAAACTTTAACATAGCCTACTAACTGCTAACTTTAATGCCTGAAGCTGATAGATACCTAAAAGAGATGATGTGAATTCTGCTCTATCTTAATAATTTATACTAATACCTTATTCTGTTCATTCATAACCATGCACTTCATGCATTTTTGTTAAAATAACTAGAAAATGTGCCTTCAGCTTCAGATTGTTCCCATCTTTGTATCCATCTATGAATCATATGTTTAGAGCCAAAGCTTCTTTAGGCACTTTCAGGCAAGAATAAGGAGTTGTTAAGTTATCTGCTAAAGAATTCCTGAATGGTCATGCATAGGAAAATGTTTTGCATTAGCAGAAATTTTCCCCTTGTACATGGTGGAAAGTGCTTCCTGTTTGCTCATTTGTAAGTGTGTTTAAGAATGAAGAGCCTTACTTGTTTTTACAATGACTATAGAATGTGTTTCTTTTCATGATAGATGCATTTGTTTGAACATTTGCAGAGCAATAGACATGTACAACTGTTTTGCCTTGTGGTGCAGAGGATTTTGCCAGGCAGCCTTCCAGTGCTCTACAATAGTCTGGAANCTGGTGAGGACTTGAAACTGGCTTCACACTTAAAACAGCATTCATGTGGCAGCCATTTCATTGGGGAGAATGAATAGATCTAGGTTTTAGTTACAGGTCTTCCATGGGCATCAAACAAGTGTCCTTGTTGTCTTAGATCATGCTTCTGACATCTGACTCTTGCCTTGTCCTATCACTTTTTGAGAGTGCAGGTGATGCCTGCAACTATTAGTAGCCAAAATAGAAACATCCATAATGCTTTTTTAAAAAAAAAAAGAATTTAAAAGGAAAAATAAAAAAATCTAACTGGGTATTAGTCAGGGGATGGCATAAAATGATTGCTTTGAGTGATTAGATCAAATGCTATCAGAATTGAGCCAATAGTACTAGCTGACTTTTAAGAATGTTAATATTCGGTATGACTGCAAGACAGCTGTCCAAATCTCCCTTTGCATCTTTGCCAAACACTAGGCTTATTGCTGAAACCTCTAAATAAGTCTGTGGGTTATGAAAGCAGGCCCAGAGAGGTGACTGGTGTATTTGTTTAGAACTGCTAATGGGTGAACTAGATACCAGGTTTGCTCACAACGGAATGTTTGAGTGGAAAGGTACTCTTAGGAAAGACAAAAAAGTTACTTTCTGAAGCAATTGCACATCTACCAGATGTGTTTTCCGTGCTCACGTTTTCTCCTCTTCTCAGTTTTCTGTACATTCTGATTTTGGGAGGAAACTGTTTGAGTGGGAAGCTCACGTTACCCTTTCTGTTCTAAGCGCAGAGCACATGCAGCAGCAGTACTCATCTATAACACACGGGTGCTGCTAAGCAAAGCGTTCCTGAAACAGGAGTCATGAAATACCGCCTTACATATGT
>VYZX01016975.1:11305-46684 GCA_013401335.1 Brachypteracias leptosomus | reverse complement strand
TTCTGTGACTCCGGGAGTGTGGCTGGAGCCCTTGCCAGTGAAGACTGAAGTAAAAAAGTCATTGAGAACCTCAGCCTTCTCCATATTGCTTGTCACTATCTCTCCCGTTGCCTTTCTGAGGGGACCCACACCTTCCCTAGTCTTCTTTTTACCATTAATATACCTGTAGAAATTCTACTATTCCCCTTGATCTCCCTGGCTAGATTTAATTCTAACTGAGCTTTAGCTTTTCTAACCAGGTCTCTTGCTACTCGGGCAGCTTCCTTATATGCCCCCCATTCCAGCTGTCCTTTCTTCCACTCCTTGTAAAGTTTCTTTTTGTGTGACAGTGTGTCCAGAAGCTCTTTGCTCATCCAGGCAGGTCTCTGAGCACTCCTTCCTGCCTTCCTCTTTGTCGGTGTACTTTGCTCCTGGACACGGAGAAGGTGATCCTTGAATACTGACCAGCTGTCCTGGGCCTCCTTTCCCTTGAACATTGTCATGTAACCAAGTACACAAATGCAAGTAGTCTTTAAATTTATTATTATTTTAATTTATTTTGAATCCCAATAGCAAATATACACTAAATAGATATCTAAAGTATCTATTTTATACAGTACTGTCAGTATTGAGAATTCTATGTGCTGACCTACGGAAGAAGTCAGGGCAGTTGAGTTCCAGCTATCTGCTTGCATTTAGCAGTTCTAAGGTACTTACATTAATGAGGGATTCTTAACCCGTTTGATGGCAAAATATAAAAGAGGAAAAAATTAAATGGAAAACATGATTACAGTTGTTACAGATAGAAGAAAATGGTTGTGCTGGCCTAAAGGGAGTTTAATAATCTTTCCTATCAAGCTTGAAGCATACAATAAATCTTGAATCCTACTTTTTATTGTTCAGAGTGCATCAATTTATATTGATAGCAAAACTTTGAAGAACAATTCCCTCTTAAAGTTGCAAGAAAAAAATCCACATTTTTTAAAGGTTCTTTTGCATGTTGGTTCTTGATATGAAACCCACCCTTATCTCACTTAATAGATGTTCTAGTTTAGAGACAGAAGACCTCACAGTAGTGTACATTTTTATTGCATGGCACAAGAAGTTGTCCTTGAAGCCTGATAATTTTTTTGCAGCTTTTCTTAAAACACTTTTTGACAGAGGAAAAGGTCCTTACCATGTAAGAAGTAACTTCCACTTGAGTTTTAGATTTGAACAAAAGATTATCTCAAAAAGATGTGATTTAAGTAAAGAATTTAACCTCTATACTAGGAAACATCAAATGTAGTTTCCAGTTCCACTTCGAAGAGTCCTTCCATATGTTATGAAGGCTTTTGTTTAAATTATTCAAATGCAGGTTGAACATTGTCAAATAATACAATGGATCCTACTAGCACACTACTTCTAATTAATTCTCTCTGAAATAGTAAATACTTTGTAAACTGGTTGAATAGTGTAAAATTGACATTTTCCTGCAAATTTCAAGTATTGTAGAACTGATTTAAACAAGTTGATTTTTGAAAAGACCAACTTTGGTATTACTTGAGGAAATTTCCAAGTTGTACACTGTTTCTGGCTAAAATGCAACGGAAAGTTGAAGGCTGAACCTCCCAGTACTTTACAGGATTATTGAAGAGGCTTATGCCGCTGTATAACGCTTTCTTCTTTCTTCTTCCTGTTGGACAGAAATCGTTCACTCCAAGTTTGGCAATATGATTAGAGTGAAGGAAAACTACCTGCAGCAATAAGGAAGAGGGAAATATAAAAGTTAGTATGCAAATGGGAAAAATATCTAAACATTCATTGGCATGTAGATAACAGGTTTCCTATAGGACCAGTTGGATGCAGACTTTAATAGTAACAGGAATTAAAAATTTGTATTGAATCTTTAAAAAAATGTCTCCCTCCTGCTAGTCTCCCCCACAAAATTACTAAGTTTAGTATGACCTGCAGATATTTCAGTTCGGGTAATCCAGGAGGAACTTTCTTGAGCTTATTTTTTTCAAGATGAATTTCACGTATACTTGGTATGTTGGCAAAGCTTCCATTTTCCACATCTTTGATTTTATTATTCCCAAGGCCTAGCCTAGAAAATAGTACAAGGAACATTTAATTAAAGGCTAATTGAGATTCACAACAGCATTGAAGAGCATACTTTTTTTTAAGATTGATATGCACAGGGCTGGACATAGGGAAACAAAGAACTGGGGAAAGATGATGAAATTTTACCTGTGATAGAAAAAACCCCACCATTGATCTAACAAATATTTTTACTTCTTAATTTAATCTCCACTTAAAGGACCTCAGCCTGCCTGATGTCAGCAATTGTCCAGTGTTGTCGGCATTTTTTTGGCTTTTAGTGGCAATAGTTAAAATTATAAACATCAACCAATCTGCTTGTAAAATAAATGGTGCCTTTGATCAAGTAGTATTGCTACACAGTAATAAAACCTGTTGTTCTAATAGCCAAAGAAGACCAAGTCTTGTAAAGGAAGTTAAATATATAGCTTAGTCAAAACCCTTTTATTTTGGAAATAAGCAGGACTACATTCTCTCTAACTTCAGCCTGCGTTGCTAGGGAGATGATTCAGCAGGTGGAGGAACACCGCCTTCATGTGGAATTGCTCTTTCCACATACACTGCAATCCCCTTTTTCTTTCTTGATTTCTTCAGAAACTGAAGTTGGTATCTAAACATACTTCAGTAGTTCCTCTTTGATAATAGTTTCTATTACCAAATATGAAATTCAGTGCTGCTCAGCCATGTTTTTTGAGTGTTTAACTGAGCTTTACAGAAAGAACTTCCTTCTCTTGTCCTACATCAGTGGTACATTCCTCAGAAACATACATTTCTTCTTTTTCTTAAACCCCATCACATTTGGAAACAGCAAGTTGTTTCCTTTACCAACTACTGTATTTCTCTCAGGCTAGTTTTCAGGAGGCGAATTTATCTTATAATTTACCAGTTTTCCCATGTGCTTGTATTTAAAAAGTGTCAAATTTTCCTATTTATGTAATCCTTTTGTACTTTTCTTTGCAATGTGTATGGAGTGCCTCCTTCCAGTACACATAGGCCTTCTCTGGAATGAAAAAGCTAATGTGACTCTTAGATCCTATAAATTTAATTGCAAGAAAATCTATTGGTGTTACTGTATACCTCACTTTGGGGGTGATTTGTGAGATGAGTGACCAAGAAGTTAAAATGCCTGGGCCTGATAGGAACCAGGCTAGAGAAAAATACCTAATTCTGTTGATAAACAATGTGACCATGAAGGTTCATCTATTCTGAGTATGAGAAATATGTTCAATGCTTAGTTGAGACGTATTGCTGCTAGCACATGAAGAGATAGTCTATAAAAGCCACGCTGTATTACACAACACCCAGGTGCTATGAGGTAAGAATTTCTGATGATTACGTTTTGTAATGAGATGCTGTTCTTAACACACTCTCTATTGTGAATTGTAGGCAAGACATGTAATAACAAGGGTAATGGTTGGTGGGGTTTGGGGTCGGGTTTCTTTTTCTTTGAAGTTTGGTCCTATTTACAGCAGTTCTTATTAAAACACTTAAAATTTTTAATTCTCTCTTCTCCCATTAACAAAAGAAGTACCAAATAAGAGATCCTGCCAGGTCTAGGGATATGGTTTATCAGTTCTATGATTCTTTGAAAGCATTCTGCATGGGAATTTTACCTTTGAAGATCTTTGTACCGATTAAAATCTTCAACTTCAATTGCTGTGATCTTATTGTCATCTAAGTGAAGTTCTAGTAGACTGGAGGGCAATTCTGGTAAAAAACAAATGCACAGCATGAAAAAATAAGTCAGCTTATTTCTGTTGGAATATTTATTATGCTCCAAACAGCTTGTTTCCTTTGTGTTTAGGATTGGGTGAAGAATCTTGGGGCGGGGTTGTCTGCATCAAAAGAACGGGTGTTAGATATAAGTACATTACTGCAAAAAAAAAAAATCAGTATAACTTGGTTTAACATAGTTACTTTAAAAAAAAATGAGGTGTATATGCTAACATACACTATGTTAAGATTTCAGAGTTGCAAAATTTGCTATAATTTTACTAGCCTTCTTTTTAATGACTTTCATGTACTTTTGGTGAACCTCTCCAAGGTGTAAATTGTATCTTAGGTGCAATTATCTAACAGTTGGTAGTCTAAATCCTACTTATGTGGAACCTGTGACATGTTTTTATAGAAACCTATTTTCTTCCAAACAATGTAACAGCTGCACTATTATAGCTCCCAAGGTCAGGAGAGGAGAGCTTTTGGCATTCTCTAAGCAAAATTAGTTAGTAGGCTCTTTCTGGGCCAGGATATGGAATGTTTTCTCATGTGGTACCAAATAGTCCCAATTCAGAACTGTCAGTGAATGGACCCAGGAGGTGGAGAATCTTTTTTACAATATCCTATTAGTGAGGGCAGAGAAGGATAGTGATAAGTTCAAATTTCCGTGTGCTGATCTTATGTTCGGTTTAACTAGCGCTGCCTAGATGGCATCCTGATGCCAAGCAAGGCAATCCACATATTTCTGTTACTGCCATGGCTTGGGAGAGTGCCTCTCCCATTGCCATTGCTGTGTCTTGTGGCAGTGCAATGCTGGTGTGCTTTGCACTCTGTCTTTATGCCAGTTGACAGGCTCTGTCCGTCTGTCCATTTTAGATTTTAAGTGCATATTGTAAGGTACGTTTTTTACATTTTTAATCTTTGTGTCGTTATAACTTATAACATTTGCAGATAGAAGGATCTACAAACTTAGTTTCCATTTTTGTAGAATTTGTTCACCATGAAATCCTGCTTGTTTATGATTTATGTACTGACACCATATACTGGACCTCATGCTGTATTTCCTTCTAGGAGGTTTATCTATTACAAAGACAAAGCCTGAATCATTTTATGTATGATTTTTGTGATAAGTGGTAGGAGATGGTATTATGATGATACTAGAAGAATGTAGTTTTTGTGCATTGGGAATAACATAAAAGGCTGACAGGTAGTTCCTGATAATTAAATTACCTTAACAATTGCTCTGAGTTGGTTTAGTTTGTTGGTGGGGGTTTTTTTCAGTGTTCTCTTCTACAGGGATGCTTTCGCATATAGATTTCTTTATATGAAGAGATTAAATTTAGTAAGAAACAAGTTCAGTGATCCAGAAATAAATATCTAGGGGCCAACACTTAGTTTTCCTGTAAGTTAACAAATGGTAGAACATACAGTATTATGCTTTGTTTCCTCCTTTTTTTCTCTTAACTAGTAGTTTTGAGCAATTGAAAACCATGAGAATTTGCTTAAATACTACAGTGCCCTACAGAAAACACAGGTAGGGTGTTGTACTGTGTTCCTTCTGATTTGTAAAGTTAGTGGTTTAATTTATTGCTACCTCCAAATAAGTTAATTGTTTTATATTATTTAATTTTGTAGTATATTAGGCTGAATTTAATTAAAATATTAATATTAAATTTCACTTAGCAAAACCCCATTAAAAGATGTATAAAATGCTGTATTGGGTTTTGCATTAAGGTGGTTATATTGCAGAGGATGCTTGAACTACAGAGTCACTTGCAACATTTGAAATTAAAGTTAGAAATTTTGAGGTTTGATTTTTAAGTGCATAAAGGAAGCGGGAATTCTCTATCTCTTATAACTTGGGTCAAATCTCAGGGAGTTTATCCTTTCTCTGTAAGGATTTTTTAGAGGCTGATGAGAAAGATATGAAGTGACATCATTTTTCTTCACATTGTTTCTCCCGAGAAGAGTCTCTCAATGACTCTGCAAGGAGTGGACTTCCTGATGGGGAGAGGGCAGGAGAGGGGGCTGGAGAGTGAGCCTGTGCACGCTTGGGAGATGTAGCATTGGGTACAAAGTGCAAAAAGCAAAATAAGGTGGGAGGTGGTTTGGTAGTAATGAATGATGTAAAACAGAGTTGATGGACATTTGAATAATTATATAGATGCCAAAGCATTTTTATTTAGGAATACACTGGTATAGATAAAATAGAGAAGGTAAAACAAAGCATACCTTTAGGAATTGAAGTTAATTTAGCTTCTGCAATTCTTATATGATAGATATTTACGCCTTCAAAAGCTCCTGGCTCTATTCCATCATTGTTAAGGGGATTGGCACTCATTTCTGTCCAAGGAAACACACAAAATGTATTTATGGCACAAGAATTTTGTGTGTGTTAGACTGAGTTATAAGCAGCTGACTTAATTTTATTTATGACTTCTGATGTTCTAAACATTAATGTTTAGCTTCGATTACCTATTCTGAGAGGTGGAAGTCACCGCTTTTAGTGAACAAAGGCTGTCTAACTTGGGTGCAGGGTTACCAGAAACTTGACCTGTGTAGCAACTTCACATAGAAATTAAATGGTAAAAGATAGTTTCCACAGTGTGGATGTCTCTTTACAAGGAAATTGGACACTGGGGAAATGTTTGAATAACAATTATATGTAGTATGTTGGGGGTTTTTTATTCAGACATTTTCTACTTAATTGGACTTACCTAAAACATGTAGAGACTTCACTCCTTTAAATACATCCTTGTGGATTTTCTTAACCTTATTAGCATGAATTCTAAGCTCTGCTAAAGTTTTTGGTAGATTTGTTGGAATCTCAGTTAGCTGGTTATGGGACAAATACAGTCGACGTAGCTTCTTTGTTGGTTGAAAGGCTTTTGGATGTATCTTGGTTATTTTATTGTTGTTCAAAGCTAGTGCCTATGAGATACAGGAATAGCAATACAAAGAAAATTTCTTTATACAGGAGTGTTATAATTATGAATTTTAAGTCATGGATTTGATATATATTTTAACAATTAAGTATTTAAAATAATTTCTTTTTTCACCATATCAAATTTTAGCATTTAGTATGTACTTTGGGCATTTCAATTGATTGTGAAAATGAAAAAAGAACCTGGAAGCTGGAGCATTTGCTAGAAGCTAGAGAAAAACTAGTCTGAGCTGACAAGGTGCCAGTGGATAGTGAGAAGCATTTTTAAAACAATGTGTTTGTCTTTATGTATTTTGTGGGATTTTATGGGGGTTATATTCTTTTATTGTTGTTCCTTAATGCGAAGTCTCAAAGCTGAGAATTTCATCTTTTATTTCAGCATAATGCTGTAAAAATAGAACTGAAGTTTTTAGTCTGAATTTCTTAAAAGGTAATGTCTCTATACAACTGATATACACACATGAATTTGTATTTTTGTGTTTTTCAACTCCTCTTTTTAATTTAAGTGTCTGTCTTCTGTACAGTGCAGTGGTTCCTTTTTTGGGCCAGTTTTTTGTTCTTGGTTGCTGTGTGTTATCAGAGAACTTTTAATAAGTTACTACAGAACAAAATACGAGTTATCTGAAACTATTTTGCATGTCAGATCACATCTGCAATTTCATACCTAGATTATTAATTTTTGTTCCTTATTTACTTCTATGAGCTGTTGATAAGTCATCTGTTCTCTGGAATTGTGGAAAAAAAAGAAGTAGCACAAACCATTATTAATCTTTTTTTCCCAGAAAAAAATAAGGGTATCTTATGGAAACAAAGAGGAAATGCTCCTTCCTGTTCCAAGTTGCTGTCTGTGCCTTTCCTAAGTAGACTAGTACTCAGACAAGTTGCACAAGATAAACTTTGCTTTCAGGAAAATTTTTCTTAGACTTTGCCACAGATTAACTGATGAGAAAACTCAAAAGAGCTCAGAGTTTTCAGTTATCACATGGTTAAGTGGTGACTTTAATATATAGTGTGGTGATTGCTGATGTAATCCAGTGGCTTTCTCAGTCACTGGAGGTTGGTTTCTGTAAGATCTTTTATACTGAATATAGACCACAGTTAGTGTGTTTACCCCTGACTTGCTATAAGACAGTTCTGTACCCAGACACTTAAGGGGCATTGGAAAGACTTGGTTGCAAGCAATGAACTTGTATGGTTCCTGTTTTTCCTACCCTAGCTTAACCCATAATAATTAACAAGCTGATTCATAAACACTTGCATCTGGTCAATTTTCACTTCTTGCTCATAAACCAAATATTTCTGAAAAGGATTTATGTTAGTTTACTGTGTATTTCCTGTCTTTCTAATATGGACTAGAATGTCAACTTGCTATAACTTGTGGAACAGATTTGTCATTTTTACAATGAAAATTTTAAAATTATCAATATCTGTTGGTACTGGATCTAGAGTAACATCTTATGGAAATCAGTTTTCCAAACCAGATTTAGTCTACCTTTCCAGGCCTCCTGAGATTCTCTTATTTTCTTTCATTACAAAAAGGGATTATTGTCTGCTGTAAATATCTAGATTTATCAGTTGCCAATGATACTTATTTTAAAGTCTGTTGCTACATGCATACTTGAGCATGTTAAAAAATAGTAGGAGAGGACCAGACTTTTTCAGTAATTCAGTGTCAGTCTGTTTTCTGTTTAGGTCAATTGGATTTGTAGCATTAGTTTCGGTGGTGTTAGTTGTATGCTGTGTGCTTTTGAAAATACTCTCAGAAAATATTGTTCTAGTTCTCCTGTGAGATTAAGTTCTTTCTGCTATTTTACAGATAAGCAGATAAAAAAGGAGCACTTGTCTTGCAGCCTTTAAAATGTAAGAAATGTTTGTGTGTTTGCTAAGGACTAAAATCTTGAGAATCTTTTCAGTGTGATACATATGGCACATTTTCTGGATGTTGTAGAAAGCTGCATAGTTATTACAGCTCAAAGAAATTTGCTTCTTACTATATGGGAGCATAACAAATATGCAAGTATTAGTATCCATAACAATACAGTCTACTGGTGAAAAAAAAAATACCATTTGTATTTTAAAGTATCAAAATATTTCCGATTGCTAAATATGATTTCAAACTTGGAAAACAGCAAGCTTACATAAAGAGATGTGAGTCCTTGGAGATCATTTTCCTTGACCTCTTTAATTTTGTTGTTTTGAAGGTCAATCATGCGAGTATCTGGTGGAATGTTGCGCGGTATTGATGTCAAACCTATTTAAATATGTGACATAAACAGAAACATTATGTGCCTGTATATGAGTCCAAAGAAATTAACTGCTAAACAAGCAAAACCCAGTAAGATTGTTATGATGGGTAAGAAAATAGGAACAGCCTTAAAGCAAAGGATAGAAGGGAATATTTGATAATGAGAGAAACTACTTATGTAAAAAGATATGACAAAAATGAGCAGGTAGCTTCAGGAGGAACTGCTTCTGCCCCTGGCCATGGAAGGCTTAACTAGGGTGCTCCTTGCAGATCCTTTGCCTGTGTGAAAGAAGTAGCCTCAGAGCATGGGTTGTTCTACAGGGAAACTGCCTGAGTCCCAGGAGCAAGCAGCCCTCGGAGGACTGGGGCTGTGGTGGACTGAGGGACAGGACTTTTGCAGTGGCTGTAAGGGGCTTCCGCTCAGTGCTTGCACTCTCCTTTCTACCGCTGCACTACCTGATCCTTTCTCCTGGCAGGGTTGCTCATGTAGCCATGCAGTTGACATCAGGGCTGAGAAATGTATTCATGGTAAAAGTGGACAAAGGATTGTCTTCCAGCTGCCAGTACTTAATTACCAGTTGTATAAATCCCCCAATCCAATTAATTGTTCAGTTACAAAAATGTTTCAGTTCATGCCATCTGAGATCCTGAATCAGCAGAAGGGACTAGCGAGGGACAGTAGTTCTCTTTTCAGTGGAAATGCTGATGCATCAAATGCTATATGCTGATCTGTCTACCAACAATTATCCCATAATTAATAGATTACAGTTACTCAAAGATGAAGACTATTACTAGGGTTTTTTCTATGTGTGAACTCAAGTAAAGGGGTTTGCAATCTCTAAACCAGATGCAATAACTGCAGTTTATTGCTGTTGGCAAGTTTATTTTGATTCCTTAATAATGACCCATTTTAAACAAACCCAGCAATTTATGTATTGACTCAATGTTTCTAAGACATGACAGGTCTAGGGTTAAGTTTAGGATGGTGGCGGAGCTGTGATGAGAATGAATGTCTGGCACTGTGCTAGTGGTAGGAGCATAGTCATTTCATTACCCTGCATCATGGGAAAACTTCAGTGAACACTAATTCAAATTGGCACAATTTCCAGTGAATTCACGTTTAGGATTGATGTGTCTCTGCAACAGTGACAGGAGCAGATTTGCCTTCAGTTAAGATGTTGTTACCAGTGATGTGCACTTTAATGGAACTTAAGCTGAGCAAATTGTTTGCATCCCATCCATGTGCTTGCATTAAACTTCCTTGTGGTTTATTTATGGCCTCTTTTTTTCCTTTATGTTTTCTTGTCATTTGGCCTATTGCTTTGTAGTTGTGAATGAGGTACTTCTTTAGCAATAGTCTTTTTTTGAGAGGGGACTAATAGATACAGCAAACTTTTGTGCTTGTTTGTTTGAATATAACTTCATGCAAGTAAAAGAAACAAAAGAAAGTGTAATTTAAAATGTAAATATAAGCATTTTCACATTCTGTGATTGTTCTCTTAGTGGATAAAAACTGTGCAGATTACTATACACTAAGTAACCCCAATCACTATTCCGTTAAATAGTTTTACAGTTATTTGTTACATATCTTAAATGCCTTTTCATTCTCTGTTGTTATTGATAGAAGTCACTGCTAACAGAAGGTGACTGTAGCAGCTTATGGATTTATAAACTGATGCACATGAACAGGGAAAACATTTATGTTGTGAAAGTGCTGGATGCAAAACAGTTGCTGGATACAAATTAGATATGGTTTGCAAGCAAAACTGGAATAATGTAAGCTCCTTTCACAAATGGCTAGTACAGAAATATGTGTATGTGTGCAATCTATGGAGCTGTAGAATTAATCTTTAAAAAGGCAAATCCTCCAAAGAAGAGGCCAGTGAGAACATACACAAGTTCCTTCTTACCTAGATCAGAGCAATGGACAACTCTCACATAGCACTGGCATCCAAAGGGACATGTTGGGAACAGATCAAAAGGAATTAGTGGTATAATTGGTTCAGTGGTTGGAAATAGAGAATTGTCATTGTCATCATCATTATATTCTTCCATGTCTTGGAGCATCATATTTTTTAGTGTAAAATATGAAGGACCAACGAAAGGTTTGGCAGAGCACAAAGCCAAGAAGAGAAAGATCATGTATTCTTTCATATCTTCTTAATCAGGATAGCCAATCTGGAAGAGGAAAGTAAAGGAACAAACCCAAACACAAGAATCAGTGAATGTGACACAGCAAATAAAGGTGTTGAACTGCTTACTTCACTCACTGCTAACAGTCTCTGGTCCTGAAAAACTGTTCTCTTATGAATATTAATATCTAATTAGTGAAGCATGAAGAATGTTAAAAGTATTATTTTAAATAAATTATTGATATTAAGTGTTACTATAAAAACTATTAAATTATTAATCATTCAGATGTTAAGTCCATATCAAAGTTTTTTAGTTCAGTTTAAAAAATAGTGTCATCATTTGCTTCAGGCTTTGAAGTGAAATTTTTGTAGCAAATTTTATCGGAACTTGGAGTTGCATTTGTTTTATTCTTTCTTGATTAAAATATATTTTTAATGGGATACATTGGTATATGTGCATTGGTTGTAACTAGAAAATTGGGAAATACTTGATGGGCAATACATAAAATGCACTCATCAGGATTGTTCCTAAACATTTCTAATTAAACACATCTGGAAAAACATGCAGAGTTTTCAGTCCTAACAACAGCTTTTCCCAAATTCTTGTATTATTGTTATTGACAGAAGTTCACCTCTGTATTTTAATGCAAGCACATTTGTGTATGACTTTTATTTGACAAGGGCTCTTTTCTCTGACAAGGGCTTGCATGGTACGAATCTGTGTCGGTTTAAATCATTAACTTTAATTATACCCAGAAAAAAAGCTGGAAACCAATACTTCTTTGTGCATATTTTTTCAATAATCATCTTTTTCAACCTAGCTTTGTTGGCCTAGGGCCAATAGCTAGGCAGCCAGCTGATAAGACCTCAAAATGTGTTGTGCTTGACTTCAATGCCATCAACCCCATCAGCTTTCTAGATTACCCCTAACTTGAAAGTACCTTTCCTGTGTAAACGAAGGTCCTGTGGTCTGGAAGACAGAAAGATGTTGGATCAGTTAGGGCAATTTCAAAGCAGAAAAACCTGTGTGAGATAGCTAGTTATTTTTTTTCTGATGTTATTGAGAAGAGTACACATGTTACAAAGGACATAAAAGGTAGATATGTCTTTAGAAAAATATTGCAGACTCTGTCTCATTACAGCTGTTCATTCAATTCCATTGTGCTTCTCTGAGTTCTAATTTTACCAGACTTCTTTTAGCCACACCTGCCTGGGAAAACCAGGAGTCCAGTCCCACACTATCCTGTGTTACCTGAATAATAATGATCCATAGGTCGAAACCCTTAGATATTTTCTACAAACTCTGGTTTTAATCTAAAGATGGTTTTATTGACCAAATACCTCTATAAAGCTAATTACAAGAATAGTGAGAATTGCCTGAGAGGGCTTTGCAACTCTTGTGAGAAAAGACTGTAAATTCAGCTGTCAGCTCCGCGTTGTTCCCCTCCAAAGCCCAATTACAGAAGTCATTTGGATCCTACAGCACACTGTCCAAACCAGGAGGGGCTGCTATAAATTTTATTATGCATTTCCTGTTTATAAAAATGTTTCTATTTAGACTATCGTGGTCCTCTTTAGGGAAATACTAAGTGGATGTCAATTCTCATTTGATCACCTAATTAAATGCTTGCTGATCTGTTTATAGTTGAAAATGTCTTTATGTAAGCATTTTGTCATTGGTCCTCAATCACAGGAAAAGGAGTGCACTGGTTTGTACATGGGGGTTGACTTGGCATATTCAAAATTCTGGGATTTCTTTTGTATTTCTTTTTTCTGGACAAGGTCATGTTGATGTTTCTTGTATATGGTTCTCAACAGCATTGAAATCCAGAGGGATCCGGACAAGCTGGAGAGGTGTTCCCAGGTGAACCTCGTGAGGTTCAACAAGGCCAAATGCAGGGTCATGCACCTGAGCTGTGGCAACTAGTGGTATCAATATAGGCTAGGAGAAAACATGCTAGAGAGCAGCCCTATGGAAAAGGACTTGGGAGTACTGGTGGATGAAAAGCTGGACATGAGCCACCAATACTCAATTGCAGCCCAGAAGGCCAATTGCATCCTGGGCTGCATCAAGAGAAGTGTGGCCAGCAGATCGAGAGGGGTGATTCTGCCCCTCTACTCTGGTGAGACCTCACCTGGAGTACTGTGTTGAGCTTTGGAGCCCCCAACACAAAAAGGATGTGGACCTATTGAAACGTGTCCAGAGGAGAGCCACAAAGATGATTAAAGGGCTGGAACACCTCTTCTATGAAGACAGGTTGAGAGAATTGGGCCTGTTCAGCCTGGAGAAGAGAAGGCTCTGGGGAGACCTTATTGTGATCTTCCAGTACCTGAAAGGGGCCTATAAGAAGGCAGGGAAAGAACTATTCACAAGGGTTTGTAGTGACAGGACAGGGGGTAATGGCTTTAAGCTAGAAAAGGGTAGATTTAGGTTGGGTGTTAGAAAAAAGTTCTTTAATATGACAGTGATTGATCACTGGAACAGGTTGCCCAGAGAGGTGGTGGTGGCCCCATCCCTGGAGACATTCAAGGTCAGGCTTGATGGAGCTCTGAGCAACCTGACCTAGTTAGGGACATCCCTGCTTATTGTAGGGGGGTCGGACTAGATGACCTTTGGAGGTCTCTTCCAACCCAAGCCATTCTATGATTCTATGAAATGCTGTGTATTGCATACATTGCTACTACTGCAACTGTGTGTTTCAGGGTATATAAAAAGAAAAATGCTAACAGTATTTAGATTATATAAAACTCACCTTTTCAAAAAGATTGCAGTATCTCTTTCCCCCTTAGATAAGTGTCTGAAAACAGAAGCACAATATACTTCGTATTTTGTGGGTATGTGGCATATAACTGTAAGTTTAATATTAATTATCTTCCAGTTGGATGCTCAGTTGAGTACTGGTTTAGCAATCTCTAAAAGGACTCTTCATATCTATTTTTCCCATATATTTTCCATTGTGTTCAAAATGATGTTCCCTTCCAGTGCTCCTAGAAAGAATTCTGTAGTTGTACCTGCAATCCTATACAATGTGTTTTCTTGAAAGTAAGTCTTTGAATATAAGCATTGCTGGGAACAAGATGTGAAACCTACATTTGTTTGGAGACAATTGCACTCATGTCTGGTTGTACACCTTTGAAATATTTGACCCTTTCCATCTTGTATTTCAGCTTCAGCAAAACAGTAAGAATGTTCAATACTCATACTATTAATTAGAAGATCATAGAATCATAGAATGGATTAGGTTGGAAGGGACCCTAGAGATCACCTAGTCCAACCTCCCTGCCATGGGCAGGGATGCCTCTCAACTAGACCAGGTTGCTCAAGGCCTCATCTAGCCTGGCCTTGAACATCTCCAGGGAGGGGGCATCCATTAACTCTCTGGGCAATCTATTCCAGAGTCTCGACACCCTCATACTGAAGAACTTCTTCCTAAGATCTAGCGTAAACCTACTCTCCTTCAGTTTAAAACCATTTCCCTTTGTCCCATCATTGGACACTCTTGCAAAGAGTCACTCACCAGCCTTTCTGTAGGCACCCTTCAGGTATTGGAAGGCAGCTATAAGGTCCCCCTGGAGTTTGAAAACCTTTCAGGCTTCTGAGTTCTCCTTATCCTTGAACAAGTGCTTTAATGGATGGGATTTCACAGGTGGGTGCACAGGGTGGTCTTCTTCCCCTGTCTGTTTAGGTATTAAGTGACAAAATGCTCTGTGCGTTATTCCGTGGTGTTGTACGATTTCTGCATGCAGGACACCAAGCATCATAGCATGTATCATGTCTTTGGACATCTAGTTTCTAAGTCCCTCTGACTTCTATTTGTGATGGGCACTGGAGGTATAGTTTTACTCAATCAAAAAGATAATCTTTCATGTATGTTCCTGAAATGCTCTTCTGCATCTGGTGCTAGGAAGCTGTCTTACGAAAAAATTTAAAAATCTGTTTTCACACTTGCATCTGTAGCAAATGGATTGCAGATTTCCTTTCAGATATTCAAACAAGTAATTATGTTTTCAAAGTATGAAAAGGTTGAGGCTATGATTGGAGTAAACACGTGTCATTCACAAGCAGCTCTAGAAACGTAGTGTTCAGATATATCATTGGTGATGTATATTGGGCATTCATTGTTTCAGAAAATACAGTTCATGAATACAGGTGTACTAATGGTCCCCTGCTGACACTTGAGGCTGATTCTGCTTCCAGGAACATACTTCAAGCTCTCTCATACCAGCTCTTCCCCTCAGGCTGTTCACTGAGGTGACTGAACTCACTAAACCAGCATAAAATTAATGTGAGCAAGAAAAAAACCTCAACACATTCTTTCTGGGTGGACAAACTGAATCAGTCTGGGTATCAGAGTCAGCTCAAATGAATGGGTGGGACAGCATGATTCAGGGGGATGGAACATTAAACAGAAAGAGAGGGAACAAGGAGAGGTGGAACAGCCGTTCTTGATTCATGCAAGCTGTTAGACAGGCTCAGGTGTCCTGCTGGACACAGGATTATTGCTTGGACAAAGTCTGGCCGCCTTCATTCTCATTTTAACAAACCAGAATATTGAAGATGAGTTTGAGGAAGATTGTAGCAAATTCAAGGAGGGCTTACATACTTCTCCATTACGCCTTCTTTATAGCAATCCTACTTCTCCTTCAGCACAAAAAGCTTCTGACTAGCACCTTTTCCCTGGAACACCAGCCATCCCAAATGGAGATGACTGAATCTGGAGAGTACCCTTTGCCTATAGAGATGCTGCCAGGCTCACTTTCTTTCCCCAAGTATGCTACAATCCTAAAATCACCGTACTAATTGTTTGAGAGATACTTATCCTCACCAATGTGTTGTTGATCTTTACCAAAACTTATATTGCCAAATATGAGCCTGTGGAAGATAGGAATGTTTTATGCCATTAAGTTTAGGATAATACTTATCATTTATAACCAACGAAATGTAGGTGATGTCACAGTATGTTAATATGATTAAAGCCTTTTAGAGATTGTGTGGAAAATCCCCAAACAAATGTGCAATAGTTCTGTGACATGAAAATTCTAAACATTGAATTATAATTCAAGAAGAAAACCACTTTTTGTGATGTTGTTAGCATGGGATGTGTGCATAAAAAAGTCTTTTGGGTTCCTTGGCAATTGCATGTCAGTCCTGCAGAATGTGGTATTTGTTGTCTTACTACTTATGGCACTGAAGGAGTTAATGGGTAAAGTTTTAAGGCTTAAAAAGACTCTAAATTATATTTAGAAATGTATCTTTTGTTACCAGTGTACAGAGGTGAATTTCCTATGGCATTGTTTCTGAAAAGGAAATATTTAAATGACACAGCAGTGGTCTTTACAGAGGCAAAGAAAAATCCCAGTGTTTGTTAATAGCACAAATCATTGCACTGCGCACAGATTTGTCCAAAGAAAGGCAAGACCATAGCTGTTTTGAAAGCTATATTTAAAAATAGTTCTGGTTCTATTAGTCATTGTCCCATTCCAGAAATAAAAGTAGTTTATGTTTAACTCTTTGTCTACACTATTAATTTACTTAAATTGCTTAAGACAATCATGAGAAAATTTTTTGGTCAGTAAGATTACTGAAAGAATTATTCTATCTTGAGAAGTAGTCCAATACTGAAGTTACGTAGTATAGTAATGAATAGCATGTTTACAAAATAAGTATGTTTAGAGAGTATTTACTTTTTCTGGAAAGCTACTTGACTCGTGTATTACTGAGTATGATTTATGAGCATTTTTAGGGTGTCGTAGCTCATCTACAGTTCACTCTTTCTTTGTTGTTTAGAAATACTTTGCTGATATCTACTTTATAAAAACCCCAACTTGAGTATCAAATTACAGAAAGTTAACACTGAGTTGTCACCATAAGAACTGCTGTCATTTTAGGATAGATTTTCATAGATTGTGATAACTGGGAAAAGAAAATTATTGTCAGTTAAGACTTTCTGAGAAGCCTTTCTTTAATAGTTTAATAATTCAATGTAGCTTTTTTTAGTTTGCAGCTGCAATGTAATAAATACAGAATTATTTCAACTGCAATGTCAATTTTCAAATATTCCATTAAAAAAAAAGTGGTAATTCTAAACACCAACTTACCAGACATTATTAATCTGCAAATAGTGACTGGCAACCTATTGCTTAATTCTTTATTGCTATTTGTATAGAATAGGTATTCAAACTGGACATACCTTGCAAGTTTGATAGTTCTTCTGGAAGCACTCTGTGGTAATCCACCTGAGATCTCTATGTCCAGTTATTTCATTCAATAATAATAATTAAAAAAAGATAGAGAAAAAGGAAGTTAGGCTGGGTTCTGTGAAATGGAAAGTAAATATGAAGAAAAATTCCACTTCCAGACTTCTTGATCCTCCTGGCACCGTGGGTGATACCAGAGTAAAGTGCTGCTGCAGATTAGCCCATCTTAGTACTGAAGAATGATATTAAGACGACTTGTTACCACTCATATGTTTTTCATCACTGCCTGTATTACAGCCAAAACTTCTGGCTTAACTCTAGACGTCTAGTGGAAGACTTTGTAAAACCTGTAGTTTAATAATAGTTGACATCAGGCCATTGGAAGTACAGTGAGGTCCATTCCAGGTCATTCCTGCTATGAAATCACACTTATTTATAATTTCATTAGCCATTATTCTTTAAAAGGTGTGACTTGGAGGAAAGTGTAAAACCTTAGCCAGTGGCAGAGTAAACCAGTAGCCTAAAGTGATCAGCACGTTGCCAAACCTTTCTGAAGTTAGAAAATTAGGACTTTGTTGTGTACTTACATAAAAATTCTACCTCTTCCTCTCAGTAGACAACTATCAGTCTGGGAAAGACGGTTCAAGAATGTAAAATGTAGATCAGATTTTAATAGTCAAAAAAAGTCATTTTCTTTTTTCCTGTGTATGAGAAAGAAGAGCTTAAAACAAACTGAGAATTTGTCCTCATGCAATTTGTGCTGACATGCACATCAATATTTAGAATCTGGTCTATTCTTTGTTTACCTTTTGTAGGTGGCATGTTTAAGTATACTTCAGAAGTGTATGATTAATGGAGTTTACCTACAGCAAGCTTCACAGTTATTGTAACAGTTTGTTTTTAAATTTACAATTCATTAGATCTTTTCAGTTCCATGTGCATCTGACTGTCTCTGTTTCTTTAATTAGCTCCGTTCTATCTTAAGAGTCTGCTCTTGCTGTGGAAAAATAGCCTGGAAATTTTTGGGGGTGTTTTTTTTTTAATAGACATGCAATGTGGTGCTGTTTGCAATATTTTTAAGTTGCATAATGGTTATTTTGTCTACTGTTACTTTCTTAAGGAAGAAAACAGTACTATGCCAAAAATTAAAACTTTGGTGCTATCATGTCAAACAAGATAAGGCTTGTGTGACCTGCTGCATTGATTTTCTGTGTGTTCCAGTTCCAGTAGCATAGATGGATGATAATAAAGATTCTCCCTATCGCTTTTCCCAAGGAATAAAATTACAGTTTCAAAAGCAGTCACATTCATACATAGAAATCTGAAGGATGATCTTAAACTTTTTTGAAATCTCAAATTGCATATATCTGCATTCTCTTGCCTGCATTTAGAAACTGAAGCTTCCTGAGCAAACACTCCCCTGTGTTTTGAATAGCTTGGTTTGGATGAGTTTACTTGAGGAAATTTTTTTTAAACAGCGATTTAATACTAACCTCCAGCACTTTCTTGGCTCTTTAACAGAAGAGAGTGGGGCCTGAGGGTTGTCATATAAATGTACTGGTTTCTTCTTTTTCACTACTTCTTTCAATAGTAATGTGTTGAGTCAGCAATTTCAGCTGGTCCTAGTTTTGCAACAGTGCTCCCTGTTCCTGATGCTTAGCAACATCTCAATTTTGGATAAATACGTTGTTGTTGTTATTATCATTATTATATTTTCTCTTTTTAGTTGATCCTTTTGGTAGGGACACATTTCTATGTCATAGCCATACCACATAATGAAGCTGATACATAGAGTGGTAGTATCTGGAAAAAATGTAACAATCTTTCCTTATAATGTATTATCCAACTATTTTGTACAACGTATAGTCTCAATATGGTAGAAATAAATATTGCTTACATTGATCTGCTGTTCTTGTAACAAAACTGTTTAATATCCTGTCCTGGTTCAGCCAGGATAGGGTTAATTTTCACCAGGAGTTGCTATTCGATACCATGCTGACATCATGGCCGGTACTCAAGGCGCTGGCAGAGCAGTCCCGGCTTTATCTCACCCGGGTTGCCTCGCTCTGTGTCTGTAGTTGTATCCACGTGGCCTGTACCTTTATACCTCTTGTTTTGTACATTGTTATCCCTGTTGCTGTTACTGTTGTTGTGACTGTTGCTTTTGCATCGTTGCATTAAATTCTCCTTATCTCAACCCGCAGGGTTTGTATTTTGCTACCTCTCTTGTTCCCGTCCGGGGGGTGGGGGGGCAGCGGCCACGTGGTGCCCGGTCCCGGCAGGGTTTAAACCACCACATATCCCAAGACATGGACTTAGTATTTTAATTGTGAATATAATTGCATTCTAAAATAAAATACCTAGAAGTCAATTTTTCAGACTAGAAGATTCTGAGCGTTAAATATTAGCTGTTGATAGCAATACTAAAAACTAAAACAGACCAGTGGGTCTCAATCTAGTTTATGAGCCTGTTCTTCTTAACGTTTGCAGCATATTTCCAATTTACTAAAAACTAACTAGTCAGTGTTCCTGTCCCTTCTGAGGATAAGACTACAGTGTACGTAGGTAGAGTGAGTGGCAGCCATTCAAAGGCTAGAGCTGCAACCTTCTGAGGCAGGATCAAATGCTGCTTTTTTGGCTATGCTGTCAAACAATTGATTTGAGGTGACAGCTGAAGAAATTTTTTTCTTTTTAAAAGAAAAAAATGATGATATTATGCCTGCTGTTAATCATTATAATCATTGTTTTTAAATAGCCTCATAGAAAAATGTCTGTCACAACTGTTTAATCCGTGATGTTGAGGTCTTAATGAGGAGAGATACTCTCAAATAGAAAGTAGTCTGAGGGTATTTTCCTTGCAAGCAAATGTATGTGTATTTTCTTATGAAATATTACATGCTTAAATAACTAAAAGATTATACGAGGTCAAACATCTTCAATGATTTCTGTTTCCACCAGTGAAAGAATTGGTTGAAAATTAGAATTATGTCTTGCCTTAAGATACATACATAACTTTAATGAGTAGTGGAGATTGATTTCTGAGGCAAAAGACAGGAGTATATCCAGCATGTTGTGGTTCAGAATAGTCTTTTGCTATGGTAAAAAAGGCAAAATGAAAAAAAAAGTGTGGATGGTGTTTTACATTTAACATTGTCATATCAGTGATCTCAAAGGCTATCTTGATTTCTTTACTGAAAATGACTATATTCGTTTGACTTTATATGTCCGAGCAAGCAAGCATATGCTGCCATATGTGGTTAATGCTTACATTGCAATCTTTTTTAACTGATCTTGTATATGTTTGTTATTGTAAGGCAAACTAAGGACTTTTTCATTTTCTAGCACTGTTTATAAATGTGGTTTACATAAAGTGATGAGTATAACATCAACTGCACAAATGTATCTTGGAGACCGCCCATCAGATTTTAATAACATGACATAGTCCTTTCATGCTCACAACCAACCCATGTGGCATACAGCCGCTTGTTTTGGTTTTAGCTAAGTTTTGGCTCTTCTCAAGTTGAGCTACACCATTTAAGCTAGCTAACTATAGATAAACTGTTCTTCTGCTTCTGTAGTTTTGATTCTTCAGTATTTGCATGTATAATAATTATTATTTATTATTATGCATGAATCAACTTTTGCTTGTTAGTAGATGCATACTTGTTTTGCATATTTCTGTCAACTGATTTAGAAACTGCAACAAAATATACTGTTTCATTTTGCAGTCAGTCTTTAGTCCCTGGTGTTTATTAGCAACATATCACTATTGAAGGGCAATTCATAGCTTGCGGTCTTAAAGAGATTGTGTGCAAAGAGCTATAAAGCCAAGTTTCCATGTACACACATCCGTGTGATTGTTGGGCTTCCCAAGTGTTTTATGCATTCAAGACTGTGGTGATCTGGAGTGACCGAAGAGGCAAAACGATAACCTGAAGAGACTAATCTTATTTTTCACCCTTGAAGATAGTTTGTGTTGTCTTAGGAGAGTAAGTTAACTTTGCTCTGTCTTAGGCTACAGACTCATACGAATTTCTTCCCTCCTTGATGCTCATCTCCTTGGTCCTGTAAAAAAGGTTTGTGCACTTAACTGAATCAGAAAACTGTTCTGCCTGAAAAATCACCTGCTTGATGAATGAAGGTGTTGAAATAGTTTTGATTTCCATATATGTCAATTGTTAGTCTTGCTTTTGATGCTATTTACAGGTTTGAATAATGTTACAGTGCATTTTTCTGGAATATGGGTATTTATCTGCTTTACGGACATTGGAAACATCAGACATTCTTTCATGGAAAATCAAACAGTAGTTAAAATGAAAAGCTCAGCAACCAGTGCCAAACTACTGAATCACTCCAACAATAAGTTCTAAAGGAAAATTTTCTGTTTCAGAATACAAGCTAGACTGAGCACAACATTTCCTCATAGACTATCAAACACTTATTCTGCCAAAGTTCTAGAATTTAAAAAAAGTAAAACCTGATCACCCGCAAATACTGATTTTTTTTTTTTCCCCATTTTCCCTTTTGCTTTATCAAATATTATGAATAATATGGAAGTGTAAATAAGTTTTCTAATACCCAACCTTTTGCTAGGTTCATATTGTTCAGAACATAAAGGCAACATTTAAAGTGGTAGTTATCATCAATTTCCATTGAGGTGATATTTTTAAGACAAAAGAAACATGGCCATCCAGTCCTTTGTATTCCAGAAAATAGGAAATAAAAATGTGTTAGACCGCAGAGATAATTGAATTTAATTTGTTATTATGTTTTTTCCTAACTTTACTTGTCAACCAAAGTAATTAGAAATTCAGAAATGCAAAAGCAGATGACATGGACTCAGTTTGTCATAGACTGTTAGAAATGGAAGCAATAAACATCATTTTTATAACATGGTTATATACAGTTTGTGTGTCTATGCCTAATGAAGAACGCGGGTCCATAAATGTTAGCATGTACTCTGAGCATATACTGCTTTGTAGATGGGAAGGGTAACACTATTTTTAGGAAGATCTCCAAACTATAGTTGTTTGCAAGTTTTGAAACTGACAGTTTGTTATTTCAGAGTAGTTGAAATGAAAGCTTACAGAAACATTACTAATAAAAAGAAGGGTGTTATCTTAGTAAAGAATTTGTTTTCCGTGTTAATATTAATTAACCTGGTTTATGTTCTCAGATGTGTGTTTTTTTCTTGAGAATTTTATAGGAGGGTCTCATTTGTGTCTCATCATCAGAATAACAGTAACTGTCATGCAAGATTGGGTCCAGCACTAAATACCTTGGGAGACTTCTAAAAAGTCTGCTTTAATTGTAGTTAACCACTACTGTTATGGTTTTAATATTAGTTCCTTGTAATTATGCTACTATTAAATTATAAGTACTGTGTAATCTATATTTTTTTTCCAAGTTGGCACTTAAAGGCAGTTAAATTTGCTTTAATTACGTATTTTGCTGATTTTTAACATTCATTCTTTCCCCGTTTCACCTGAGGGGAAAACCAAAAGTAAGCATAAGAAGAAAAGGGGCAAATATAAAAATTAAATGTAAATTAGGGAAAACCTGCAATATTTGACATACCATAACAGATCTGATAACTATGCTGTTAAGTCTATTTTTTTTCACCAATAAAAACGTGTAGAGGTTCAGCAGCTGCTCCATACTAGTTGTGCTTCCATATTAAATAATAAAACTTGTGAATATAAAGTAACAAACAGATTCTTGGCCTTGTTCTCTCAGTGGGTATGTGGTATTCAAAACATTGAATCTGCTACAGCCTCAAATGTAGCTCTTTTGCTTTAGGCAGCGCAGGCCTATGGCTGGTTGAATTGAGGTGTGAGCTCAGCCTCATGTGCTGTTGCACATGTGGTAGATGTTATAAAAAAATGAAAGAAATCAAAAGACAAAAACTTCTAAACTAAGTTAAAAGACCACATGGTAACTGCAGAGAAGTTAGAATTGTCCAATAGATACGCTAATATACTATTTTCAAAGGTATTTGCTTGGAAGTATGGGGCTGTATTAGTTAAGATGTTTGGTTCCCTGGACATTTTGCACCGCTTTTTATCATAGATAAAAGTCACTGGATAATAAGCAGTTACTTTCATCACTCAGTGGAAATACTTACGTAAATTGAAAGAAAACATAAGTTACAATTGCAGATTAACTTGTGTCATGGAAAACTAGATCTTTTTTTGTAGAACAATTTGTAAAGCAGAGGCTATGCTTTTTTTCTTGAATGCTTGTATTCCACAAAGGGTGATTTCCATTTGGCTTTGCAACTTTGACTTTAGAAAGTAAGCTTACTTACCAATGTCCAACTTCTATTTTTTTAAACAAGCAAAATACATTGCTGGTAATTAACCAGCGTATGGTTTATACTGCAACTATGCTTTTGTTTCATGGTTATTATAATTTATTTGTTTTGCAATTAATGTAAAAAATGCATGTCTCCACATAATACCACAGGCTCCTCTCTGCTCAGAAGATTGGAAAAAAATTACTTCAGCTAAAAAGAGGAATTAATCAATGTTTCTTTCATTTAAGGTTTTACTAGAGGCCATCTAAATAACCTTCAAAATAAATGCAGGATATGGGCAATACAGATCTATTTGGAACCATATGTGATCAAGAAAAAAAAGAGTAATTCTTTTGCCTTTTCAAATGTAAAACCTAGGTTTTACATTCTAGAAATGAATGAGTGGCAGGATAAAACCAAAAGGAAATACTTCATGAAACATAGTTCAGCTGTGAAATGTGCAGGCAAGTATGCTAGATTTTAATGTTTTATGTAGACCCAAAAAGTAATTGGTCTAATTGAAAGAGGAAAAGTCTTGCTTCCTGAATTCTTTGTTGTGAGAGCCAAACTGTGCTGGGAAAAAATCAAAAAAGAGTTCTCCTGAAAGATTGGTAGCAAATAAGTTTTACTGCAGAAGTTCAGAACTCTCTTCCATTAGAAGAAAGCAAGCTGTATATATTTATAAAGAATAGTCATTTAAAAGGGCATATGAACCAGGAAATATTCACAAAGGCAGTCATTTCCTAACTATGGAAGGTTTTAAGGGACAGAATGCATGAGGCCAGAGGATAAAATGTAATAGCGTAGGAAAGTTTCAGGATTTTGGAGAAATTGGTGTGAAAAAAGTAAAGTCCGTTTTAATCTTTTTTCCTAATTTTAATCCTTTAAAAATTCCATTACATAATTCACTGAGAAGATTCTCATCTTGGTTGATAGTGTTGTTGAATATCTAATATTTCCACAGCTGTGTTCAGTATTACTCCTTTGAGAAAAATATCTGTCTTGTGGAAAAAATAAGTCAGCTCATATATATTTTTCCTAGGAATTGCTATCAAATGAAAAGTTCCCACAGAGAAACATAGATTTCTTTGAGTAGTACCACATGGAAACCCTACAATTTTCTGTATCTATGATCAGTACTGCACACTTGGAATGAAAGTTCTTTTTTTCTGAATTAACAGAACTGCTTCAAAGTACTTTGTGGAAAACACTACATTATTAGCTGGTCTTAATAACTCAGTTTATCAAAGCTATGTTAATGTAAGTAACAGGCTAAATCAGAAGCTATGAATTATGCAAATGTTTGCATTCAGGAACTGTGTGAAGATCTGTATCCTGTACAAAGAATTAAACACAAAAGAATTAAACACAGGATTCTCCCAAACTACGGTAATTGTTTACTTGGTGGCTGTAGGCAACTCCTTATGTAACAGACTATTAAAGAAGAAATTGTAAGATAAATGTTTTTTAAGATGAACATTTTAAATAATGCAACTGTTAATACTTTAGTTCAAAATCCTTGGAAAAAAAAATCCATCTAATGAATGGAGTCAGGGTGGCTCAAGCAGACTGGAAGAATATTGTTTTGGAGAATTCACTGAACTCCTGAGTATTTGTTCATTTGCAGAGACTACAGAGACTGTGTCCATTGTGGCTGGCAAACTCGTAGGACTGGATTTGAAGCACAAGGCAAGAACATCACTGGCTTTTAGCATAAATGAGAAAAGCCATTGTAACTAAGCTAAGCCTTTGTAACTCCCAACCACCAGCTGATATTTCGAGCCCAGCACAACAGTTATTGGACTTTATGATAAATAAGCAATGTTCAGGCATTTCCCCCAATGGCCTTGCTCCTAATGCCTAGCATAGTTTTGCCTATTTTTATCCTCCCATAGAAAAGAAATTGATATTTATAAAGGAAACTGCAATCTGGGGAAGAGAGAAGATCTTTCCTTTTTCTTGAGATTAATATGGTCTTCCAATTAGTACACAGCATTTCCTCAAGCTGAAAAAAGTGCCATTTCTGAATACAGACCTTTGAAGTCAATGCTCCAAGTAAACCTCCTTACCCACAGAATGAGAAAACAATTAAAAATAAGTGAAAATAAGTAAAAATTGCTACTTCCAGTCACCAGGAGGGGGATTTGCAGGTGTAAGCATCAATGAAAGACGGACCTTTATGAAATACAGATGAAACACTACCTCTAGTTTTAGTGAGTGACTGCAATAGAATGATTCATGTACTCTGCAGGGGCTCGTGTAATAGCGTTCAGCTACTGGGCAGTGACAAGATGTAAAGTTGTCATTGGCTCTCTAGCCCACCTCACTGTTCACATGAGATTCCCCTTCCTTTGTAGCATGCTGGGACACTTGGTTCATTGGTGGGAAAGTTTCATAGACATGACTGCAGAGAAGAGGCAGTGGTGTATTGCTCCAAGCAAATACATAGGAATGAGCAGATTGGGAAACTTTATTAACTATGTTCACAGGCTGATAAAGTCAGTAAGTACTTAATAGAAATGTGCACAATTCTGTTCTGCAGCAATTAGGCAGGGCTGTATGTAAAATACACACGAGCATAGGAACAGCTGGGCTGGATCAGATCAGAGCCCAGCTAGTCCAGTCCCCTGCCTTTGGCAGTGACCTTTGACAGAGAAAGGATATTACTCTTTGTAATGTTTCTTTGCTTTTAGCTGCCTTGAAGCAAAACAAAGCTGTATTTTTAAAACAGCTGTTTCATTTAGTTTTGAGATGCACCCTGAGGTAGTTTAGATTTTTTTTTTTATGCCATTCCTTTTAGGACTGATGGAACATCATTCACTTTAGGTGTGAAAAAGTATCATGGATTGTTTTATGGTGTGATAAAAAATGTCTGCTACAGTACTTGGCTATGCAAGTTCTTTCAGGGATGCACAATGGTATAGAAATGTTTTCCCAAAGGTAATTTAATGACATGATAACTGTCATTAGTGCTAAGTCTGTATGGGTCTATCCTGATGGAATTATAATGTGTTGGCAAGGAATGTTACATGTGTAATGAAACTTTGTAACTTGGATATTGGGAACATTAAACCAATGTGTTTCCATTGAATCTCATCCTAGCAGTTTTAACAAAGTTGTTAAAATTATGCTTGCTAGCATTTGAGGATAGCTGTTTGATGCCTGAATCAGTATGAAACTCTTGAATTATACAGTAATTTATTAGGAAAATGAAAAGCTAAATTCATTTTCATCATATGATAATTTCTTAATGTGGAAAAGGAGATCTGTTTAATACATTTTAGAGTTTTGCAAGCTATAAGTCTTCACTACTTTTAGACGGAAAAAGTGTTCCAACATTTTTCCATAATATTTTGGGCCTTGCAACTGTACAGAAGTTGTTGACATCATTAAATCAGAGCTCTTATTTCACTTTTCCACTGTTTTTTCCCCATTCAAAATGGTTTTCACCGTGCCAAGATAAGTAAAATTAAAGCCTTTCCCATTGCAATAAAGAGTTTGGGATTTGGGGGGATTTAATGATAACTAGCTATAATAGAAGGGTAAAGTTACGAAATAAGCAGTAGCAGCAGGGATCCCTCTCTTTTGTTTGTTAGAAAACAGAAATGTATGTCTATAGAATAAGTCAAACATATTATTTTGAACTAGTCTTTTTGGATGGATGTTTGTACCTTTTGTACTTTTCAAGGGGACAGTATGGCTGTTGGGCAGGGTTTCCTCCAAATGCCTGCAAGTTACATGGTTGACTGCAGTTCCTGCTCTACTAAATCTTTAAATGCTTCCCACATGCAAAACCAGCTTCAAAAGTAAGTCTCTTTAAAAACATGCCCTCTTTTCAAAGCAGGCTTCACCTGTGATTGGGACCTTCTACAAGAATGTTTTTAACCCCTTTAAGCAGTGATTTGACCTGAATTTTGGTCTCCCAAAAATTGATAGATAGCTTTAGCAAGGAGTGGTTGTATAAAAGCTATAGCACATGTTGATACTGCATGTTCATTGTTGCTTTCAGCATTTAAACAGGAGTTGGTGTTTCAGGCTGTAAATCCAAAACAGGATTTAGACAGGTCCATGTGGTTACATTTTTGAGTGCCTACACTTCCAAATGAGTAGAGAGTTGGAAGCTTCTAACTTCTAAAGTACCAGATATTGTATTAGTCTAGAAACTTAAAATCTGCAGACTTGTTTTCTGAAAGCTACTTCATGTAGAAAGTCATCAGGATTATTGTGTAATTATTTTTGTAGCATTTTCTCCAAGTTCTGATACTTTACTGTCTATAGTCTTGTATTGTCTGAAAATTGAATACATTAGTATACAACATATATATATATATGTCATCACACAAGAATATCTAATGACTAGGATAGGATTTGGTCCATACTATTTTACAAGACTTCTAGGTCTGATGATACTTTATCAGAGCTGTATTCTATTCTCAATCTAATTGCCTTCTTGAAGTATATTAATTTCCAGTGTAAGCCTGCAGAAATTAATTCTTTACCTAAATATATTTTAGACAATAAACAGTAACTGTAGGGGTTTGTGTTGAGCTGTCCTTGCATATTTTTATCCTACTGGTTGCCAAAGATTTTCAATTTGTTCCCATATTTTTCTTGACTAGGGATGGTCAGATCACTTCTCTATGCCTTAGTGTCATGAGCTGTAAAAAGGTGATAATCCCATTTCCTTTGTTTATAAAATCATTTGAGGCTTACTGTTAAAGTGGTAGTGAGATTTTTTTAATAAGAAAGCCTGTTTGACTTCTAATGCAGTTGGTAATTTTGAAGAGTGAACAGAC
Source organism: Brachypteracias leptosomus (assembly GCA_013401335.1). Lineage (NCBI taxonomy): Eukaryota > Metazoa > Chordata > Aves > Coraciiformes > Brachypteraciidae > Brachypteracias > Brachypteracias leptosomus. The sequence continues at coordinate 18,300 of VYZX01016975.1, read as the reverse complement.
CTAAACTGCTTACATTTGACATATGGAAATGTTACCCAAGTTTAATTTCCTGTGTATTTCTGAAGTGAGTAAATATCCTTGTGTTGCATACCCTTCATCCCTTGGAGTCTTTCTCCTTCTTGGTCTTCTGCCTCTGCTGCTGTTATGTTCTGATTCTAAAATGTTTTTTCTTGAGCCTTTGTTTCACTACCGTGGCGTTATATTTGCACTGTAACTTTACTTTAGGTCATGTTATGGTATTGAGTGCTTCTTATAGGAACAACTGATCACAGCATGCTCTCATGCAAGCTTGATACTCATTGTGTTAAATGACCAAAGGAAAAATCTTAGGCAAATGGCTTGCATAAAATTGACTCTTACGATATATTAAAGTGAAAAGCACACAGTGGAGAAAAAAAGTATGTTAATGGTTGCAATAAATCTGTATTTTAGTGGTGTTATCCCATGCAAATCCTGTGGAGATTCTCTAGTGGGTCTTACAAGTCTGAATGTTTTGATACAGAAAGTATTCTATTTGAGTGAAAATAATTGCAGCGATACAAGCAGTTTTGCTTAAATTTATTGGAAGAATGCATAAAACGGTGTAATACAGCAGCTTGCTTAGTTGGAAATCCCTCCTTGGGTCAGTCCGTGTATTCCAAATGCTTAATAAAACTTCTGAAAGCATTGCTTAACAGTGTTACAAAGTAAGGCTGAAGTTATTTAGCAGTAGACTAAAAGTATTCATTTAAATAATTAGGCTTTTTTAGTCTCTCAAAACAATGACTTGGGAGATTAATGATGTTTTACAAAGAAAAAGGAGTATTAGCCCAAGTGAAAAGAAAGGAAGGAACAAATCAAATGTTGGAAGTGAACAAGCAACAAAATCCAGTCACCTGAAACAGAACATTGTATGTAGAACCTCAGCCTGTTGGTTTCACCATGCTGTACCAACTCAGCATCATCACTAAGGTAGGGCTTCTGACCATACCTTACCAAACAAAATATCCAAAGCAATCTTTTTACAGAAATCCACATATGTTAGGATTGTTTCTTACATGAAATGTATTCTCTTTTGCCTCACTGCAGGTAAGTACGATTGTGCCTTGCCTAAGTACAAGTACCATAGTTTGAGTAAGAGAGAACTTTGAGATAGAGCAATGTGGTTTTGTTTTTATTATGATTGTATAATTTCAGAGACAACAAAACTCAGGTGTTCAGATATGCTGTCTGTAATATGCTAAAAATAATGTCTGGAGCACCTTCACTGTTCAATGCTGTGTAAACAGTTTGCTTATGCTGATTGTAAGACATGTCTGTTAGCAGTAGATTGGGATGTGTGGGAAGTGCGTAGTGAAACCCTCGCTGCCAGAGCGAGGCAATAAAGTTACCATTTAGGAGTTAATATGTGTCCTTAGAAAGTTTATGATGCACAGTTGCTTACAGCAGCTTTTATATGCCTTTAAAAATGTCAAACCCTGTATTAAGCCATTTGATCCTTTCTGAAGAAGAAATGATTAGGCCACGTACCTATAGAACTGAGGAAAACAGAGTACGTATTTTTTTCATGCCTCAAAAAGTAGCCCAGGAGGAAGTGGAAAGTATTTGTGTAAAGAATAATGANCTGTATGGGGAAAATCAGCTCAGACAGACCCACTACAGCCAGTGACCTGTAATCGTTTCCTACCCCCCGCCTACTCTTAAAGGACTCTAGAATTCAAGAAATATGAAAGATGTTAGAATGGCCTTTTTTTTTTAAATTGAGATTGTTCTTTAAAACAAAAATATTAACTACTTGTTATCAAATTTTTGACTACTTTGGAGAAAGAATATAATATTAAAATCTGGAGTGGAATTATTAAAAATACTTCCTTTCTTCAAGAGACGGAAGTCCTTTCTAGGGAAGCAGAGATCTTTTTGTAAACACTAAATAGTGTAAACAATATTTATTGCGTACTATAACAAATGTATTAGTGAAGCTGCTTTATCAACATTGTCTCTGAAGTGGTGATTTATTATCTAGAAGCTTGCAAATAACCACTAGCTGATCCTCATTAATTTCTATATCTTCGAATCCAATGGGGTTTCGTGGTCATCTCTCCAAAACAAACAATTTAACTTTTTTTTCCATGAAAATTCATTTGGAAGAGAATTTATCACTGCAAAATGTTTGGTAGAAAATCCAGTACCATGTATGTTTTAAGAAATTTGATTCTTGCACTGCTAGAATGTTCATAGCTGAAGGACTTTTATCTTTAAAGATGATTGTACCATTTAAGATGTTTTCAATTCAGTTAATCAAATAAAACAGGAACAACTTGATGGTTTAGTTATATTCTTCTTTTCTAAAATCTAATGCTGCAGAGGTGTATCTGGGGCCACAGTTTGATCCATTAAGTAGACTTTCTGTCAACAGAAATAAAAATTTATTACAATCTTGAGCTTCCGTTTTTATGTTTAATGTTTTTATCATAAAATATTACAAAATACGCTACTACCTTACTTCAGTATATGATATACTGCATCTTATTTATAGTAGTAAGAAGGATTTAAATGAGAAGTAAGCAGACCTATTAGTAGCAGAGAATAAATAAAGCTATTTCTAGAGATAGGGGTTGCAACGCAAAAGTTGGGTGTTTATTTTGTCTTCTGTGGTTTAAGAACAACACTGCAATAGGATCTGATGCAGGAAAATGCATGCGGTGATAGCTGTCTTGTATTGATGTAGTTGTTTTCAAGATGAACGTGTTCCAAGCGCGACTCTTCATTCTCCTCTTCACTGTTGTCATGAACATCATCATCGCTGACATGAGTCTTGCAGATGCGTTCTGGATGGACTGTCCTGTGACATTGTGGGAGGAATTGTATTTCAGTTTCTCAGGATAACTCATGACTTCATATTTTATCTTAGAGATGCTGTTTATTTAGAGATTTGAAAATGTTCACTTAATCACCTAGTTTTCTGGAGGGAACTTTTGCCATGGGTTCCTGAATGAAAACTTTGTGTAACACACGTAAGACTCTCTGTCAGTCATCCCTTGGCTTTGTAAAAAGTACAGAGGAACTGAAAAGCACACCTGACTTCACAACTGGGACTGGCTGAAACCTGCTGAAAGGCCACTAGTGGCCAGCGGCAGCTGATGACTCCTTCCAGTTATTCTGTAACCAGTTTGAGCTCCAGTCCAAGAGCTGAAAAAGCTGAGAAATTGCTGTGTCTATCAAACAGTCACTGCTCCGGCAGCCAAGTGGCCCAAGCAGTGTGACAGATTAATTTCCTGGAGAGAACTGCTGCTCAACACCTTTTGTGAGCATTTTCTAGACCTATGAGGAAAAGTGAAATCTCGCTTTCATATGCAGAAATACTGCAGTAGGAAACTCAGGATTTAACTCCTCCTCCAGAATTTTTTAAAAAACTACTTAAAAGTAAAAAGTTCTTAAAACAAAGCCTGTCTTGTGACATTTATTTCTGTGTCATTAATGTAATAAAGAGCTTGGAAATTACCTTATTTCATTATTGTTGAGTCTTAGAAAATGTAATTTTTTCATTTCATCAATTCCAAATGGTACAGTCTTTAATTCATTGTGATCCAAAAACAACTCTCTCAGAGTGTGATATGCTCCAAAAAATGATACTGGATCTATTCCATCATCAGTGAGTTTATTGAAGGACAGGTAGAGATACTCCAGCCCTGGCTTCATATGACCAAAGACATATCCTGGAATTCTTTCAATCTGATTTCCTATAAGTACCAGATGTAGTAAAGATTTTGGCAGATAAGAGGGAACATGATATAACTTATTATAAGAGAGATCGATTGATTCCAAGTTTCTGCATTAAAGGAGAGAAAAAAAGAGAGATGAAAACATTCTAGCACACTGCATTCTAACAACTGTACATTTTGTACAGAACAGCGCTTAATGTGAGTACAAGGAAACTGAGTGCAAGGGGAAATTTGCTTCTATTACTGGGACAAAGTTCATTTTATGGAACATAGTCATGCATAATTACTGTGGGAATAGAAAGAATTGAAGTCATTAATTACCAGTCAAGCCCAGTGATTCTGTTGATAGGAAGAAATTTACAATAATGAGTGCAGAAAGAAAGTTGAACGGGGGAAACCCGAAGGACTAATTAGTGATTGATAAACGTTGCTGAATTGAAATAACAAGATATACTGAAAAACACAAAATAAGCTTGGGACTTTAGTGGATATCTCATTGACATGGTCTTTAAAATTTTGTTTTAAAGGAATGAATGAAATGGAATTGTTTTGTGAATGGCTCCTTTGGAATCATTCCAATGTGCTTCACTTCCAGAGATGAGAGAAGCTGTCAGTAACAGTGTTTTCCGATGAAGCAGTTTACCAGTCCAGAACTCAGCTGGCAGGACTGCAGCGGATAGGTTATGGCAAGGTACCCTACAAAGCTAGACACATCATATACCAGAAGAATCAAAAGCAGTGGCATCTTTTGCTACTTTCATTCTTGTTGCTTTCTCTGCTCATATTATAGGATCATAGAATGGTTTGGGTTGGAAGTGACCTTGAAGATCTCCTGGTTGAAACCCCCCTGCCATGGGCAGGGACACCTCCCACTAGACCAGGTTGCTCAAAGCCCCATCCAACTGGGTCTTGAACACTTTCAGAGAGAAGGCATCCACAACTTCCCTGGGTAACCTATTCCAGTGCCTCATCGCCATTGCAAAAAACAATTTCTTCCTAATATCTAATCTAAATCTACCCTCTTTCTGTTTGAAACCGTTACCTCTTGTCTTATCACTATGCTCCCTGTAGGCCCCACTACTCTTACCTGGCGCAGCTTCACAGTCTTCCTTTCATCAAATTTGCTGTTATAATTTTTAATCTAATGGGAAACAAGGCTAGGACAATATAAAATTATTTTTTCATTACCTGTGAGATAATTTTATAGTAATACCAATTTTATCATGTAATTATGTGGAGTATTGTTGATAATTAATGTGCATTTTTGATTGGATGGTCAAAAAAAATATTTAGACTTTTCTGTTAATATGGTAGAGATTTGAAGTATAAGATCTTTTTGTTTGAAAGCCAACGTTGAATACTTCCTAGATTATACAATTTAAGCAAAGGAAATTAAGACAAATGAGCTGAGGAAAACGAGCAAATCAAAAGATAATTACAATTTCAAGTTAAAAGTAATGAAGTACAAAGATTTAATTCATTATCTGACTCACTAATAATAGAGAAAAATAAAATAATTGTTTTTTAAATTATTTGTACTTACTCTTGGTTTATCCAAGCCAAAGGTGCTATTCTGTGCTCTTCTAATTTGTTATGCTTTAGCACAATGACATTTATGTTTCTTGTATGGTTAAAGCAAATTTCTGACACTTCTTCAATTTGATTATTTTCAAGGTATAACTCCTGTAAGTGCATTTGGAAAGAAAATTTGTGAAAGCAAAAGATGACATTCTTTCCCATTGCAAATTTGAAATGTAGCTATTACCTGTCTTCCGCATTACATGAGATAGCTTAATTTCTGAATCAGTCAATTTGTAGCTGTAGTGTGACTTATAGAAACACAATTATTCAAAGCAATTGCTTTGTTTTCTCATTTGTGAGAATACAAATTGCTTTGAACGATCAAATAGAAAAAGATTTGTGTCTTTTGTCTTTCCTGAAGTTGCACAGTTGTAAGAGCGTATATTGTGAGAAGGATGAGATTGACAAGAAGTTGTTAAATTTTGTCTTGGGAAGCTGTTAGAAAAATATTAAGTGTCTTGCTTTCCTAATGTTTTTGATGGGCACTTGTTAGCTTTGAACCTTTCAAATTTGTAGGAATAGAAAATATTAATATTTTATCAAACTTCATGTTTTGAGTCTGCAAGATATCAAAATGGCCTGTTTTCCACAGGCAGTGAAATAAAGATGGAGCTATGACTAGGATATATGTAGGGGCCAGAATAGAATTTCAGGCCTGTAGAGAAAGGCTTTGGGAAAAGGGAAAAGCAACTTCATAGCCTGAAAATCATTGTTTGTGGATTTATTAGGTGTTGGTGTAAAATAAAATACTCCCAAAGCATATGAAGTTTTGAAAAACTTGTCAGGTGTTCACTATTCCATCAAGGAGGAATGAAGTAGAAGAAAAGAAAATGTACCGTGTGAGTGAATGGAAAGTGGAGAACATTAAGCTGAAGTAGAGTTGCAGGCAGTAGCTGCAGGAAAAGCTGATGCCATAGAAAAGATATTGCAGGGTTTGCTAGATTTGGGTTTCCTCTTTTTTTTTTCCCATTTGTTTGTTTTTATTCCTCACATTTCAGATTATGAAAGATCCTAAGGATAAAAGGAAATTAATATGAGGACACTGAAATGAGAAAGAGCAAAAGGAAAGATAGAATCAGGAGAGACAATGAAATTAATAGGTAGCAAGAATTCTCTTTGAAGTAAAGATTGAGGTAAGCAGAGAATGAAACTAGACAGGGATTTAAAAGCAGGAAGAAAATACCTTCCAGATAGCATTCCTAAAAAATCCAAACCACTGCAACAAATCACATTTGAGTTCTGGGCAGAAGAATGGGATAAGAGGCTACCAAAGGAAGAAATTTGTTGATTAAAAATCAAGGAATAAGGAAACTGTTCAGGGAGGATAATTAAACCTCCTGTTCAAACATTGCACCCCACCTCAAATGAGGTGGAACTCAGCAGAGATTTGGAAAACCCTGGAAGTTGAGACTTAGACCACACAAAAAAAGGAAGAGTATGGTCAGATATAGGCGTCAGAAGAGTCTCTCTTTCAGATCAGTCAGTCTTGGTTTCTTCAGTCTTTCATTACAAAACAGGTTTTCTAGGTCTCTCGCTACTCTTGTTGCTGTCTTGTGAACTTTATTCTGTTTGGTAACCCAAATTCATGCATTAAGACATTATCCGTGTTAGGAGTGTTGTGTGAATGATGTGTGACTGCTTTTTGGTTGGTTGTCTTTTTTTTTTTACCTCAAGAGTGGCAGGAAGACCTTGTGGGATAATTCGAAATTTATT
>VYZX01016973.1:61549-78873 GCA_013401335.1 Brachypteracias leptosomus | reverse complement strand
AAGGTAAACCCACCACAGCATCACAAGACTGGCTTGATTGACCAGGGAATTCAGACTGAGCTCTGATGCAAAAAATGAGATAGACATAGAACAGATGGATGTGAGGGCAGGTGACAGAGGAGGGACATAGAAATACGTAGATATGAGAGGATAATGTTAGAAAAGCCAGAGCTCAACTAGAGTTCAAATTTGTAATAGTTTCAAGGGCAAGAAGAGCTATTACTGCCCCAACAGCAGTAGAAGGATGAACAAGGAAAACATGGGCTTTCTGCTGAATAGGGAGGGTGATTTAGTGCCAGAAGACATAGAAGAGACAGAGGTAATAAATGCCTTCTTTGCTTTGGTATTCACTTACAAGGTCTCCCAGACTTTTGTGCCTAGACAGGAATAGGAGAGGAGGAGAAGAGCTACCAGTAGTGGAAGAGGATCTACTCATGCAGGGATATCTTCAGAATCCCATACAAGACGCCAGATGTGTGGCATCCAAGCACTGTGAGAAAGATGGCTGCTGTCATCATGACTATCAGCACTTTGTCATTTCTTACAGGGCATTCAGAGAAGGTCATGGGGAAAGGTAAATGGTGCATCTATCTTCAAAAAGGGCAAAGGAATAATCTGGTGGAAAATGGACTTGTAAGCCTTGCTTCAGTCAACCTTTGATCACATCCTGCTTGAAGACACTTCCAGGGATATGAAGAAGATGATTAGGAATAACCAGCATGGATATACCAAGAGTAAATGGTGCACATCAACCTATTTGCCTGGCCATGAATGTGAGAGAAAAGCAGTGGGCTGAGAGGGTGATGGTAACTGGTCATACTGTATTGGAGTTCAATTACAAATGAGTTCTTCAAGCATCTGTTTCATATTATCAATAAGCTGGAGGAGGAGACAGAGGGTAACCTCATTGTGATTATGGATAACAAAAAACCTGTAGGATGTGGTCAGCGTGCTCCAGGATGAAACCATCATTCAGAAGGACCTGGACAGGACAGAGGAATGCACCAACGGGAATCTTATAGAGTTTGATGAGGACAAATGCTTTGAGATAGGCTGAGAAGTGACTGGCCAGAGAGCAGCTTTGTTGGAAAGGGTCCCAGCACAGACACAGCTGAGCCCATCAGTGGCATTGGTGGAACATCTGGGGAAATGTATTTAAGAAAGGGCAAAAACATGGCTTTGGCAGAGGAGTGGGGGGAAAAAAAGAAGTGAGAAAAAGCACTGAATCCACCACAGTCAGTGAAGAAGAAAGAGGAGGAGGTACTTCAGGCACCAGAGCAGAGATTCCTCTGCATCCCACGAAGAATTCCACAGTGGAGCAGGTATTTCCCTCCAGCCCATGAAGAAGACCATGCCAGAGCAGGTATCCACACTGCAGCCTGTGGAGGCCTCCATGTTGGAGCCTTTGTATTTTCTTTTTTCCCTTGTACGTGTTTTGTTGTTTTTTTTCTTTACTTAAACCTTTCTTAGATCCACCGTCTCTTGTTTTCCTAATTTATTCAGAAAAGTTATCTTATGTGCATTCTTTTTCTTTCAGTGCTTGACCAGAAACCCTTTCAATTTAACAATAGTGTCTTTACAGATACCTAAGAGCAGAAAATTGCTACTGAATGAGAGCTGCCTATGCAACACCACCAGAAATGCTCCTTCTATCATTTTGTCTTTGGCAAAATTGAATCAAAGTTTTGAATGATGTAGTTGTTAATGAATGTTGTTGTTAATGAATGGATTTGTTAAGTCTCTTCAGTTTGTGTAACATATGCATCATTGCTGATGTAAGATTAGACAAGCGATGTAAAAACCTGTAAAACCTTATAAAAACAAGCCTCTTAGATCATAGGATGATATAGGAGTGTTTTACAAAATCCTCTGTGTCTATACAGCCATGTGGCTTTTATGCCCATTTTTACACTCTACAGTGTTTCAGTGCAACGACCTTTGTTTCATTTCTTGTTTGCACAGCACTTTCTGTCAAACACTAGAAAAATAATGTTTTCCAGAATGAGGCTATGAAGCATGATTGTTTTTACTTTCAATGATTTGTAAGCTAAAAGGGTCCATTTTATCAATGGCACAGAGTATTAATTGGGTTTTAATGTGCACCTCTTTCATATATCAGTGGGATAATAGATTCACAAGCAGACTTTCACGGTAATTACAGCTTTAACAAAAAAAATTAAATGTTTTTGTTCATAGAAAAGGTGTCTATACTATGTATATGTTCTATTTACTCTGTCCTTAGGAGCTTTTATGGTGTCTCTTATCAAACCACACTTTTTATTCTCTGTTCCCATACACACACTTTTATATTTCTATTAACAGAAAAGCAAATGTCTAAACAGCCCAAGGAAAATTAAATGAATTAAAAACTGTATGTGAAAATTGTTTGAAAAGTTTCAGGAAGGAGTATTTTAAGCTGCTTAAAATGATAAATCATTAGCAGAGTACATGGGTAGGTTCTAGTTTTACAGATAAATCTGTATATAGATAAAATCCTGTGGTTACAGCCACATATATTTCCTTTAACTGGATTGAAAAACATCCACATGAACTCATTAATTTTATTATTTCTCACATTATGATGTGTTTCATATGCTACATATAAGGAACTGCTTTTGGTTTAGCTTATTAATACCAAACGTGAATTATATGCACTGGTTAGCAATATATTCCACTACTCCTCAATGTAAATAATTCCTTTACTTCTCAATATAAATCATTCCTTTTAAACAATGAGCATTCCTGTGGACTGCATGATGTGAAAATGGGTGTATCCTTCTCACTATTAAAAACAGCATTACTCCTGGAAGAAAATTGATACACAATAGCATTGGATGTTTTCCTTTTGAATGTAAAAAGGACATAGGATAATGCTGTGAAGGTGTGGGAAAATGGTGCAAATTAGGGCGAGATCAGACGCTGTTCCCCAAAAGTTAGGCTCACACTCCAGCATGAGCTGCAGCAGGCCTTTGGTGTGACATGGTTCTTGGTCACAGGAATGGAATGTGGTTACCATGGCTATGGCCTGCTCTGGCTAATGAAACATGCAGCCCCACCTGAAATACGGAACATGATACTATGAAGGCAGCACAGTTGGGTCCACATTATCAGGGTGTGGTCACCAGCGATTGTTCAGGCCCAGTCAAGCATGTTCTTGGTAAAGACAATATGGAGCCACTATCAAAGAAGATGGATTGCTCGGCCACACTGACCAGAATCGTGTCCTTCAGACGAACTTTGCTCATTATACTATCATTATAATACTAAAAATCACACACATGAGTCAAAATGACTCTAGGCCCCCTCCCCTGAGCATGCACCCTGTTTTTTTTTCGACTATGTCTTTAAATGCGAAGCAAGAAATTTTTAATCCAATCAAAATGAAAAGAATATATGACTAAAGTCACTCAAGCTCCACCTAAAGGTAAAGAAACATTAGAAAAAGTGATGAATTAAGGGATGAAATTGGGGAGAAGACTTTTCCATCAAAACTTCTGGGATCGGTTGATGGGCTGAACCTATCTTCTCCCCCAAATAGGGATGCCTATTTGGGTAAGACCTCCGTGTTATGCACGCTTAAGTATTAATTATTAAGCTAGCTATTCATGATTATTTGCATCTAGGTTTCTTAATTATATTCTCTCTCTATATATATAAATTTATACTTATTTATGTAGTCAGTACACTATCACTGGTATCTTTAAATCTACATGTTGTCACTTTTATATATAATAAATTGCATTAGTTATAGATATTAAAGTTTCCGGAGACTTTAATTCTGAGTCATAAGGGATGTCGTCTAAGTGTCGCTGTTTGCAAGGACAGTCACCGTCCGACTTAGTGAGCTGTCAGTAGGGATCTGTTTTCCAGTGATGCTGCTTGCTCACCTGACAGGATGGGCAGGTTGTAAAGGATCCGAAGAGATCCCCCTCCTCCTTAACTGGAGTGTGGCAGGAGGGTTGGGCACAAGGGTCCTGTCTCTCTCTCTTTTCCTGGGAAAATTAATTGATAAAAGCAGGCTGGACAAGATTGAAAAGGGTCCAAGGTGATCCCCTTCTCTGTCTCTCTATTTCAGCCTTTTATGTGACAGAAGGCCAGCATTGTCCCTCCTCAAGCTGAAAAATTGAAAACCATATAGCTAGACCAGTGCAGTGATGTGTATCAACTCCTTTGCTCTGCTGAGAAGTAGGGCCCCTAGGTCAGTCAAAACCTAAACTGCTGTCTTTGTACTGCACTATATGAATTTAATGAATTTTAAAACTTTCATAAAAAATCTCCTTGGAGCTTTTGAAAGGTGCTCTGTACCATGCTCCGTTGCAGGGTGTTTGGCAATTAGGAGGAGTGCTCCCAAGAATATCAGGACAAACAAAAAATAATTGAATGTGAGTATGCCATGGGAGATTTTCAATGAAACGAGGAGAAAGAAAATTGATTTTTTTAACTGGAGTTTTGATCTATAGCAGAGAGACACAATGATACCTATCACAAGATATCACAGAATAAAAGAATTTAACAGTGACTATATATATAAGTAAAATGAAAATGTGTACTAGTTAATATATTGAGAAGAACATCTTACAAAGACATCAGCAAAATTACAAGTTGAGGAAGAGGAACTTTTCTTCCACAGGCCAGACTTAAGTCTACAACTCTTTTTATATCGTTTTTCTAAAGAGGAGTGATTGTGAATCAGGAAAAATAACTCACCAAATCATCATCATCAAATAACTAACTAAATACATAGGAAATATATTTCTTTTAGGTGTTTATTTTTACAGAAAACTTTGCAGCTAGCTTTTGTCAGCATTTGAGAAAAGCATTATGATGACAATATTGAAAGTTATAGCTGTGCAGATCAATTGAGCATTTTCCTTAAGTATCAGAAGTACTGAAGTCTTCGTCCCAAATTTTTGAATCCTTTTTTGTTTTTTTTCTTGGAAAATTCTCAATCTCATATTGTCAATTGCTCTTAGCCTAAGAAATAATATAGTAATTATGGAACATGAAAAACATGGAGTGTTATACAGGGAAAGGAATCTTCAAAAGGAACAAGTTGAAGATAGGCACTTGGCGACTAAATCCAATTGGTACTGTGAATAGTTTCACTTTTGCTGACTTTTAGAATCTCCACCCAAATATCTTGTTAATATGTTTTAGCAAATTTATTATGAATTGTAAGGGTTGTAAAGAACAGTACGCTTTATTTCACACCACACATGCTATATTTCTGAAGTTCAACATGGTCAGCTCCACAGGCTTAATTTTATGTTCCTATAGTTTAGTTATTTCTGCTTTAAAGTTTTCAAAATGATGCATTTTAATTATGAACTATACTACAGGAACGATAATGGAAGGACTATGGAGCACTGGAAAGGGTCCAGATTTAATTTCTATGTATTTACTTCAGTTGCTCATCACCCCAGAATAAATCAAGCTACATCTATTTTTTTATTATTATTATTTCTTATGTAGATGGAGGAGTGCACCTACCTATTCTCTTCACTGGAATAATCTGACAATGAAATGCAGTATTTACTGACTTAAATGAATATGCAGGAATCAATAGGATTTGTTTTGAGTGTCTTGTCAACAGTGAGAACCTATATTCTGACAGCCAAAACATGGCTGAAAAATACATTTTTCAATGGAAGATCTTTTAGTTTGAAAATGGAATTTCATTAAAACCAAAACCTTTTTAAGAAATAGATTTTCTTTAACATATTCAACAGGGAAAATTCTTTTATTTGTTTCCTTTTGGTAACTTGATGATAAAAAAGTCAGTTTCAGCTTTCTTTTAGATTGCACATCAATATAAAAATGGGAATGTTAGACTGTGTTTGCAGGTGCTATATGGCATTATTAGTATTTAGCCTACATAATTTTGACATTATATTATACATGAAAAAGCTCAAATATTTTTGAAATACCTATTTGTCATTTTGTGTCATGAAATTTTTGATAGTACTGAATAAATTGAGAGCAATCAACAAATTTGGAAAAAAAACAGACTTCAGTTTTCAGAAAGTTTAAGTGGCAGTGTCTCACATGGAGTGAAATCTATTGTCTAAATAGCTTTTTATCTATAATTTTTCTAGAACAAAATATCTCCTCAGCTTTCATCCCATTTGGTCTCAGTACAAGCTTTGCTGGTTTTATTTTTCAGGTTTGATTAAATTTGTAGGTTTTATTTTCTTTGTTTCAGTAATGTAAGATGGAGGCCATCCTCATAATTTTGCTGCTGCCTTCCCCTGAATGCGTATGCATCGGTTATCATTTTGAAGATAAAGTACTACTGTAGAAAAAAGATCCTCTTCCACTTTTTCTCTCTTATATACACACAATTACCTTGATCATCAAAGAAGGTAAAAACTGAATATTTTAAAAACTGACACTTTTTCTTTTGTCTACAACTGGGATTGCTTTTTTTTAATGTACATCTGGTCAAATGTGTAATATACCTCTTCACAGGACCAGATTTCCAGCTCTTGGCACTGCTCTGAATTCTGGTTTCAGTCTAGGGTAGCTTCTGTTTTGTGTAAAAGGGAAATGAAATATCATTTTCTTTCTGCATCTCTAATCCATGAAAAAATATTACCATTACCCTTTCTCTAGGCCCTAATTTTGATTCCTGTGATGTACAAGGCTTCACTTTAATTCAGTTTAAGGACTGTCACATTAGCTAGAATCAGATGATGAGAAGCTGTTTTATTTTCTCTCAGGTGAAACTGTCACTTAGCATGACTGTAGGATGAATTTCAAACATTGCAGGAGCTCCATCTGCTTGGATATTAGATTTCTGACAATCGCACTTAGAGAAAAGATAATAGGTCATGGGAAGAGGGTGAAGAGGACAGAATGCATTAAGATTTGCAGGGCTAGAAGCAGAGGGCAAAGAATTCACAAAATTACAACCTTTTCTTCTTTAAAAAAAAAAAACCAACTTATTTTAATTAGCCGTAGTGGGAGGAATCAAGAAATTGAAAGACTCTGACTATCATGACAAAGTTTTGTTTCTCAACAAAATGTCAAATGATTTAGATAGGAAGAGTCTCTGCAATTCCAGGTTTATGGAGAGAGGGGGAGCTGTATTCCAGACACACCAAGACTTTGAGATATCTTCCAGTCCATCTTTCTATAATTGTAATTAAGATGGAAAATCAAATCAATTATACACACATATATAAATTAATATATTTATCTCAATTTTTAAAAATTGTTTTATATCCATTAATTTTGTACTGAAATCAGAGCAGCAATGCAGAAAAAGATAATTAAAATTATTGTTTCATTAGAAGTTTCAGTGTGAAGAACACAGAACATCCTGAACCTACTGCAATCAACTATGACACCTAATTAATAAATTGAAACAGCTGAATAAACTCAAAACTTTCTTTTTTTCTTTTTTAACTATCCCCTCCAACACTTCTGAAATATGGTTCCACGAAATGAGATTTACGTCAAGCTGTGTTTAATTTTTTTTTTGAGAATAAAACCTCATCAGACATTTTTTTATGAAAAATTTTTCTTGGTTTTACTACTTGTTTTCCTGATTCTGAGTGCAAAACAAATCCTTTCTGTTAAATTGTGCCCAGTGACAGGATCAGAGGCAGTAGGTACAAACTGAAAGGAGGCTCCATCTGAACATCAGGAAACATTTTTTTTGCGGTGCTAGGGTGACTGAGCACTGGCACAGGTTGCCCCAGGGAGATTGTGAGGTCTCCATCCTTGGAGATATTCAAAGCCAGGACATGGGCCTGGGCAACTGACTCTTGGTGGCTTTGCACAAGCAGAGTCGTTGGGCAAGTAGACTTCCAACCTCAATCACTCTGTGGTTCTCTGAAAATTCCTATGTGATACTGGCCCCCTTCTAGCCCAGCCTCTAGAATAGCAGTAGTTACCCATTCCTTCAGGGTTTTTTGGTTTAGATTTACTTTCGGGGTCCCTGTTTTTCTAGAGTAATAGGATTCTTTGACAAGAATCTTTCTCTTCACATAATTGTTTCAAAAAAGAATGGCTTTATTTTACCCTGTATACTAAAGCACCATCCTGAGATGCATTGAGCATTATTTTTCACCCTTAAAAATAAACAAATAGATTCTCCAAGATGAATAGAGTCCTGTATATTCTTACACTTCCTAGAAAAGCTGAGTATGTCCAGACAGAATATTTTCCAAAAATCTGTAGAAGCTGTTCAAACTAACTCCTATTCATCAATTAGATTACCCTTAATGCCATTAATAACTTAAATGCCATGATTTTTTTTCTCTTGGAATAAATGGCAACCTACCACTGTCTTCAGTCTTCCAACTCAGAATCAGAACTAAATCCATGTGGGTCCTGGAAGGTTAAAACAGAAGTTGTGTGGTATCATTGTGGGTATGAGGGAGAGAAAACAAATAAATGTTGCTATCTAATTTAGATGAAGTGTAATGTTATTTACAGGTTCTTTACAGTTTTCTTCCATTGGGAATGTAAGGCTTTTATTTAGGAAACTGCACCTTTTGCTAACATGGAATGCTGTTTGTCTTAATTAAGAACTCTACCAATCACAGTCCATTCTTTGACTTCTTGATATTGTAAATCGTAATGTTTAATTTGTTAATTCAGTTTTCCAATCCACTCCAGAGTATGACTGCTATTTTATGCTTTAAGTTTTTTTTTTCATCTTACATGGTATTGAGCCTTATTTTAATTTATTTGTTTGATAAGGTTGTCAACCTCATCTTCCTTCCTTTATTATAAAGTATGAAGTTCTTCGTACATGTGCATTTTAACTTACTTCTTCTATCTGAAAAATAAAATTTCTATAAATACCTTAGCATGAATTAATTGTTTTGTGTTTATACTTCCTTTTTTTTTTTTTTCACCTTTCAATGATGCACCACATTATGAGGCAAGTCTCTGGAAGATTTCATTATTTTCACAAGACGTTTTTCAGATAAATTCATCCTTAGAAATGATTACTCGAAGGCTTCAATTTTAACTACCTGCTTTCTTTTTCTCTCCTGCATTAGAGCAGCATATTTTAAAAAATTAAATAACCTCTTATTCAGAGAGATTTATCTATCACTAACTGTCTTATTTGTGTAAAGAAGTCAGATTTTGCAAAAGGCCTCTACTACAGCCAAACAACTTTGCTCAGAATACAGCAATTTTAATTTTAAAGTATGTACTTGATTCCTTCTTTTTAACATGGAAGTACAAACAGGAGACAGATTTAATCTCAGGAATTTGTAGAAGGGGGGCTTTGATGCTCATAGTAAAGGGCTCTAAATTTGTAAAAGCATCTTATTGTGTAACATTTTAATTGAATGAAAGGTCAGATCCAAAACTCATTAAAATAATTCAGTATTTAAATTCTGGCCTTTTAACTGATATAAATTCAGATTAGGTATTTAATCTTTCCTTTCTACAAATGTAAACCTTTTGGATTGGAAAGAGAGGCAGGAATGGCCTGTACACTCGACATAGGCTAAAATGGTAACAGAGAATTTTTATTTAATACAGAAGCTAAATTTTAAAAACCCATACTTGCAACTGCTCTCTTTGACGAGGTAGGAAAAATTGTTTGGATCTTATAGCAAGCAGAGCAAAGAGTGGCAGCTGTCAGAGACACAGCAGTTATCACAGCAGCTTTCAGATTTTTCTTTAGGAAACAGTTTCTCGGGAGTCGCCTTCTGGTGACTTGCTGTTGTTGAGGGTAGCTTCTAGAGAATTTTGCTTCTGTCAGCCCTAACAGGAATAATTTTCTAGATTAGTGAAATTAGCTTGCATTGTTTTCAACTGACACCTTTTCAACAGACAGATGATCAGCCTGTCAAGCACTTATTCAGCTGTAGCCTGAGGATTTGCTACCTAATGGGTAGCAGAAGCTCCCACAGTGAAAAAAACAGCTGTTGAGAAAGGCTGAGAAACTCTATTTGAGATTGTGTAAGTGTGAGAGGCTGCACAACTACAGTGTCCATGCATACAGTTTTGCAGCTAGCTGGAACAAATATTCTTTGCATATCTGAGGTCTCAGTGCAGACAGATCTCCAGAGATACTCCAGGTCTTGGACTGCAAGGAGCCCCTGGCACCTCTCTCTTGTGCTGGGGACAAAAATGGTCTTATTTAGGTGAGGTGCAGTGTTGCTGATGTGCTTGATAATTAGGTGAAGGAGCATGAGAGGAGGTGAGAAGACTGCATAACATTAGGGAGGTTAAATGGGAGATCTACAAGGTCTTCACAGCTTGCAGAGCCTAGAGTTTGAGTCCTGTGATGTGAGGAATCACAGAATCACAGAATGTTAGGGATTAGAAGGGACCTTGAAAGATCATCTAGTCCAATCCCCCTGCCGGAGCAGGATCATCTAAACCAAGTTGCACAGGAACACCTCCAGGTGGGCTTTAAATGTCTCCAGAGAAGGAGAGACTCCACAACCTCCCTGGGTAGCCTGTTCCAGTGCTCTGTCACTCTCACTGTGAAAAAGTTTCTTCTCATATTTATGTGGAACCTCCTATGCTCCAGCTTATACCCGTTGCCTCTTGTCCTATCACTGGATGTCATTGAGAAGAGCCTGGCTCCGTCCTCCTGACACTCTCCCTTAACATATTTATAAACATTAATGAGGTCACCCCTCAGTCTCCTTGTTTTCCAAGCTAAAGAGACCCATCTCCCTCAGCCTTTCCTCATAAGGGAGATGTTCCACTCCCTTGATCATCTTTGTGGTTCTGTGCTGGACTCTCTCAAGCAGTTCCGTGTCCTTCTGTAACTGAGGGGCCCAAAACTGGACACAATATTCCAGATGTGTGGAAGGATGGACAGCTGAAGGATATCCTCAAAGGAGTAGCAGATGAAGAATGGGAAATCATGACTTCAGGCAACAGAACAGAATTTCCTTCTCCAATTTCACTTCTGCAATTAAGGTATAAATATAGTGGTCTGGAAACATGTAAAGAGGAATAAAGCCCATCAGAGAAGATGTCCGGGCCAGCTGGCCTTGTTTTCTTCACTGAAAGCTGCAGTCATTCTTGACAAATCTAGATGCTGAGGTCAAAATGATCAGACTCAAGAGCTCATTGATGAAGGAAGCCGAAACAGAAGTTAACATCTTCTTTCCTCTCCCTCCCTTTGCAAATTAAGATTATCTCCTTTGCAAGATGATTCAGTCTTTAGGTTGTTCTTAACTCTTGGCCTCTGTTCCCCAGACTCTGTGCTTCCCAGTGCTGGTGTGTCTGAGTTTCCCAGGCCAGGGCAGCTGCCTTACCATCTTGCTTAGCCATTCATTTGTGTTTTCTCTTAGCTGTTCCTATTATTTTTTGCTTTTTTTTCCTGCATGCTTAAAAAGCAATTTTTTTGCAGTTCTCAAGATGGCATTTCTCCAATGCAACCCAGTAATGGACCTGGTTCTAATTGTGGGCTTCCATTTTGACTGTTGTTGTGGTTTAAGGTTTGGGGAAGGGGAGGGACAGGTGGAGCGGCTTTTCCACTCCCCTTCCTGCCACACTCTATAAAAGGACACAGGAAGTTCTGCTCGCCCCCTCCTCGCTGGGATTGCTGCTGGCTCCGCACATCTCTGTGGCTGCTACAACTCCATGTGGTTCTGGAGGAATCCAGCAATATCCGAGGATCGGTGTTGTATATATTTGTATATATACCTCCCCTTATTACCTCTGTATATTTCCCTTCCTTTGATATCCCTTTTGTTACTCCCTGTTAAAAGTTGTAATCTTAATTTTCCAACTTTGTATGAGGCCTTTCTTCCTCCCCTGGGAGGGAAAAGGGGAGGGGGAAGAGGGGTGAAACAAATTCTGCTCCGTGGCGGTTTGCCCTGAGCCTTAAATGGAGACAACTATACACACATTTTGAAGGCATTTGCTGTTGCCCCACAGTTAGACTGCACATTGTAACAAGAGACTTGATAACAAGCTGTGTTTCATGCTGAAAGTTGATAACAAGCCTGACAAGCAAGGACTGGAGGCATGCACAGTTAGCATGAGACAATAATACATTTAGTACGCCATTAGGAAAAAAAAAGATAGCTATTATTCACTAGTTATGCTGTATTTGTGTGCTTGGGTTCAAAACAAGCTAGTATTAATTATTATTACAAGCTTATATTTTTATTCTTGCTGAATATGCTTCTATGTTTATGAGTGAGTCCTCAGCTTTGCTAGATCATGTGTACAGTTCCAGGAATCTGCAACTGAGTCCTTTAGCTCTGAGAGGTGCCCTTATCTGTCCAATCACTTTGGATTCCCCCTGCTGTTATTCTCAATTATTTTCTTTAAAGTTGCCATGGAAAAGGACAACATCAAGTAAATCACCTAAGGCTGATTCCTTAGTTTTGTGAGCTATCTATGTCCTGGAGTTAGCCAGAAGCCCTGTATTGCAAAAAATAATTTCTTCCTCCTGTTATTCATGCTATTTTTACCGCCTGGAGACTAAAATGCACAATGATTATGTAAAAATTTTATATTTTCAATAGTAATAATTTTTGGTTTGTTGGTTTGTTTTTTTATTGCTTTTTCTTTTCCCTTTTCAAGTAGATTTCAGAACTAATGATTATGAGAAAAGAGTCTGTATGGAATAAAAAAAAACTCCAACCAACAAATAAGCAAAAACCCCAACTACATATTTAACCATCTAAGGTAGAGCTAAACAAAAGTATGTGTGAAACACACTGATTAAAGAATTTCACACATACTCATCATGAGTAAGAAATATGTTGCTGTGCTCAGAAGATGTGTTATTCCCCAAAGAGATCATTTCAGATTTGTGGATATCTCATATGTTTTGCTTTTTCCTCAGGAAGCAAATTGCCACCTATGTTAAAACACGGGAACATTTTTCTGACAAAAATAATCAGAGATGATTTGTGATTCATTTATTCCTAAAAAATCTACACTAAAGTTCTTCATGAAATAAAAGGTCAAAGATTATGTTACTGAGCTACTGAAGCTCTGAGAGTGATGCCTTCTTTCAATTCGATTGAAGAAAAACTTTCAACATACTTTCTCATTGAATTTAAGGAAGAAAAAGTAAAAGAGTTTCTGACTCTTAATGAACTTCTACTTTTACTTTACTGAAACTCTCCTTTAGGATATTTGGGTAACTATCTACTATGAGTCTGAGGAGAGACTTGGGATTTCCAGTTTCTAGATCATTTCTGAATTGCTGTCATCCACACGAAGAATAGCCAGCACCGTGCTTGGAAACAATATAACTGGTTGGATTTGAAACTATGATTCTCTGTGCCATAAGAAGTTTTTGTATTAAAAAGAGAGGCTTTAGTTCACTAACCACCTTAGAAAAGTTGTTCTAGAAATTGGGCAAATACTTATTTTGACTTTCTTAAATGAGTTAGTGTCTACCTCCTGCCCTATTCTCATATATATTCTCCCTGAGTACAGCTAGATCTTTACACATCATTTTCAGTTTTCTGTGCCCATATATTTTCTTACCTTGTTGTCTGATTCAACTACATGCCCTAGTGTTCAAAGAATAAATGCTGGCCAATAATCCTGATGTTTTGTGTAAGATGTGCTAATTTCATACAATTCCCATCCCACTTCCTTGAGGTAATTGTGATGAAAGGACATTGTTGCAAAACAAAACTAATTGATAACAGAAGACAACTGACACATGTAGATTTATTAATCCTTTGATGTGTTGTTATTTGAAAGCCACATACAAGAAGATTGGTGAGAGACATATAGATGATAGACTTCAATCTGTATGTCTCACAACCTTTGACCATTTGCTTATGCTGCAAAGCCTCCCAAAAATCAAAACCTGTGTAATGCATCTCTCATCTCTCGAACGCTATCTTTTTGCTTTTATGGCATGTATATACAGGACATCTCACTTGCCTCTCTCTGATACCGATTATCTTGATTCATAAAGTATTCATATCAGGACAGAATGTCTTCCTAGATGCTGACTATTTTAGGGGAGCTTTCCCATTACTGAGTGGGATTTCTTCCTTTTTTTATCCACTGTGTAACAAGTTTCTTAGTTTTTGTTACTTCAAAGGTACGCATGAGTAACATATAAGTCATTAAACTCTTGAGCCTACTGCTTTGGCACCAATGTAGTTATAAATGGTAGGTTAAAGCAATAAAAGACAAAGACATTGGGCAAAGATTTCAGGTTAGAAAAGTCTCTTCTGGGTGATTTTAAAGTACATTTTGGTTTGAATGCTGAAATAAAATCCAGCACTGTGACACTTCATAGAAGATGGATTGGTAGGACATGGCTATTGGAGGAGGATTACAAGGATTACTAGTTCTTTGGCAAGGGGCTAGAGAGCAAATTTAAAAACCTAATTAATAAGTATTAATTAGAGTGCTATATTCTGATCAGTGGCTGCAGTTGTTGAATATAATTTGTGGAGGTTTTTTCAGGCACTTTGTACCAAATACATGGGGAAAAAAGTGAAAAGTAGAAGATGCCAAGTGCGTTAAAAAAAGCATTATCATTAATACGGTAGACTTACATGAGAGGTTTTAGAGGCAATAAATTGTGCTATGTCTTCAGCTGATATGAAGCAAAGACATGCTGTTTTACATCCACTTTATCTCAATGTCTAGACAGTATCTAAACTGTGATGCAAAAATCACAGTTTTAAACTTTTTTATGAGTTCACATCTGCCTTTTCAGCTAAGTCCATTCTAAACCTATACATATAAAACAAACAAATGATTTCTTAAATAAAATTTGTATGAGGGTAATTTTCATAAAGGTCATAACTTATAATAAAACTACACAAGGAATAGGAATTAGAATTCCTGCCCTCATAGGTCCATACTACACTGTAATAAATGGGTTTGGGTTTTTATATCACAGTGGCCAAATTATGTGTTGCTTTTGTTTTTCTTGTCATACTTGCCTTTTTCTTGTTTTGAGATCTGTTTTATAGTCCTTATTTCTGAAAATATCTGCTTTATCAATTTCTGATTAAATACAAATGCATTGATTAATTTTCACTGTCACTTTGTGAGTAACTCACCTTCTTTGAGGTAAGCCTATATTCATTTAGCAGCTTTTTACATCAAGATATTTAAAGAAACCACTCTTTCACCCATAGTAAAAATTATAAATTTATGTAGTTGGAAGATATATAGTTTTTACTCCTTACTTGTTTTGCAAACAAGAACTCCAAGAACATATGCAAAAGACAAACGTAATTCCTTAGCTTGTGGAAATAGAAGTAATCTTATTATGTGCCTAATGAGGTCATAGAAATGAATGCTAATGTCATTTCCTCTGAAGGACATTTAAAACTAAATTTCCTACCATAAGCTGAATATAAATATTACCTAACAGATGATATGATGAAGATTATGCATAGTTTCTCTCTTTTCTCTTTGTCCCTGTTTCTTTTTCCTTAAAATAAAAACAGTTTTGATCTAATCATGCTAAAATAAAATTATTTCCATTGAGATAAAAAAAAAAAATCAAATATTTTCCTTACTTCTTTTCAGAAATAATTTTTTGTTTCTCAAGAATTAATTTGGGTCACTGCAGTTTTTGAATTCTAGATCACATGAGTCAGAGATCTTTAATCATTCAGGAGTGAGAGAAAAGACAAAGGACATTGTGGCCAATTTTTTTGCAGTAGCACTTACACCCATTTTCACAGGCTAGATGGACCTCCTGTGACAGCAGACACCATGGTCCTACATGTCACGCAAGTATATTACATTCAGCCATCTGAAAGCACTCAGCCATCATTTCACTGGGTGTGGAAATAAAACTGAATCAAAAGTAAGTGAGTTTGGAGAACATAAGATCTTTGTCATCCTTCAGTAGTGAAGGAACAAAAGAAGGTTCTGATGGTTATCATATTGGCCTTGAATGCCAGGTAAGTGGTTGAACTCTATTTTGACACCCATTAAATGTCCAGCTAACTCATATATTAAAAAAAATCCCAATTCTAAGAGAATAGGTGGTGCTATGCTGCAAGCTAGCAAACATCAAGATATATTTATATCAAAATATATTTATAACATTTTTTACCATTGTTTTGTTATACATTGTTATGTATCTCTGCTCCTGCAGAACATGATAAACCAAATTATATATGTACAATGCTAAGACCATATTTATAGGCGGAAAAAAGAGCTTTATTCAAATAATTGAAAATTAAATATGTTTTAGCCTAGCATATGATATATTTAAGGATCTCTGCTATTCCTGTTAAAAAGTTGAAATAAGTCATGCTTGCTTACCATTAAGTCTTTGCCTAGATGTTTTACATTTGGTAGTAGACATATAGCAATGAAAATGAACAAAAATTTCAGAATTTATTGTATTTCTGCTTTACTTTTCCCAAAGAAAGCAGTCATTTTCTCACATATTTTTTCTTATTAAGTTCTCATAGAATCATAGAATCATTATGGTTGAAAAGGACCTCTAGGTTCATCAAGTCCAACCTTCATCCCAACATCTCCCTAATCACTAGACCATAGCCTCAAGTGCTACATCTACTTGTTTTTTAAACACCTCCAGGGAGGGTGACTCCATCACCTCCCTGGGCAGCATGTTCCATTGCCTGACCACTCTCTCAGTAAAGAATTTCTTCTTAATTTCCAATCTAAACCTCCCCTGACGCAACTTGAGGTTGTTTCCTCTCATCCTATCACTAGTAATTTGGGAGAAGAGACCAACACCAGCCTTGCCTCAACTTCCTTTTAGGTAGTTGTAGAGAGCAATAAGGTCTCCTCTCAGTCTCCTCTTCTCTAGACTAAACATCCCCAGTTCCCTCAGTCACTTTTCATAAGGCATGTTTTCCAGACCTCTCACCAGCCTCATTGTCATTCTCTGCACCCACTCCAGCGCCTCAATGTCCTTCTTATCCTGTGGTGCCCAAAACTGGACACAGTACTCAAGGTGCAGTCTCATGAGTGCTGAGTACAGGGGCACGATCACCTCCCTACTCCTGCTGGTCACACCGTTTCTGATACAGGCCAGGATGCTGTTGGCCTTCTTGGCCACCTGGGCACACTGCTGGCTTATGTTCAGTTGCCTGTCAACCAACACCCCCAGGTCCTTTTCTGCCAGGCAGCTCTCCAGCCACTCCTCCCCAAGCCTAGCACTGCATGGGGTTGTTGTGACTGAAGTGCAAGACCCGTCACTTGGCCTTGTTAAACCTCATCCAATTGACCTCAGCCCATTGTTCCAGCCTGTCCAAATCCCTCTGCAGAACCTTCCTACCTTCAAGCAGATCAACATTCCCACTTAATTTCACGTCATCTGCAAATTTACTGAGGGTGCATTTGATCCCCTCATCCAGGTCATTAATAAAGATATTAAACAAGACTGGTCCCAAAACTGAACCCTG
>VYZX01016973.1:36543-60990 GCA_013401335.1 Brachypteracias leptosomus | reverse complement strand
AGGAACCTCCTGGACTGTTTCCTCTCTGCTGTGTTATATTTCCAGCAGATGTCTGGTAAGTTGAGGTCCCCCACAAGAACAAGGCCTTGTGATTTTGCGGCTTCTGCCAGTTATCTATAGAACAATTCATCAACCTCTTCATCCTGGCTGGGTGGTCTATAGCAGACTCCCAAGAAGATTTCCGCCTCATTGACCTTCCTCAACTTTACCCATAAACATTCGACTGGTTCATCACACTTGCTGACTTCCATGCGATCAAAACATTCCCTAATATAAGGAGCCACCCCACCGCCCTTTCTATCTTGCCTATTCCTTTTGTAGAGCTTATAGCCATCCATTGCAGCACNTTCATCCTGGCTGGGTGGTCTATAGCAGACTCCCAAGAAGATTTCCGCCTCATTGACCTTCCTCAACTTTACCCATAAACATTCGACTGGTTCATCACACTTGCTGACTTCCATGCGATCAAAACATTCCCTAATATAAGGAGCCACCCCACCGCCCTTTCTATCTTGCCTATTCCTTTTGTAGAGCTTATAGCCATCCATTGCAGCACTCCACTCATGGGAGTCATTGCACCATGTTTCTGTGATGGCAACTACATCATAGTTGTTGTGATGCACAATGGCTTCCAGTTCCTCCTGCTTGTTGCCCTTGCTGTGTGCATTAGTGTAGATGCACTTGAGTTGAGCTGACTTCATTCCCAACAACGACTTCATTCCCCAAAATGGCCTGCCAACCTTAGACTCAACTCTATCAGGCATGAATTAGGGAAAAATATCTGGAAAATGAAGCCTTTGAGGAGATTTGGATGGTACAACTTAGGAGTGAGCATCAACAAACTTGTACTGACAAATCATTAAGAAATACAGTGTATTAAAAATATCAAATCAAATTCTATGGCCCATATGTACTCTGTATTGAATTTATCTTTTGCTAATGTTGATTTATTTGTTTCAGTGTTTTTATTTTTCAGAACAAGGAGGGTCCATTATTGTCCATTTCTGTAGTATTATTAACTAATGTCATATGTCATGATATACACTATTTTTCCAACAGCATTCAGTGGATATATATGAATTTTACTATAATGTTCTATTGGCTCTTCTTGCTGTTAGAAAACTTCTCAGTAGTCAACATAAAAGACCCTTACATGCTTTGCTCGTATAAATTATTCCACTAATCATCATGCTTTCCTAATGAGGACATAATTAACAGAGGATATGGAAAATTATAGTGATTTGTTTAGACTGTAGCTTATTTTCATTTTACTTCGTAAAGCTATCTTCATTTTTACTTAAGAACAGATACTAAAAACAAAGTAGCAATAACATAAAAACCCATTATACAAACCAGCCTTTTCCTCTACACAGAGCAGACTCTTTTTTTAAAACAGCAACTTCACTTCTCAGTGTCTAGCAACAGATTACATTAATGGCATTTTCAGCTGAGACTGAAATGATTTGGTTTATTACTGCCCATTGTCAGTATCTTATCCAGAAGCAGCTAGATGAACTCTGCCTGCCACTAATGCTCAATTTATGTCTCTTTGTGTCTCTCTTTCAGCAGGAGAATGTGCTAGATGAGATACTGAAAACAGGTGTACACACCAGATGAAAAAATGCTGTATCGTGTTGAATTTCTGTGGGCAGCTGGTATTATACTTTTTAAATGTCTCTTTATGTTTGCCAGAATAGCTTAATAGTCAATTCACTCAATAACAAGCTGGCTGTTCTTGGTGAATAGAAAGGTGTTACATCTATTTCTTTTTCCATAACAGAGGCTTTCTAGTTCATCCATTAATTTCACACTGTAATTATAATCTAAACAAAGGAAGGAAAAACAAAATCCAAACTAAGTTATGCACAAGTACTGAAAATGAGAAAGGTTGAAGGGACAGTTCCTGCTTATAGTACATTAAACAGATTGCTATTGTTTGGGTTTTTTTCCTTTGTTGGTTTATTTTTTCTTTAATTACTTTGTACACTTATACCAGAGCATACTTTCAGTGTCACTGTTCCTTGAAAATGCCTTAATATTATCCATGTAGATATAATTGACTGGTGTCCTTTTTTATAAACACTGTAATTCCTCAGACATTCTTTATGACGTAGTATAAAAAGTCCAACACAAAAAAAAGGGGTTGGGTTTATAGTAAGACTTCTTTAATGGTACATCATAATTTTCCACATTTTTTTCTTTATCCTAAGCAAGTCTGTATGTTATTTCTTCAGGAAAACATTAGGAATGAATCCGTGTAATCAGAAGTTGATTCCTGAAGCATTTGTAGTTGCTCTACAAGATCACAGTGAAAGATGTAACTTAACATTCCTAGGGAAATTAAAATTTGACCCTGAGTAAAGTGCTAGTCCCTGAGATTGAGCTGAGCAAACCTTGAACCATTGAACAATCACAAGCACAGAGAAACTATTTTACCCTTCATCTGAAATTGGTACTGTGAAAACATTGTTTAGCTTGCATTGCTGTGTGTTCATTGCTGTAATCAGGGGCTTAAGCACCTTGCATAGAAATATATTCTAGAACATAACAATATATCCATGTCTCTTTCTTATTTTTTTAATTGATTCTTACTAGTCATAGATATACAAGGTGAAAAGTCTTGGAGAGGCACATTTTATGCTTCAACTGTTTCTCTTACTGCTGGTTCAACTCGCAGACTGAGCAGGTATCTGCCATGAGCCGCAGCTAACAGTGGGTGGCAGAGCACATCTGCCAGCAGTTGAGGAGGCTGATGTGGGGTGTCTGAGTCTAGTTTGTTCTCCTGATGCATATTGGATGGTCACTACTTAGGGACGAGCTCTTTGCAACAGTCATAGAAACCACCTCCATCCAGCTCTAAAAGTAGTGACAGAAGAATGTCCTCTACTCTGTCTTATCTTCTTCAGAATGTCTTCTGTTTCCCTTCCCTTGTGGGGACAGCCATAAATCCAGCTTCTTCCCCTTCTTACTTCTCACAAGGAGGTAAACACAAGCTCTTGAAAACAAAAAGGGAAACCAGATGATGCCTTTTGTGGATTCTGGTTAGGAAGAGGATTGCATTGGTGATAAGAGGGTACATCTCTGGATTGCAGTGGAGAGAAATAACTGGAAGAAGGACTCTAGGATGCATGGAGGGAACCAAGACGTGATTCTGCTTCCTGCCATAGTTCTTATGACAACTCCAATCCAACATCCCTTCTGAACTTCCACCTTAAACAGATTGTTTGCTGTGGACAGCAGCTTGCTTTTAATATCTGGCTGTGAAGCCTCAAGTTGGCTGTACTAACTCTGAGCTGGAAAAAAATACCTAATTCTATAATAATACTGTTTCAAGTGTTATGAGGTGTACAGAAAATATTAATTGCGAAACAGTAGAACATAATATTGCATATTTCTGTTTATACTTTTATTTGAATTTTTTTAATGTAAATAACATCTTGATGGAATTCTTGCTTTCTGCTTGTAAATCTTATTTACATCACAGATTTTAGATACATTTGTAACCCAGTAGAAATATGATGGCTTGTAGTTGAAACCACTTTCAACATTTTCTAATATGGTGTTTCATTTGACTATTTATAATCAGCTAAAGACCTGCATAACATGGTGTCTAATTTCCTTCTTCCTCAGGGATGTGTGAAAGCCAAGATGAAAAGACCATTGACTATAGCACAATCTCCATGACCGACTAGGAACCGTGCTTTATAAAGGCACCTATTTGCTCACCTTTCTGGAAGATGCTCTTAGCTTAGGCCAGGGGGGAGAAGTATGAGAACTGGTATGAAGGCTATCACATGAGGTGTTAATTTCAGTGTCAGCCCATGGTACATAATGGGGAAAAGAAACAATGCCACAGGATGTCACAGATGACACAGTCATACAGAGTTTCAAGAAGCAACTAAAATAAAACTCAGCTCAGTATGAAAAATCCTCTGACAAAGGGTGTTGTTTTGCATGAAGAAGAGAAGACTCCAGGGAGACCTTATTGCAGCCTTTTGGTATCTTAAGGAGGCCTTCAAAAAAACTGGAGAGGAACTTTTAACAAGGTTTTGTAGTGATAGAACAAGGGGTAATGCTTCAGACAGGAAGGGGGTATATTCAGATAAGAAATTATGAAAAAGAACTTCACTCTAAGGGTGGTGAGACACTGGCACAGGCTACCCAGGGAAGTTGTGGATGCTCCATCACTGGATGTGTTCAAGGCCAGGTTGGATGGGGCCTTGCACAATCTGGTCTAGTGGGAGGTGTTCCTGCCCATGCCAGAGGGATTGGAACTAGATGATCTTGAAGGTCCCTTCCAACTCAATACATTCCATCATTCTGTGAAACATCAATTATTTATCAAAGACATCAAGCTCAGGAGGTTTCTGAGGCATAAATAAATACCAGCTTGAAGATTGGTCAGGGTTGTAAAATTTAAATGTATGGTGGCCCCTTCCTTATAGCTTTTACCTGAGCATTAGTTTTGATGACCATTTGTCTGTCATTACCAGCACTGAACACATGAGCAAGTGGTTTGACAAGTGTAAAAAACAAAGAAGTATCAGCCACAAGTTCACTTTATCATGGTTTTCTGTGGTATGAGTTAGAAAACGAAGTTAAAAGTATTTTTTTAAAGCTTTTCAGGAACTTGTAGGATTAATATACTCCCTGAATGAAAATAGTGTATTTATAAACAACATTCAATAGAATTGGCTTTGGTTTAGAAATATACATGTTTTGTATAATTAAACATTATCCAAATAACTTTAATTGTTTCCTTTAATCTAAATAAACAAGTATTTGTTTAAGTCATGTGTAAAGCTCCTTATAAAACTCATTAAAACTATTAATTTTGCATTCCAGATAGTTAAAACTTGCTTATAACTGTGCTGATGTGACTCATATTGGAAAAAGATAAAAACTTATCTAAATATACCAAAACATATGAGGTTTTTTTCTTCTTTGCTTAACCTAGATTTTAGTGTGGAGTTTATCACTAATACAGGTGGAATAAAAAATATAACTATTTAAGTAGAGAGGAAAAGGTTAAGCCAGTAGACATTAAAGTATTTTCCCATGGCAGGAGGTCTTTTAAAGTCTTTTGGTAATACTTTGGGGATCCATTATATTTTTAGCTAACAATAATAAAATAATAAAAGGTATAATAATAACTATAGCTTAATCATTAATTTTCCCAAACCTGAAAAGTTATTTTTTGCTGAATGTCTTAATATTTTTAATATAGAAATCATATGGACATACAGTGGCACGTAAGCACAAACTATAATTTAATTTGTCCTGCAGGCAAAGCCTAGTGGTTTTCTGAGCCATATAGGACTTAAAAACGTACAAAAATTCTCTGCAAATATGTGCAAGTATTTCTGTGGTTGTGTATGGGGTTTATATGTTGAGATGTTGGCAGTGGAGGGGTGTAGGGGTGGCCTCTGAGAGGAGAGCAGGGGCTGCCCAGAGCCATACATGGCCAGTCTCAGTTGTTTCCAGCTGGTTCCAGCCATTCCAGACAGGTCTAAAAGGCCCCACCCCTGCCACAGCTGAGCCCATCAACCACCCAGGTCACATCTCTGGGAAAATGTATTTAAGAAAGGGCAAAATACTGCACAGCAGAGTGAGGAAAAAAAGTGTGAGAAAGAGCCTTGCAACACCTGGGTGAGAGGAACAGGGTGTTGCAGGCTCTGGAGCGGTTTTCCCTGCAGCCCATGGAGACACCACTGTGGAGCAGGAGACTGCAACCCAGGCAGTTCCATCTGATCATGATGAGAAATTTCTTTCCTGTGAGGATGCCAGAGCCTGGCCCAGGCTGCCCAGAGAGATTGTGGAATCTCCTTCTCTGGAGAGATTTCAAACCCTCTTGGGTGCAATCCTGGGTACCGTACTCTGGGTGACCCTGCTTTAGCAGTGGGGTTGGACAAGATGACATCCAGAGGTTCCTTCCAACCCCAGCCATTCTGTGATATTCCTGCAGTTCACGGAGAGCCCATGCAGGAGCGGGTTTACCATGAAGCACTACGGCCTGTGGAGAGGACCCATTCTGGAGCTTGGGAAAAATATGAGGAGAAAGGAGTGACAGAGAGGAGCTGTTACAGACTGACTGTAATCCCCTATCCTCGCCCTCTGTGCTGCTTGAGGAGAGGAGGTTAGAGGAGTTGGGAATGAAGGAATGAAGCTAAGCCTCAGGGTGAAAAAAAAGGGTGGGGTGGGTGGAAGTTGTTTTATTTTTTTGCCTTTGTTTTTCAATATCCAAACCTATTTTAATTGCCAATAAGTTAAATTACTTTTCCCCAAGTAAAGTCTGGTTTGCTAATGAAGGTCTTTATCTCAACGTATAAGCTTTTTCATTTTATTTTCTCCCCCCTGTCCTGTGGAGGAGAGGGTGTGAGAGCAGCTAGTGAGCATCTGAGATCTGACGAAGGTCAACCTACCACCATAGGTACTGTGGAGCCAAAATCAATATTCCAGACACTGATAGTAAGGATTCTTGCTGGTTTATTGTTTACAAATAGAGAGTAAGAAATATGTGCAAAAGACCTTTCTTTGACATTGCATCATTTCCATATTTGAATTTAGCTGCTTAATTTAACAACATTTTATTTGAGGATAGAAAGTAAAAGTGGTGAAAGGCAATCAAAGTGAAATAGCACAGAAAGTTGTTATATCAATTTTACTGCTGGAAGCAGAAAAACCTTCAGATTTGTAAATAGTTGCAGCTTCTTTGACAGTCCCTGATTAGTCCTGAAAAGTTTATAGTGATGAAAAACTAATTTGTATTGTTTCCACAGGTAGTGCTTTGCAACCATGAATAGGCTATATACATTTTGTAATAGGGTTAGGTCATAGGCAGTTTCATGAACTTTGTTTCTTTTGCTTTACTTACTGCTTTTAACTCTACCGACTTGAAAAGCAAGTAGAGAAATAAATATTCCTTGCAGAATTTTAAAATATTATTTAAACACTATTCACCAAACTCTCCCCAAACCTACTTACACCTTAGCACTGTTATTAAAAAACATACTTGATTTTCTGATTTAAGCCAGGACTTTACTATAAATTTTTTCTTCCCTGTAAGATCACCTGAGAGAGTCTCTCTGTGCACAAGGCTATCTTTTGGTGATTTCATATAGCCTTTCTCCATCAGGTAGAGCATGTGCCAGTCCTGTGCTAACCCCACCAAGCAATCCTGTTGGCAATGGACTACTGCATATATGTGTGAGGGAAACAGAAGTAAAGGCCAGATTCAACACAGCTGAAGTAAATGGAAGAATTCCAGTTTATTTCAGTGGGATATAAATCTAGGATTATTTATTATTTACCTAAGGAGGCATTGACATTAATTAGATTATATGAAGAATGTTTTCCTGACCTCATTAGATGCAGAAAGAATGGAGTACAGGTACTGTCCTTTCTGAATCAGTCATCCTTTCTTCCTGCCACCTCATATTTCCCTGAGAGGGAATAACCAATAGGAAGATGAAGGAATGGGCCTCCAGGGTGATGCAGTCCATGATCCACGGACTTTTTTTCTATAAGGTATAGTTGACTAGATAGCTTCTGCTTCTACTTTTGAGGTAGGAGTAATTCTGAGTGTAAAGATCATGGAAGTCTAAACAAGCAAACATACACAAGAAATAGTCTTAAATATTATGAAGCTGAGTCTACAACTGATTCTCACAGGTGAATATGGTTTGTAAAAATATTTTTGCATGTGTGTATAATGAGTGCAATATTCTGGTTTCTGTAATCTCCACAGCATAGTAACTGCAGTCCAATTACTTCATCCACTTTTGTCTGCTTATTTCAGGTAGATAACATCTCTTCCCTGGATGAGAGATGCAGTTGGAAAAGGGTAGTGTTGAAATAACTCAGATAACTTTAATATAATTGTAAATAAAAATTAATTCTATGTTAGAAGCAGATGTTTTCATTAATATTTATACATGTCACTTTCAGATTTTTTATTGATATTGTAACCTTTGCAGGAGAGGACTTTACTGCTCATCTTTATGATTTATTGCTATACACTGGTTCCTAAATAGTCTAGGACCAGACATTCAGTATCCATATTAACATGTGAAGACTAAATGCTTATTTTTAAAAAAGCACTGTAACAACTGGAATTGCTGAGAGTTCCAGAACTGACCAAGCACAAGGCTTTTAAAGTATTTGGCATGAGAATATAAATTTTTTACCACCACAAATTCAGATCAGGCCCCAGTCTGACTGCCTTCAGAAAGAAGTACGAGAGTCATTTGCACATTGTTGTTTTCATAGTAGGAAAATATGTGAATAATGGCTTGGCAGCACATCCTTAAGTTAAGCAACAGAAATTATGCAAAATAGAAATGAGATACCAGTACAGTAATGCAGGTTGGAGAATCCAGTGAACTTCGTGCAATTTGTCGGCAAGAAAATTCAGAAGTGGTGGATGTCTTGTAATTACTGAGATGAATGTAAACTATATTTTGCAGGAGTAGGAACTACTTAACTGATGTCATTCCTAAATTTCACTTAAAAGTTTCACTGATTTAATAGTTTGTGGACCAGGAGCTCTCACCCTTGAAAGAACTTCTGCTGTCAATGTGCTCATATTTTTAAATTCACTTTGATACTTATTTCATTGTAATTCATTCCACTTACTAGATTTGAAAGAATTTCTATTAAAGAAAGCACTGGACACTCACAGATGCTTTCATCAAAATATTTAAAACATTCACATGCTTTTTGCATGCAAAGGTTTTTTCAGGTATTTTATAGTTCTTTATAGGAAAATGCTTGGTGATAGACCTAAAAAATTTTGCACATTCAAGGATGTAAAAAGGATGTGTAAGCTACTTTGATAGAGAATAGCATTACGGAATGACAGGATCATAGAATAGTTGAGGTTGGAAAGCACATCTGGAGATTGTTGTGGTGGTTTAAACCCTGCCAGGATTGGGCACCACATGGCCACTGCCCCTCCACCCCCCCACCCCCCAGATGGGAACAGGAGAGGTAGCAAAATACAAACCCTGCAGGTTGAGATAAGGAGAATTTAATACAGTGATGCAAAAGCAACAATCACAACAACAGTAACAGCAACAGGGATAACAATGTACAAAACAAGAGGAATAAAGGTACAGACCGCAGGGGTACAGCTACAGACACAGAGCGAGGCAACCTGGGTGAGACAAAGCCGGGACTGCCCTGCCTGAGCCTCGTGTGCCAGACATGATGTCAGCATGGTACCGAATAGCAACTCCTGGTGAAAATTAACCCTATCCTGGCCGAACCAGGACAATTGTCTAATCCAACATCCCTTCCTTAAAGCAACATCAAATAAAGTCGTCTGCTGAACTCATCCCAGTAAGTCCATGGTCCTCTTATCTTACAGAGCCCAACACTGGATACATTGCTCCACCTGTGTCTTCACCAGTGCTGCATAAAGGGAAAAATTCCCTTGACCTCTGGCTATGCTCTTCCAAATGCAGCCTGAGAAGCTGTTGGCTGCCTTTGCCGTGAGGGCATATTGCTGACTCATGTCCGGTTTTGGTGTTCACCAGGACCCCCAGATCTTTCTCTGCAAAGCTACTTTCCAGCCATTTGGTCCCCAGCATGGACTAGAGCATGGATTTATTCCTCCCCAAGGGCGGAATCCTCTGTTGAATTTAATCAAATTCCTGTTGGAATTCATGCAAACATGAGGCTTCTTCCAATTGACCAAAGAACTGCTCATCTCCTTCTTCTCCGTCAAATGTTCTGCAACAGAGACTCACCACATTATTGCCCATGTTGATTTGCCCTCTACTCCTGATCTATAAGCCCTGAGCTGGCTCACTGCTTGTTTCAAGACAGAGCTCCATACATTCCCTTGCTTTCCTGGCCTGCCCTTCCCCATGGATCCATTGCAGTCTCCAGGTATGTGAGGCATCCCACCACACTTCCATTAACCCAGGGAGATTGTAGCCCTGTAACCATACACAGATCTCCAATTCCTCCTGTTTGTTCCTCACACATCGTGTAATAGTGTAAAGTCACTTTAGAGAGACCATGAGTCATACTCATTTCCCAGCTCCTATTTTAAAGGTCACCTTTCCAGATGGTCCAGCCTTTTGGCAAAGATATTTTCATCCCACTTTGTTAGATGGATCCTGTTTCTTATATGCAGTTGTTGGTCTTCAAAGATGGCTGCATGGTTGTAGAAACCAAAACACTGTTGCCACCATCAGCTGCTCAATGATTTGACCTCCAGTGCTGTCCAGTCATCCTCAAGCACATTTCTGTCATTATTAGGACCAGGGAGACACATCCCTGTCCTTGACCATCACAGCAATACAGTTAAGCTTGATATTTTCCAGTCCTCCCTTGGCAGTATTGCTGGTGCCAACATGGAAGAGTAATAGGGGTTAATAGTCTGAGAGTCAGACTAACAACAGTAACCTCTTCACTACTTCCCAACTGTGAGCTTCAGGCAAGAGGAAAACCTCCCTAGATGACATGCTGGGTTGAGAGATGGAATCCTCTGTCACCTGCACTCTCCCACTACTAGCACTTTCTGCTTCCCCTTCCCCACCAGCACACTTGGGTGGCTCAGACTCAGCTGACAGAGATGCTTCATTCAACAGCACTTGCAGGTTTTCAGCACTTTATGTTGGTGAAGCTATTCCATAGTTGCATGCCTTCTGGAGCAAGAGCCCTCCTCCTAGTTCCAGAAGTCACAGGCTTCCAGTCTTTGTCATAGTGAGAGTTTCCACTTTACAACCTGATAGGCACAGGCTCTGCCTGCCTCACAGCTTCATCTATATGTTTGCACTCTTGAATCACAAGGTTTCAGAAAAGATCCAGTTGATTTCTTTCTCACCATCTCCAATGCTGTGCAGTCTCCTGGCCTGCTTCTGCAGCTCCTTCTTTTAGGAATAGCCTTTGACAACTGCACACCTCCTGCAGGCTAGAAGGCCATGTGTCCCATGCTCAGCAAGAGGCTGGAAGTGCTCCCTGCAGCCTGAATCTTGCAGAGTTATCTTCCTTCTGGACCTCTATCTGGGTCAAGGCCTCAAATGTTGCAAGGACATTTACTCCAGTGGCTGCTGGGGACTGTGCCCTGTGGTGTGTCATCACTATTATTTAGATCGTGCATGATGGTCTGAGAAGTGTTACTGACCTTTTCTTTGTGCTTTTCTATGTGAAGTGCTGCCCAGTTAGCACTCAGCCAAATAACTCCCATGAATCTTATCTCCTATTGATTCTATACCTCATATTCAAATCAAGAAAAATACAGTTTCTGCCGTTGAAAATAAAATCTTCTTTTTATCATTTTTAAGACCTCATTATCCACTTCTTTTTTTCTTCTTTCCCCCAAGTACCATGTGATTTAGACTTTCCTGTGGAAGACGGTGGTGCTTTTGAAGTTCCATTCTGTAAAAGGTCAAAGAATTCTTCAACACATGGTGCAACTGGCATCAACCAGCTGAGGGATAAATCCGTGCCAGTGAAAACCATGAAAGTACTAAACTTCTAAGAAATCCTCTTGTATTTCTCTAAATGAACAGAAGGAACAGCCAGGAAAAAAAAAAAAAGCATACTGAAAGATTAAAACGACTTCTTTCATAAGGAATGTCAAAATGTCAGGAGTATGTTAACAAACTAGAGTGAATTGCAAGTCTTGCAAACAAAATTAATCCGATTTCCTTTTGAAAACAAAGGGTAAAAAGTTATGGGTAAATGTTCCCTCAAAGAAAAAAGAAGGGGAATGAACCAAAGAAAGATAAATTAAGAACACCATACATTTCAAGCACTAGAACTTTAATTTTTACCCTATAATTATTTTAAGCTCTTGAGTAGCATTTCTTTTGCTTGGGTTCAGCATAGTAACACAGTGGGAGTACACTTTGTAGAGTTATCATGGATATGTGTATCATATTCCCACAAACTTCCAGTGTGTTTTTTGCTTATATGAAGGTAGCTCAGCTCTGCTACCAATTTTAATAGCTGATCTAATGCTCAGTTCTGGAATTAAGAGTTATACTGGCACACAGAAGTAACATGTCTATCAAATGAAAGCTGAAATAAGGTGTTCCATACAATTATATTGTATTAAATAAGACAATATTTAATAACACATTTGAAATTTACAATTTTGGTAGACAGTTATCATTTTCTGTCTTTGAGTTTAATGAGGCCAATAACATAACATAAAAAAGGCAATAACTTCACAGTTTTGAAGGTGTTTTTTGTTCTGATCATTAGCGGGTTAAGAATTAGCTGTTCTTCAGTTCCTGTCCTAACCTGTTGAGCTGTGTGTCTATGGACTAGTAATCATTTGTTGTTTTTCAACAATGGATAAAATTAGACTTGAGTATGCTCCCTAATGCTGCAAAGTGTTTTGAAAATCATCTGAATGTGGAAATGGCTTTGCAAGTTGAAAACAACACTCTGCCTACCACAGTGTTCAGGAACTGTGAAAGAAGTAGTCCATCATGCATGAGAAGAATAACACCAACTAACGTGACATTTCTTCCTATTACTATGCAACTCTCAACTGCTTTTAACCAGAAGAGCGCTGCCAGAAGGTCAAGGTGCTTGTGAGGCCACATCTGGAGTGCTATGCCTAGGGCTGGGTATGAGAAGATGCTGAGAGAGCTGAGACTGCTCCACCTGGAAGAAGGGACAGCTTGAGGGGAACTTATCCATGTGTGTAAATAGCCAATGTGAGGGTGTCTTTCCAAGGTGTCCAAGTGTCAGGACATGACACAGTGGTCCGAACTGAAATAGAGGAAATTCCATTTAAACATAAGAAATGTTGTTTATCTATTATCATGAGAGGGATCAAACACTGTCACAGGCTGCACAGAAAGGTTGTGGATTCACCATTCTTGGTGAAGCTCAAAACCCTACTGAAGAGAGTCCTGCATAAACCTGCTGTAGCTGACCTGTCCTGACCAGAAATTTGGACTGGGTGCCTTTCAGAGGTGCCTTCCAGCATCAGCAATCCTGTGGTTTTGTTATAATGTTTAACATATGTGTAAGACTTGGATTTAAACAGTAGCACAAGAATATTTTGCTCTTTTTCCCTTCCCTAATAATTTCTAATATTTTGCCTGACTTTTCACTCTATTGAGATGACTTCCTTGTGGGTCTGCCTATCACAACACTAATACCATATTCTTGAGCAATCAGCCTACAGCCAATCGTAATTTTATGTTTGTCTTCCCATGTACATTACTTTACACTTACCTAAAACGAATTTATAAAGTACTATATTTGGGAATGCTCAAGTGCTCTATTTTCAGTGCTGGAGTCACCTTAAGAAGCATTAGTCTTAAGACTGAGACTGTAACAATAAGATCTGTTTTCAGGCAAATATATGAAAATTAAAGTCTTTCTAACATCTGTCTATTTGAAGACATAGGAATAGATACAGTTGCTCTTCTCCAACTAAGGAGAGCACTTGTAGTGCAAGCACTTGGAATGAATGAAGAGGGGAGAAGTGTGATTAATAACCAACTCCTGTTAATTAGCAGCCTCTCTTGTACTCTGTGCCAGAGGGTCTTGTAGTTTAAATGACTGATTCCCTACAATGTCATATAAACACAAGTTCATTATCTTTAATTTTCAATTTCTTTTTATAATTTCCCTTTCAACAAGAAATGGGTTGGCATATCACATCCAACTTCCTCCAGGTTCATAGGTGTTTTTCCATTTGAGAGTATAGGCCAGCACAATAGCAGGATCTAGGAAACCTGATTATTTTCATACCCAGATAAGTTTACATAATGTACCCAAAAAAAGGACCAGGACAGTGTAAAATACTAGTGCAAACCAGAGCTTAATATGTCATTATTTGATTGGTATGAGCTGGTATAACTTTCATGGAAGTCTTGGAAAAAATAATCTCTTCTTCATTAATTTTAACAAGGACCATTGAGTGCTTGATCTACATATTTTGTGGGTTGGTTGTTGGTTGTTTTGGTTTTATCGTTTGGGGGTTTTTTTGTGGGGTGGAAGTACATTTGCCTTTTTTGTAAATAGCATTTTAAAGCTGGTGTAATTTTTCTAGGAATCTTGTCCTAGCACCATGCTATAAATATTTACCATGAAATAGACCAAATCTGAATTAGTTGTAATGCTGAAATTTCAAAGTGCAGACAGCACTTGCCATCAGCTTTCAGTCTAATAAAAACTGTTATGAACCTTGGGTACATTGATGAGCTACTGATATATTTGTACACTTACAGGTCCCTGACTCCGGTTTACAGAATCTGGTGTTTGCATCAAACTCTCTCTGGGAAATATATAAATGGCAAAAAGGCCTTTTTTACTTCTATTGGCTTAGGTTTATTTTCCAAATATTATCTCAGACATGAATAATTTTTAAAGCACTATTTTTCATATATGTAGCCCCAGATAATAGAAGCACAACTTCAGTCAATTCAGGCAGAGGCAATACAAACTTCTTTAGAACATGTAGATCAACACTGTATAGAGGTGAGCACAATTTTTTGAAGATTGTTAAGTTCATTGGAAAGTATATTTTGCATGAAAAAAGCCACTAATAAACATAGATAAAATGCTGTTATTAACTTTCTATGGGAAAGGGGGGTTTATGTCAAATGTTTAGTTTCAGCATTTTCTAAATGCTGAAAAAGTAATAGCTTTATTTTTGAACTGATAAAAAAAGAGAAAAGTTGATTAAGTCTAAAATGAAATGTAGCATTTAATTACAAATATTGAGTTGATTAAAACATCTCTTGGCCTAGAATTCATAGAATAATCTCATTTTCTCAAACTAATTTTCTCCTTGTCATTCAAAGTTGATCTTAATGTTCTTGCTCTACTTCAAAATATGTCAATATTTTGGAATAAAACTGCCGGGGAGAGGAGTGAAAGCTCTGGACACACCTTTGGAACTTCAAGGCACACACCTTTTAGTTAATTTTCACATTGGAGGGCAGGGACAGTGGAGGCATGACAGAACTGAAAACCACCATAAATGTAGCCATCCCTTTGAGTTTTATGTACAGGGTATGATACATCAATATACAGGCACACACACATGCCCATATGAACTCCTGCGTCTCCTCTCAGAGGGATGAACTTTTCTCCTCCCTTGTACTGCTCTGTGCTCTTTTGCAGGGCAGGTTATTCACAGATCTGCACAAGCAACACATCCACACATTGTTTCTGAGCTTTCCCATCACAGAATGTTCTATATGTTTTTCAGGCAGATGTTTGGTTATCTCTTGGCAATTCCTGGTGATCTCTCTCTATTTTATTCAAAACAGTCAGGAAATTGTACAACTTTCAATCACCCTGAGTTTCACACTGGGTTGTTAACAACATAGAGTGTGCCAACTCTGCATGGGTTAGTTCCAGCTTTCTCCAAAGTCAGTATTAGCCTCCACTGAAGGCTCATTGGACAGTTTCTAAGAAATGTGTATAAAATGAGTAGTACATTAGGCAACCCTACCTGATCTAGGGGCTGCATCAAGGATGAACCCCAAAATCAGTAGCAATCTTCATTTTACTTTAGATCATTTAACCTAAAATATAATGGGAAGTAAACATAGAGCTTCACTCTTCATTTTGCAAAAAGGCTTTTCATAGTAAAATGTCAGGAGAAAAATCTTTCAAAGAAATCATTGCACCAAGCCTTTCAAGAATACTCAGCAAAATCAATTGGATGATTATGTTGTGGCCAAGTTGTTGTTGCAGATGCTTAATATTAATTTTTTAATTTGTCTTATATATTTCACAGGTTCTTCTGGGTAATAACCCCTAATGCTTCTGTACACATTAGTGCACTTAAAAGGCTCTTAGGAAAATGCTATTCAGGGAGTATCCAATTATTTAAATATGATTGTCAAGTATGAAGCAGATCAGCATTACATCTGTGCTGTCATATTTTGCAGCTCTCTTTAAATACCCGTGTAAAAATTCTGTCTTGCCATTGGCTGTAGGTACTTAAAAATGTTTCTAATTAATGCATATATAAACAGGAATATATATATTTATATCTCCACTTTTCAATGTGACAAGGATGTTTTGATATTCTGGTAGAAATCTTGGGACTATTAGGGCTGCAAATGTCAGACTCATTGAAGGCAGAAGCTGTTTGGTTCTCTGGTCAAGTTTATTTCCATACTTGCAAGTTGAGAGTATAAATGTTGCAGTTATTTTTAAAATCAATTTTAAGTATATTTGTGTTGCAAAATTCCTGCAGATTTGGCATTTTTCCTTTGATTTTATTGCATAATGTATCTTTCCAACAACATTTCTCAATAAGAGAAAATACTTTCATGCTAAATTAGGTAACGTGCAAATCTCAATATGAAGCCTCTGTATAAACTGAATCTTATATTCCATATTGACATGTAAATTGATAAATGTGCTTTATGCAAAATTATGAGATTAATGGGGGAAATATGAAAAAAAAAAGGGATTAATGCAAGTAGTGACTGGAGATTAGACACAGTAGACAGCCAGCTTTGGATAGCTAGCCCCAAACTGTAGCTTTGACGAATACCATGAAAATACTGTATTGCAACAGACATTTTAACATTATTTCAATCTAACAAGTGTAAAACCTTGCAACAAAAATCTCGTGTTCTCAGTCAGTATTTCTCTGTTAAATTCAATGGTGCTGTATCCATTTTTATTGTCCAGCAATGTGACTTTCTATTTATAGAAGAATACAATTGATAGAGAATTTAAGGAATGAAAGGTCTTTTTTTCCTGAAAAAAAAACAAACCAAACAACAGACGACTAGCACACACAGTACATATGCTGGAAATCTGGGCATAAAGGTTCATGAACAACTGCAAATATTAACCCAAATGTTACTTCCATGGTAGAGTTACAGGTATAAAGGCACAACACTTAGGAGAAGCTTGCGGTTCTGCAGCTGTAGGTTGTGAGAGGTTTCCTCTGGGCTTTCTACTTTACAGTGTTTACTGCTCATAAAAATGACACAGTAAAATATTCATGAATAGCAGGTGTAATGCATTAAACATGATAAGCCTGCAGTGGAAGAATAATACTGGTGAAGTAGTTGAAAGTTGTCAAGCCAGAGATGCACACTGTCTGAGCATAGCTGGAATATAAGGATATGTGGAGTTCTTCATGGTGGTATCGGGTTAATAACATGAAAATCTAGTTTAAGTTTTATCTTTCTCCTGATAGTTTACACTCTGCTTGGCAGGAGTTGGAAGGGACCTCTGGAGATCATCTCGTCCAACCCCCCTGCTAAAACAGAGTCACACAGAGTAGTGTGCCCAGGATCACATACAGGCAGGTTTGGAATCTCTCCAGAGAAGTAGACTCCACAACCTCTCTGGGCAGCCTGGGTCTACACTGTTTCAAGGCTACAGAATGAAACTTTTAAACAAGGGTTGACATTAATGGATGACAGAGCCCCAGTGGCATATGAGAAATGGTCTTCAAGGTGTGCTGCTTGATACAAGCCTCCTGACCCACTAAAACAGAAAGCTAGAACAGAGCTCAACCTCACAAGAACATATGCATGGAACAATAACCAAAAGCCCCAAAGTGCTTCCTACTAAGATTGTATGTATAAAAAAAAATCTGATCATTTTCATTTTATGAATTATTACTTAACATGTTTATAGTCCATCATAAGCTGTAAACACACAGTTTGAAGGAAAATGTCTGTATAATCTCCTTGACTTTCCACTGAAAGCTTTCTCATCTGAGGGTGTGTTTTAAGTGTGTACACAAACTAGGTACATAAAAAAGAACTTTGTGGCTTGTAGATTTTTTTTTTTAATATTATGTGTCTGTTTTAATACTGGGAAGATTTTCATAAACATCTGCCTAATATACATGAAATTTACATAAGTGGACCAGCTCAGTTCTTTTCAATAAAAGCATCGGAATTATTAAAGTTTGCCATTATATGTTGAAGATGCCACATGGTTCCCTGTTCTTTTACTTCTAAATTGGGACAGAGGGACAATATCTCTTTTCCATAACTTGCTGCTGCTGACAGAATGTTTACACTTTATTCTTAATTAATCACAAAACTATTCTGTAATCAGGGGCAAAGTTCAAAGCCGTAGTAAGTAAGCCTTTTGTGAATATGTTTTAAAATTAATTGTGGTTTGTTCTGGAGCTTTCTATGCTTTGGAAAAATGTAGAAAGCTGAAGTTTCATATACTCTTGAAGATATGAAGTATCAAATCAATGCAAGCAAACAGTTAAAATGAAGAAATAGTAAGGCTTCCAGGAATTTATTTTATTTTTAAAACATTTGTCTATAACAACCAAAATAATTGTATGCATATCTTTGAAAATATGGATGGTGCTTCTAAAAATTTAACCCACTGACACAGGTTGTAGTAGTCTATTTATATAAAATATTCTATGACACCAAGGTCAGTCCGTCACTGAGCTTCTTAATGTTTTCCATATTCTTATATAGGAAAAATTTTAATCTAGGTTGAAGAATGGATTTAACATCATGGCTCCATCACTTTAATAGGGGGATCTATAACACAAAAGCTGTATATTTATCAAATGTAAGCACGGATGTCATGGATGACATTATAAAGCCTTGGAAAAAGACATAAAAATTAGAATTAGATAAAAAGAAACTTTTTTTTTTTTTTTTTTAAAGCATGAAGGATATGTTCCTAAGCCACTTAGAAATGCCAAAAATCTGTATATGCCTATTTTAAAAAGGAAACATTATGGTCAGTGTTGGCAGCTCTGACTAACATGCAGCTGAGAATTGGAAAACACTAAGAAAAAATGTGATATGGCAGAGAGAGGAATGTTTGACACATAGGGAGCACTAAAAAAAAGAGCAGCTCTTTTTTTTTTCTCTCTCTCTCTGAAGGTCTATGTTTAGTCAGTTGCCCAGGCTAGGGCGCATCACCTGGAACTGGCTGAAAGTAACCCAGACCACATAAGAAATGCAGTAAGTAGATAATTAACACATGTTAGTGTAAATTCATTTTAAAATATTCAGTATTTTCTTCCTGAGATTAATAAATGAATAATAGTTAATAAATTAGTACATTTTGGCTGTTCATAAATTTTGGCTGAACTAAACCACTACTAGTAAATTTTTTCTCATTTTCTGTACTTTCAGAATACTGTAAAATGGTGATAATTCATTGTTGTGGTTTAAGGTTTGGGGAAGGGGAGGGACAGGTGGAGCAGCTATTCCACTCCCCTTCCTGCCACACTCTATAAAAGGACACAGGAACTTCCGCTCTCCCCCTCCTCCTCGCTGGAATCTGCTGCTGGCTCTGGACGGCTCTGTGGCTGCTACAACTCCACGTGGCTCGGGAGAAATCCAGTGGCATCCGAGGATCGGTGTTGTATATATTTCTATATATACCTTCCCTTGTTACTTCTGTATATTTCCCTTCCTCTGATATCCCTTTTGTTACTCCCTGTTAAAAGTTGTCATCTTAATTTTCCAACTTTGTGTGAGGCCTTTCTTCCTCCCCTGGGAGGGAAGAGGGGAGGGGGAAGAGGGGTGACACTAATTCTGCTCTGTGGGGGTTGCCCTGAGCCCTAAACGGAGACA
Organism: Brachypteracias leptosomus; assembly: GCA_013401335.1. Taxonomy (NCBI): domain Eukaryota; kingdom Metazoa; phylum Chordata; class Aves; order Coraciiformes; family Brachypteraciidae; genus Brachypteracias; species Brachypteracias leptosomus. The sequence goes on along the minus strand of VYZX01016973.1, from coordinate 41,464 downwards.
TTCATAACAGTCTAAACAAACCCACAGCAAAATGGAGAGGACACCAAGCTGATTGGTACAGTCCATACACTAGAGGGAAGAAATAATATTCAAGGGACCCTGGCAGCACCCTGAGAAGCTGACCCATACAAACCTCATGAAGTTCAATAGAATAAGTGCAAGGTCCTGCTGGACAGGGTCAGTCCTCAATGTCAGCAGAGACTAGGCTATGAACGAATTGAGACCAGCCCTGTGGAGAAGAACTTGGGGGTGTTGGGAAGCGAAAAGCTGGACATAAGTTAGCAACGTGTTCTGGCAGCCCAGAATGCATCCTGGACTATATCCAAAGCAGCGTGGGCAGTAGGCTGAGGGAGGGGATTCTGCCCCTCTGCTCCGCACTGATAAGACTGCACCTGGAGTCCTCCTTCCAGTTCTGTAGTTCTTAGTACAAGACAGACACGGACCTGTTGGAGTGGGTCTAAAGGAGAGCCACAAAAATAGTCAGAGGTCTGGAACACCTCTCCACAGACTTTGAGCAACCTGATCTAGCGACAGAAGTCCCTGCTTATGGCAGGAGAGTGGCATTAGATGAACTTTGAAGGTTCCTTCCAACCCAAACCATTCTATGATTCAATGATTCTAAGATCCTCCATTGTTCGTGATGCATTCGTGACATCACTCCTTTATCCACTTTTATGAAATACTTGTGTAATATAGCTCTTACAGTGCACTATTTCCTCCTTCAGAATTCCAGTTACTTTCTGCCTTCACTAAAAACCACACACTTCATTTCATATAGTATCACGTGCACCAGAAATGAATGGGGAACCAGAGGCAAGGCATTTCAACTCTAATTATCTTTTTCCTATGATTTTAAAATAATCTTACTTAAGAGGTTCTTCACAGCAACCAGCTGTTATTGCCAGTGATTTAGAAAATCTAAACTGTGTGTGTATTCAAATAAGTATCATCAGGGGTAAATATTAAAGAAGTCCAAATGTATTCTTGAGACAGATGCTATTATAAGTAAGCTTAATAAAAATGAAAGCATATTTTGGAAAAAAAAAAGATTAGCACATTAATAAAAAAAATAGCCTTTGGCAAAGGCAAGGTGTCTGAAACAACTCAATAACAAAATTCATGTGGTGTTTAGTGGACCCTATGTTATTGTGATAAAAGGAAAAAACTATAGAAGTGTTAAATGGAGCTTGCAGCTGTTTTGCAGATTTCTCCAAGCCTCAATTATTTAAGAATCTGGAAGGCTGGGAGGAGGGACACTAAAGAAAAAAGTTTAAATTTTAAATGTAACATTTTTTTTTAAAGTCAGCTGCAAAATATCCATTATCTTGCACTGCTAAAGATTGGTCACTGGAAAGCTTGTTTTCTGCGATTACATTTTGAAGATCTTTCATATACTGAAAGGAATGCCACCCTTAGAAAAAAGGGACGTGTTATGTTACGCTTCATGTGTTACTTGCTGCCATGACCCACAGTCACGACCATGCTCTCACGCCCTGGATGTGGGGAGTGTCACCACTGAGCAACTTTGTGCCCAGTTGGGAAAGTTTTCCCATTCCCTCCTCAACCCAACTGCCAAAGGCAACCAGTCCCTTCCCAATACACGCATCCATGCAGAGCACAGACGTGGCTGGCCATACTAGCTGATAAGGACTGTACTGTGCTTCTGGGGCACAGGCACACACTTGCTGTCTTAATTTATGTCCATGCTCATATCCATAGCTTGCCCAGCCCCTAGAGTTCCCTCAGCCCCCAAAATACTATCCAGTATCTATGGGTGTATTAAATATCCCTAATTTGGGCTTCTTTTCCAGCTCCACATTTGAGTCTTTCCAGATTCTGGTTTCCTCCTCCACATCAGCTAGTCTGGATTGAAGATTGCTGGTTAATCATATACACATAGATGAACAAGAAGGCCAACAGTGTCCTGGAGTGCATTAAGAAAACAGTGACCAGCAGGATGAGGGAGGTTCTCCTCCCTCTCTACTCTGCCCTGAGGAGTCCTAATCTGGAGCCCTGTGTCCACTTCTGGGCTCCACAGTTCCAGAGAGAAAAGGAATTACTGAAGAGAGTCCAGTGGAGGCTATGGAGATGCTGAGGAGATTGGAGCATCTCTGTGATGAGAAGAGGCTGAAAGCCCTGGGGCTGTTCAGCCTGCAGAAGAGGAGACTAAGAGGGGATCTGATCAATGTTGATCAATAGCTAAAGGGTGGAGGTCAAGAGGATGGGGCCAGACTCTTTTCAGTGGTGCCCAGCAACAAGACAAGGAGCAACAGGCACAAACTGGAACCCAGGAAGTTCCAAGTCAACATCAGGAGAAAATTTTTTGCTCTGAGGGTGCCAGAGCCTGACCTAGGCTGCACCGAGATGTTGTGGAGTCTACTTCTCTGGAGAGATTCCAAACCTGCCTGTACGTGATCCTGGGCAACCTGCTCTGTGTGACTCTGTTTTAGCAGGGAGGTTGGATGAGATGATCTCCAGAGGTCCCTGCCAAGCCCTGCCATGCTGGGATTCTGTGAACTAAGAAAACTTCATTTAGAGTAAATATATAATTTTTTTTACCACTCCCTTCATTAATAATATTGTCTCTTTTTTTTTTTTCATTTGTGCTTGTTTTCTAAAATTCGTACAGAAGTAATGATAATCTGGTGAACAGAGCTATTGTGTCAGCTTTTGTAGTTTCTATGGCAGATGTGAAGGCTTCTGAGGTCATTTTACCTGTTAGAATAATTTGAGGACATTACTATGTTTAGCTCTATCTTGTTTCTTTATAAGAAAACACTATTTATCAATAAAGTATTATGCAGGACCCCTACTATATACAGTATGTATTTTACATGTGGCTTGCTACTATTTTTAGCTACTAAAAGAAGACTTGTTCATTCTTATTTGGGAGTGAAAAGCAGAACAAAAAAGTGTGTGTTCCATGTAACTCAAGCAAAAAATGTACAAAGAAAATTGCAAGTTTAAAACCTGCAAGACATAAATAGAAGCTCCATAGTGCTGAAAGCAATCTGTAATGTATGAGCATTGTCCCCAAATGCTTGAATTTCATTTACAGGAAAACAGTATAAAGGCTCTTTAAAGACAGGAAAACTGTGTATATCTTCTTCATGTTGAAACACAGTCCACTAAATGAACAAGAACTTGTTCATTTTGTATTGTATAGTAAAACTCCAGGTGATTTGAACAATGCAAAACCAAAACTAAATTGAATCACTATATAAAAATTGCCACACCTGGTTTTTTAGGGACTCCACTAGATGACAGAAGGAGACTTGGATGGATGTTGAACAGAAAGCAGGTGGAATATGTTCTTTTTTTTTTTTTTTTACAGCTAAAGCAGAGAAATAGAGCCTTGCATTCTGAGACCTACTGCTTTCTATGCTACCTGAGGATTTTGATGAACTCTGTGGAAAAAGAATACAGCTGGATAGTTGGAGATTTCTAAAATAAATTAACTTCTCTAAGATTGTTTCTTCTTTTTTTAAACTTTAACATGAGAGAACATGCAGAGAATTAACAAAAAGATAAGGGACATTTGGCACATCACAGAATATACTAGTATAAATAGACCAAGTACAAAGATCACAGGGATGGATACAACTGGGCAATGTAGAGCTTTTTGAGGGCCTATAATTTGAAACCATTCATTTGGGCATAAGTAGGATACTTCTTCCAATAAAAATGAATGTCTTTTGGATTGGAAGATGAGAGAGCAAGCAGTAATAAACAGCTATTAGCTGTTCAGTAAGAGAGCTAGCATTTAAGAGTGGCAAAAATACATCAAAACACAAGCATGTCATGTACAGAAATTCCCCTGAGCACCACAAGAAACTGGGAATCTGCCTGTTTCAGATTCCTTTGAAAACTGGGGACTGGGTTAACAAAAAGGTTACATGATATGGACTGGAGGTGTAAGATTAAGCAGTATTGCTTGAAAACAATAGTACATACAGTGAAAGAAGAAGAAAAAGATTGTCTGTCTGACACATAAATTTAATAGAGAAAAGAAAAAGAATAAAAACGTGAAGATGGGAGGTCAACAAACAATGTATAGTGAACATGTTCATTTGTTTTGGCTAAACATGAGGAAGTTGATGTATTCCTTTTTTGTATTCTAAACATACATGACTTTTCCAGAAATGATAGGTGAAGGTGAAGTGAACCTTTCTGACTAAAGGGACACTTTTTAAAGAGAGAAGGAGGTGCTGTGTTTTTCAAATATTGAGACTAAGTCTTTTCACAGGGTGATAAAATGTCATTTTTAATTTCATAGAGGAACAAGCTGACCTGGGTAATCTGAGCTTCAGGATGAAGGCAGTGGTGTGAGGAATAAGGAGGAGTGGAAGCAATTTACTGCAAGGAGCTATAAGAAAAGCCCCTCCTTGCCCCCTCAGGCACCTTCACAGATAGGGACAGAGCCCTGGGCATGGTAGACAAAAGACATGATGAGATGGAAGACATGCTGTCTCTAAGCATATCAAGGACAAGAGGGTCATTATGGTCAGTCAACATGGCTTCACCAAGGGGAAGTCATGCTTGACCAACCTGACAGCCTTTTATGAAGATATAACCAGGTGGATAGATGATGCTAGAGCAGTGGATGTGGTCTACCTTGACTTAAGTAAAGCATTTAATAGTCTCCCATAGTATCCTCACAGCTAAACTGAGGAAGTGTGGTCTGGATGATCGGGTAGTGAGATGGATTGTGAACTGGCTGTAGGATAGAAGCCAGAGAGTTGTGGACAATGGAACAGAGGCCTGTATCTAGTGGAGTCCTCCAAGGGTCGGTACTGGGACTGATACCATTCAATATATTAATCAATGATTTGGATGAGGGAATAGAGTGCACTGTCAGAAAGTTTGCTGATGACACAAAGCTGGGAGGAGTGGCTGACACACCAGAAGGCTGTGCTGCCAT
>VYZX01016973.1:14231-36476 GCA_013401335.1 Brachypteracias leptosomus | reverse complement strand
TCTGTGATTCTGAGATTCTGTGATTCTGTGAAATGTGTGTCAGATTAACCAACCCCTTCCATTAAAAGCTGCCTTAGGACCATCACCAACTAGAAACAATGGTAAGTTGTGGTCATAGGTCACTCTCTTCTCAGGGAAAAGGAGGCATCCATCTACAAACAGGACTCTTTTTTCAGATGAAGTTTACTGCCTCCCTGGGACTTGGATCAGGGATATCACCAGAAAATTGACAAGCTTAATATAGCCTTCAGATTATTACCCACTACTGCCTCTTCATATGGGTACTAATGATATTGCAAGAAGAATTTAAGCCAGCAATGTGCCAGTGCAACCCAGAAATCCCAAACCATATCCTGGGCTGCATTAAAAGAAGTGTGGCCAGCAGGTTGAGGGAGAGGATTCTGCCCTTCTACTCCACTCTCATGAGACCCTATCTGGAGTTACTGCAGCCAGCTCTGGAGCCCCCCGCACAAGAAGGACATGGATCTGTTTGAGAGGGTCCAGAGGAGGGCTACAAAGATGATTAGAGGGCTGGAAACACCTCTCCTACAAAGACAGGTTGAGAGAATTTGGTCCATTCAGCCTGGGGAAGAGAAGGTTCAGGGGAGACTTTATTGTGGCCTTTCAGTATCTGAAGGGGGCCTACAAGAAAGCCGGAAAGAGACTTTTCACAAAGGCATGTGATAGGACAAGGAGTAATGGGTTCAAACTGGAAGAGGGATGATTTAGATTGGAAATTAAAAGGAAATTCTTCACTCTGAAGGTGATGAGATGCTGGCACAGGTTGCCCAGGGAAGCTGTGGATGCTCCATCCCTGGATGTGTTCAAGGTCAGGTTGGATGGGGCCTTGAGCAACTTGGTCTAGTGGGAGGTGTCCCTTACATGTCAGGGGGGTTGGAACTTGGTGATCTCTATGGTCCCTTCCAACCCAAATCATTCTATGATTCTATGAAGTCCAAGGTCAATCAGGAGAGGTTTCAGAGCCCTGGGAGGAATTCTAAAGGAGTCAGGAGCACAAGCCGTGTTTTCTTCAATGGTGCCAGTAATGGGCAGAGATGTTGGCAAAAACACGTCCAAGATATCAATGCATCTTCCAGTCCAAAAGATTGGTGATTCCACTAGAGTTTTGAGTTTTTACAACCATGGAAAAGTCTCCAAGACACAAGGTATGCTGAAGCCTGACAAGGTCTTTGCTTTTAATGGCAGGAGCAATTGAGAGGGCTTTAAATTAGAATTAAGAGAAGGGGATGCCATTAGGAGAGCTGAAGGTAAGTAAAGGGTTGGCATGGCATTGCCTGATGGTGGCAATACTAATGGAAACATCTGCCCTGCTCCAAGGAGCACAGATGAATGGGGGAGAGTTGGTGCACTCCCAGAGCTATGATATCGTTGGTTATTGGTAAGCTCACGTGGGAAAATGGTTCAAAGCTGTGCCAGGGGAGCTTCAGACTTGATGTTAGAAAACATTTTTTACTGAGAGGGTGGTCAAACCCTGGAAGAGGCCTTTCCTGGAGAGGTGATCGGTGCCCCAAACATGTCAATGTTTAAGAGACATTTGGAAAATACCTTTGTAGTAACATGTTTTAACTTTCGGTCAGCCTGCAGTGGTCAGGCAGTTGGACTAGATGACTGCAGTAGGCCCCTTCTAACTATTCTTAATATTTCTTAAATGAGAAAAAAGATCTGTACAGTCCACTGCTCTCTTTTGGACAGCAGGCACACAAGAAGATAAGATAACAGTCAACTTTTCAGGGGTCTGCACACTGTTAGTCATTAGACTGGTTGAACAAGAAGGAATGCTTTGTGTCTTCTTTTAGCTCTTCAAAGCTGTCTAGAGCATTAGATTCCATGGAATGTTTTGATAAGAATTTCTACAGTTTCATCACCACCTGGTAAGAGTTTAATTTCTCTTACTGTATTTAAAAGTGCTGCAATAATATTGTAAATTGCTAAATTGCTGTTCTCAATTTTTTTTTTACTCCTTTGCTCCTCCTAGCACTATTTCATCCCCTGGCACTTCTTTTCTAGAGGAGGAGCCTCCTCTCACTACCTGGAAGAATTAATTCTATTGCCATTGCCCTCACAGAGATATCACATCCATCTCCATGTCTCTTGTAGCTATGTTACCTTTTTTTCTTTTTTTAAGAATTCTGATACAGACTCAGTGGCATAATGTTGCATGTATGCTCTACATTACTTGCTCAATTTTTAACACCCTATTTGGTTTTGGATGCTACTGAGCTGACTTACTCATTTAACAATGTAAACACAAGAACTTAACCCTGCTTATGACAATGAAAAACTCTCTTGCTACCTTTAAAATAAGCAGACGTTCTCTGATTTGTGCTAACAGAAGATCAACACTGGGCATCTCTAGGTGCAGATTTATTTATGAGTGCAGATGGAAACATTTGTTTGTATAGTTAAATACTCATTACATACAAAGCAGCTGCTTATAGCTGCCTAGGGTGGAAATGCTGATTGGTATATTAATAAATTATTCCAGCTGAACTCTGATCAGAAAGGTCTTTTCACTGGTAAGAATCAAGCTAGAGCATCATCTGTGTGTCCTATAGTTTAGAGTAGCAGCCCCGAGCCCTCACAGACCTATGGGCAACGTTGCTCAAGGAAACCCCGTTGGCAACATGAATTTTTTTTCTCCCTATTACCGGCTGTTGTAATTTTTTATTTTGTATGGCTCCCAGCAATATTACTGTCTCTTTCAGGCAACATGTTCTAGAGAGATGAAAGTGAAGGAAGAGCATGCTGAGAAAGTCAGTGATTTTCTCACTCCAATTCCACATAGCCATTTGCACAGCCTCTGTATCATAAAGTGATTCTTCCTGGAAGGGATCACTTATGCCTTGATAAATCTGAAGTGTTGATCAGAACTACTATGTATGAGGACAAGCTGTCACTTAAATGTTGATGCATGTTAACGCCACGCAGTGTCGTGTGCCTGTCATGTGCTTATTAATCTGTTTTACCTGATGTGTGTGTGTATATACCTAGATGTGCAGGAAATCTTCTCTTTCTCTTAAGGGATAAAACTGTGAAAAAAATGAAAAGAAAAGCTTTTTCGCATATTGTCTTTGAGTTGCTACTCATGTTTTTTATTCATAGACTACAAAAAGAGATGTTCACCCATAACAATGTACCTTGGAGCTCACATCTGCTCTGTATGAAATGTGGAGGGTAAGGCATTTGATCCTGTCTTCAATTTCTGTCAACCATGTTGCTGAGTTAGAGTTTTCCTCTGTAGCCCTTCCGGATCTAATGATTCTTTGAGGTTTGTCCTCTTTGTATTTTCTATTCCTTGATTGGTTTTCTTCTTCTATTTTCTTTCCTTTTATTTGTTTCTGTGTTTTTTCCCATCATCTCTTCCACAGCTAAGAAAATAAACTCCCTCCTTCTTATGGTCTTTCCTCTATGACAGACTCATCAAATATCTTTCCTTTCTTGTGGAAGAATATGCACAAAGAAAATGTTGTTGTTGTTTTTTGGGTTTTTTTTTAATTCACCAATCAGAAAAAAAGAAGCAGGAGAGGCTGAAATGTATTTCTTCCTGGGCACATCCATCATCTTAGCCTCAGATCCTGGGGTTGTCAATTAACAAACTTTATCTTGATAGTACACTTACTTAAAAGTGAAAGCAGTATTGGGATGTTTTGTGAGACATGTTGCCAACACGCATATTTGCACTTCAATCTCTTCTTTCTGCTCCTAATCTCTCTTGCTTTTGCTGTGTGTTATTATTTTTAATATGAAAAGAGCATTTGAGAGTGGCCTGTGGCACTGTGCCTCTTAACAGCATTTGTGGCATTTGGGAAGTCTAGCTACAGCTGAAGTTCTCTGGCTTCAGCACAGAGGACATCTACACAGTGACTGTGCATATGGATATAAAGTCTTAACTAATATCCACTTACCATCAAGTAACTATTCTTTCTCTTCCACAGAGACTTCAGGCAAAGCAGAATAGATCCACCAAAAGCAAGAGATCAATCCTTCTTCATATGTTGTCTCTTTACTATTGGATTCTTATTTTCCTTAAATAAATAAATAATCTAGCTTGGAAATCCATGGGGGTTTTTTGGGTAAGCAACAGACAAATTAATAAGCCATCTGAAACACAAAACAGATGTAAAAAACCCAAACCCTATCCAAATCAAACGCAACAGAAACTATAATTAATCAAACACATATTCAACCTGGCACACACCTCTGACTCAAAAATTACTCTGATGTTTTTTTTTAAGGCTCTGATTGCAGGATATGCTTCTTTCTGCTGAAAGAAATTTGGAGCATTTGTGCTACATTTTCTGTTTCATTATATTTGGTGTTTGTTCAACCTGATAGGTGAAACTGGTGTGAGGTGGCAGTCTTAAAATTACACATACTGTTTGACATTCAGGCTTGGGTTTTATTGGTTGGTTGGATTGAATCTTTTACATGTTAAAGTAACTATGCATGATTTTATTTATAATTCTATTTCCTTTTCCTGTTTGAAATTGCCATTATTACCCTTAGAACACAGAGAAACTTAGATACCAATATATCATTCTCTAAAAGCATCAATGCAAGTGTATCCAAAGGGTCTTTTAACCATTCTTAACATAAATTAGTTGTAGTCTTTGGATAGTTTCCAGCTTTCATGATAATTGTCTGCTCACTTGATACTTATGATGTACCATAAAGATGAATTTTAAAGTGCAGAAGAAAAAACGGAGAAGAGATGGGGCTTGACAAGCTGATGTTAGCTTTCCTATGCAATGAGAGGAAAAAATTACCTGGATTTCCCCAGAATTCTGTGATTGTAATTGACAGCTAGTGATACAGATGGATTATATACACAAGATGATAACATATTTGAACTATAGAATAATATGGTACTGAAAAAAGGAGTAGATCATAAAGAAACATTCATGGAAGCAGAGAAAATAACCCTCACAAGACTTCTTTTCAGTAATAGTCACATTTAATATTTTCCTGAATATGTTGGTGACTTTAAGAGCTAATGGCATTGTGGTAGAATGCAGACAGGGATGAAAGCTGGGCAAAGTACTTCTGATACAAATTTTTTAACTACTCTTTTTTTTTCCCAAAAAAAATATAGTGTGCTAGTTTAAATGACCTCTTTCAGTTATACTGGGAAAAGGTCAAAGCATTCCTGTTGAAGAACATACTGGGTTCTGCTTCTGTGTTGAATATAAGAGTTATATATGTTATTTTTATAATCTGATAAAAACTAAGCAAAATGGCTGTATTTAATGAAATGGTTTATTGATACTAAATTGTACTTCCTTGTGGATATACATGTTTTATTATGTTCTTTTATTGGCTATCACTAGTATTTGCAATTACATTATCTGAGATTAAAATCTCTTCCTCCAGTAGTACTAGTTGAAGACAAATCATATTAGAATCTAAGTAAGATGCCTGGCCTTTGTGGAACAAAAAGGGAAAAACATAGTTGCCAAACACTGAGTAAATAAGTTAGTTCATAAGCAAGGATGAAGTAGGAAGGACTGTAGGCATTTTCAAATCAGGAATGCCATGAGAAGGCATTTGCATTCTGTGTGAACTGGAGAGATCCTATTTCCATCCCAATTGATGCATACAGACTGTAGCGATGCTGCACCTCAAGCAGAGAAGCAGTGCTGTCATTGCCTTTTCAGAAAATCTTGTACAATGACAATCTGTTATTCCCAGGAAAGTTAGCAATTGTATTGTAATAGCAATGCATAATTTTTTGTAATAAAACTTTCAAAAATGAATCTAATTTCAGGTCGTGCAATAAACACCAAGTTTGCTCAATACTTACTTCAAAGCTCCAAAAAGGATTATATCAATTTTTCAGTGAACACGAAATGAGCTTCAAAGTTTATGTTTTTTTGCTCATTTCCCTCCAACTTTACTAGGGACAAATAAGTGATTTGGAGTGAAAACTACAACACGATGCTTTTTTCATAATCTTAAAATGAAAACCAAATTTGGTTATTGCAGGCAATGTTACTGACTCAGGAAATAGATACTGTGTGAACTGAAGCCAAAATGTAAGTCATATCATCCCCCCTACAAACCTTTAGAGCTAAGTTGATCATTGCTCTAGTCATAGCACAGCTGTGTGGGAATTCTTGGCACCCAGGAGCACTCTATTTTCATTCCATCTTAACATTTAAGAGCAGAAATCTTTTAAAGTAGTCTTGCAATACTCACTTAGAGTTAATAACAAATTCTTCTGGGGTCTGGTGTGAGGAGAGGAAGAATGAAGTATTTTAGCATTGTAGATGTAGCTCAATAAAGAGCACTTTGAAAAAAAACCCTTTTGCTTCTTCTGGAAATAAATGACAAGACATACTTCATTAGGTTGAGTAGAGAATAGCATCAAAGAGTATCACCACACTATCTTCATATGCTTCTGGAGAGGTGATGGTGTGTCTGGAAAGTTGGGATTCTGAAGCAGTACAGATTGCTGAAGGGAACATGCTCAACAGATATCTTTATTTGGTTTTCTTCCTATATGAAGCTCAAATAAACCTCTCGCTCATTCCTGTTGCAAGTGATTGGTAATTTTCAATTTCAAAAATTGAAAATTATCTTTTTAGTCCCCTACAACAAAAGAGAGCTACACTAATAGACTAATATGTCAGTTAAGAGAAAACAGAATGGAAAATTGGCTTTGAGGTTTGCTGTAAATTTTGGAGCAAACTATTTTTAACCATAAAAGAATGCCTATATATTCAGTTCTGACTACCACCTGTCTAAACACTAGATTTTCTTCAGGAAGTAGCAGAAAATATTTTTTAACAGAGGTAGTAAAAAGGAAATTTCCCCATGCATTTCCTTTTTAGGGAAAAGTAATATAGAGAACTGTAGTCATCATATGCTTGCATATAGCACAAGCCATGTGTAAACCTGTTCCTGTTTGCAATCAGGTTCAACTTTTGACAGCTGTGTAGGCCCTCAGAGGCCATGCCTTCAAGGTTATTCTTCTTCTCTGAAAGCCTAACGGTCTAATTTCCTTGATTGTCTTAGTTTTTCTCTAGAAGTTACTGATGGTAGCTGCTTTCTTTAGAAAGAAGATAAAAAAGAACCACTCAGATTAACAGCTGCATTTTCTTCAACAGTGCAAGAATAGCTTGGCAATTGTCTTATTTTTCTAGTAAACAGAACAAAGTGGTTATATAGTAACCGAAATTTGAACCTTAACTTTCAATACTTTTTTTCAAATCTACTTTCACAGATCTTCATTGACAAAACCAATTTAGGATTTTGATACTTCTGTATGAATAGTTTCTTGTTTCCAGTACTCGAAGTTTTGGTGCACTGTTGGGTAAAGCTCGACAATGNCCTACGCTGTTCTCCAACAGGTCAGTTCCCAACTTATACTGGTACCTGGGGTTGTTCTTGCCCAGATGCAAGACTCTACACTTGCCCTTGTCATATCCCATTAAATTTCTCTCCGCCCAACTCTCCAGCCTATCTAGGTCTTGCTGAATGGCAGCACAGCTTTCTGGATAAGTGTTGTGAATCATGTGTTTTTGTTTATGTATCTGAGGTAATATTGTACATACTTGGAAACTGAAAACTGACTCTTTATTTTTGTCCTTCTTTTTAGCCATAAACATTTGAGAATGAGGTTGGTCCTTTATTTGATTTTGTTTTATTTAGTGTTTATTCACCAGCAAAACCAGAATGGCATTGATCTGAGCAATAACAATTTTCACAGATCATTCTGAAATATGATGTGAAGTACATCAAGATCCATTGCTGAATGAAGAATCATTTACAGTAGTTGCTGTATTTGTTCGTTATTTCAATATTATGTAACAGTCAAATATTCCAGACTCTGAAAGCATTTTAAAATAGAATTCACAGTGACTAGTCTCCAAACTTCTTTAAAATACAAGACCATCTCAGGAGATTCAATCTCACATATTTTTTATAATCTATTTTCAATGACAATCTTCAATTTCTTTTCCTTAACCTCTTTGTGATATGCAGTAACCTGATTAAAGCCTATTGCCTTTGCTTTAAAGATAATGGGTTTCAATCGAGAGAGCATGCCCTCTGCCAAAGGGATATGAAGAGAAAAAGTGCTCTGAAGCACATAGGGACTTATGTCTTAGATGGAAAGATACTGTATGTTATTTCCTAAATCAAATCTTTGGCCACTAATCTGGAAGATGCATATTCTAAATATCTAAAAATGATAGGCCTTTGTATTTTTTTAACCATATGTAGTATCAAGCCATCTGTTTCAAAGAGGATTGAGTGGTGAGTACTAATGAAGCATTGAGCTTTAGAAAAACTTGCTTGAATAGATCTTACAGAGGCTTCAGTGAAAACAAAGAAACAGATATTAAATAGCTTTTGTAATGTAGTAGGTTATCAGTGAAATCCTCCTAAGAGCTATGCTGAAATCTCAGGTGTTCAGGGTGTTTATTCATGATCTGAAAAAGGAAGTGAATAGTTTGCTGGTGGTATAGAATTCATTCAGAGCAGTAAAAGATCCCATTTTAGGCCAATGGAGGTGGCTGGTGGACATTCTCCTTTGCAGCTCTGACCAGGAGCAAGGATGAACACAGCTGGATGAATCCAGAGAGATGCTTAGACGTGCAAGCACATGCATGCACAGACACAGTTGTCTGATGTTCACTGAAGCAATACACCTCCACCCCAGTCCCTCCAGTTGCTAGCACCTAGATGTATATTTCTGACACTGACACTTCTTCCACCCTCCACAGGTACAAATTGAGGTCACACAGGAAATATTGAGGAATAGGATGTACCAAGGAGACAGGGCATATGACAGTGATGAGGTGCAGGGCTCAACCAGACAAGCATCTTGACCTGTGCCTGTCCATATGGTACCAGCCCCTCTCATGCCTCTTCTCTCTATTTGCATATGCTTTGTCTTCCTGTCATTAACTTTCACCTCTCCCTTTCTCCATTCTTGTCTCTATCATCCCCCTAATTACTTTTTTCCGTTCGATCTCAGTTTTGGTGCATTCAAATTTGGTATTTACTATACTGTTACCAAAGGCAACTTGGCCTTATATGGTATAACTGGTACAAGAACTGTTGGCCTTGCAAGATTGTACTCCTGAAGCTTGGCTGTGAGTCCAATACACAGCTCCCCTCCACCACCTCTGATATCTGGCTGTCCCTCATGGTGATCTTTGTAACTCATGTGAGCTTCTCTTGCTGTCATCAGGTGTACCCAGCAATTTTCCAGTCAGCTGCAGTTGTTTCTCATGCTCTGCTAGCTAAAATTCAGGCCAGAGCATAGTCATTTGTCTACATAATTTAATAGTTATGCCATGGTGCTAACACACGAATATCAAATACAGTGATTTCCCTTTCTGGAAGTAAAACTAAAAGAGAAGAATGAGAAAAGTTAACAAAGACACTGAATGATATCCATAGAGAGGAGTCAAGGAAACTGGCTTCTTCATCTAGAAAAAGAAAAGAAAAGAAAAAAGAAGGAATATTATAGGATAAAAAAAATGATTTTAAAAAAATAGAGAAAACAATGAATTCTTTTTATAAAGTACATTACATAAAATTATTAGGCAGCAGATTGAAAGAGGGCATAAAGAGGTACCCTTTACATGCAAAAAATCTTTTGGTGTTTTTGCTGATTTTGGGTGGGGTAGGGTGTGGGCCTTATGGAGCTGTGTTTTGGATTTGTGCTGGAAAGTGTTGATACCACAGGGTTGTTTTGGTTACTGCTGAGCAGCACTTACAAACTAGTCAAGGCCTTTTCTGCTCCTTACCTCACCCCACCAGCAAGCAGACAGGGGTGCACAGGGAGCTGGGTGGGGACACAGCTGGGATAGATGATCCCAGCTGACCAAAGGGGTATTCCACACCATATGATATCATGCTTAGCATATAAAGCTGTGGGAAGAAGAAGGAAGGGGGAAACATCCAGAGTGATGACAATTGTCTTCCTAAGTTACCATTATGCATGATGGAGCTTTCCTGGAGATGGCTGAACACCCATGTGACAATGGGAAGTGTTGAGTGAACTCCTTGTTTTGCTTTGCTGTATTGTGTGTCCTGCCTCTGCTTTTCCTATTATACTGTCTTCATCTCAACCCACAAGTTTTCTCGCTTTTACCCTTCCAGGTCTCTCCCCCATCCCACCTGGGGGGAGTGAGCCAGTGGCTGGGTGGGGCTGAGCTGCCAGCTGCGGTTAAACCAGGACAGCGCTAGTTTGGGAATTAGCACTATGTTAGAACTTGTACAATCTGCCTGCAGAGGCTGCTTGTGATCTGGCCAACAAGGAGAACTGAACATCTTTGGTCTTGTGGGTGGTCTGAAGTCTATGGATTTTCACATATCTCTTGCTATGGTATGAAAAGGAAGATATTGTCATCCTGGCTGGCATTTGAGATACACTAGAATAATATAAAAATAAATCAGTATTTAGTAGCTTAATGACCAAGAAAATAAAACATATCTTCAAGTGACACATGCTATAACTGACTAAGAGCCTGAAGTTGTTGACTTCTCAGCACTCCTTCATCTGCTACCTCCAGTTCTAACGAACAGCTACTGCAGCCAAAATCAGAGTGAAAGGTGGTTAATAATTTTTTTCAGTAACAATGGACTAAAATCTTCTAGTTTGATCAGGAAAAGAGGCTTTCCTAACTGCAACTGGGACTGTATAGGGTTAGAGCAGTCTGCATTTTGATTCACCATTTTTAATCAAATATAAATCAAAGCTTGACTGGTCTATTATTGATGCCCTTAAGAGGGCAGGAAAAGAGTAGCTGTCTACATTTGCAATTTTCTATTCTTTAGTAGAACCTTGGGATGATACGAAGAGATTGTATTCATCTATGGAAGGAGTGGTATATTGATGTGATAAAAAGTATTAGTGAAAAATTATGGTTCTTTGTTCTGATTCCAATATAGGCTTGGATAAAATTCCTGAAGAAATTTAACTAGGCCACATTTTTATAGCTGCAAAAATGATCATAATGATTGCTCACTTTTAGTTTTATTTCAGTGTGTGTGTCCTATACAAGTTCTTTGGAAAAGGGAATCTCTGTGAGCTTATAGCTGCCGTGATACAGCTATTTAGAAAAGGAAGCCACAGATTTGCTCAAGATTCTCTAGATTCAGCTGCATGAATGGTGTTTTCTAGGACACAAATGGGTTTAAAATGCTAGACATTAAGTGTCTTCATCAGTAATATTATGGGAAGTATTTCCCAAGTCTGCTATGAAGATGGAAAATATGTGTCTTCAGCTGGCTTTGGATTGAAGTTTTAGTCTGTGAGTTTGACTTTCCCTTGCCTTTCACGAGGGTGTTAGTTGACATTAAGCAAACTTGAATTTGACCAATGGGTCATAAAATCCTTTTCCTAGTCAGGTAAATGATGGGATAACAAGGACTTTGACAAGGACTTTGAATTTTGCACAGGGGAATTATCCAGTATTGTTTTATTCTGGTGTTAAGACAAATAGAAATTTTGTGCATTATTTTTAGTTGAATGGACTCATGCCAGATACCTGACTGCCACAAATTTTTCTTCCTAATGAAAAGAAGTAAGCCACAAATACAGTTTGCAGCTTAAGCTAAAAAAAGAAAACCAGTTAAGAGCAGATTAAAATAAATTTCCATTCCAGGAAGATTTGACAATTTGAAAGTGTTGGTGTTTTTTTCTCATAGCAAGGCTCCATAATCTAAAAATAAAACATTAATTACCCAAAAGTGGGGAAAAGATAAGCTTTGATAATTCTAAATGTCCTCTTCATAATTTTGAAATATAGGGTGTTTATATAGATTTAAAATAATTTGTCACTGCAATACTGTAGTATTATTTGTCATTTTATGATGATTTCATAGTAATATCTGTGTCAATATTTAGAACATTTTAAAGGCATAATTTCTTTTGCAATTTTTCAGTCTGTGCACTTTACAGTTTCAGATTTTTCACCTTATTTCACCTTAAACAAGTCATCAGTATCTCCAAAAAGGCTTTTTAAAAATTTTTATAATGAAATAGAGAAATTACACCCATGTCTGTTTGTGTAAACTCATGGTGAAACTCTTTTCCAATATAAATCTTACTGAGTTTTAGTTTCTCATTTGCACCATAACTTTTGGAATTTTTTAATATCAAGTACATTATTCCTTTTAATCCTGGGTATTGATATCCTATAATTTTATTTCTGAAATAAGAGAGTCAGACAACTGACACTATGGGACAATTCATTCACATGACATCTAAGGAAATTTTCTTTCTTTTTTTTTTGTTTTTGTTGAGTATCACAGGGTTGGAAAGTGTAGGTTTTGCACTTATACAAACCTTGCATGCAAATAATCCTAAAAAACACAAGGTTAGAAACTTCTTTCTTAGTGTAATCAATTGCTCTTTGTTCAGAGAAGTTCAGGATCTTCCTTAGCTGCAGCTACGGGAAAATGTTATCAAATTTTCTTCTATCTGAAGAGTTTAATTCCACATCATTCAATTATTGATTATGCATTCCATTTTTCTAATTCTATATGATTAAGTCTAAATGTAGTACAAAGCCTTCCCCTCTCAGGTTTGGCCTTCATTGAAATTAGTCAGCTGTATCAAACAGCAGACAAAGCAGTTTAATCATTAATGGATGCACTTTCCTATGTAAATTTTC
The DNA here is from genome assembly GCA_013401335.1 of Brachypteracias leptosomus. Taxonomy (NCBI): domain Eukaryota; kingdom Metazoa; phylum Chordata; class Aves; order Coraciiformes; family Brachypteraciidae; genus Brachypteracias; species Brachypteracias leptosomus. The sequence continues at coordinate 23,823 of VYZX01016973.1, read as the reverse complement.
ATGTTCCTGTGCTAAATGCAAAGACTATGGCTGTTTCTGAGATATCTAACTTCAGTTAATTACCTTAAGTTTGTTCATTGACTAGTGAAGCAGACAAAATGAATCTTTTCAAAACTCCTGGACTTACCAGAATGTTAAAAAAGCTTTTAAATTAAGATAGCAGATGAGAATTTACCTTTTGATCTTTTAAGCCACTCATCATTTACAAAGAAAAGAAAGCTCTAAGTGCATGAAAACAGTTTATTTCTTTATCAGGGAGTTTGGATCCTCAAAAGGGCACCACTCACAGCAAGCAGAGCTTTTTAATTAAGCTCACTAAACAATTACTAAATCTTTCTGTTGCATGTATTTATATTCAGTGACCAGGACTTTCTGCCTTTGTTAAACATTGATTAATATCACAGGCATCTCATATGTAATATCTTAGGAAGAGCATTAAGTCTTATTTTTGGGTCTGGGAACAGCACAAAGAGACACTGCAGTTGTTGCAATTCCTAGGCTTCTTCTTTGGGGACTTTTGATGGCTTCTGGGGGTGAGGGCTTGCTTCTGCAATGTGCTGAGCAAGATGAGAATCTTGTTCGTTGCTGGCTGGGTAGGAAGAACCTGCACCTTCTCCACTGAAGGCTGTGTAGCACAGTGACATGCCATGTGTTCTGGCCAACATGAGCTGGAAAAAAAGGTTGCCTTTAGCACATCACAAACCTTGACCAGCAAGATCTCCTGAGAGAGGATGTGGATGTCCAGGTCTTAGCTGCATGTTATGCAGGCTATCACAGGGCACAGTGCCAGCTTCATCTGTGGAAGGTGTGCTCTAGTCAATGTGCTGAGGCACCAGGTAAAGGAGCTCTGAGAAGTGGTGATCACTGGTGAGGATGAACAAGGATATTAACAGAGTCTTTTCAGAAATGTAACAGGGCCAAGAAACTGAATCACAGAATAGTAGGGGTTGGAAGAGACCTTTGAAGATCATCTTGTCCAAGCCACCTGTCAAAGCAGATTCACCTAGGGTAGGTTACACAGGAACATGTCCAGGCAGGTTTTGAAAGTCTCCAGAGAAAAAGACTCCACAACCTCTCTCAGCAGACTGTTCTAGTGCTCCATCACTCTCATGGTAAAGAAGTATCTCCTCATGTTGAGGTGGAACTTCTTGTGTTCATATTTATACCCATTGTCCCTTGTCCTAACACTAGGACCACTGAAACGAGACTAGGCTCATCTTCCTGACACCCACCCTTCAGATATTTATAAGCATTGACCAGATCCCCTCTCAGCCTTCTCTTCTGAATTCTGTGTTGCTAAGAAGGAGGAAAGCAGGAGACAGCTGACAAATCAAAATTCCTGAGATGTGGGAGGCTGGAAATTCCCTACTTCTGGTAATACATGTAAATCTCTACCTCTGGTTCTGTAGAGGGTACTGACAGTGGAGGGACCTTGAGTTCATCAGGATTGAACACATGGCTCTGGGGGTGAAGGTCAGGGCTGTGGAGTTATATCTTTGATCCTGCTGGTGCAGGTAAAGGGCATGAGGAGGAGCAGGTTATCCTGTGGATTGATGCCTACTCCTGCCCTCCCATCACAGCTTGTGAGGAAATATTGCTCCTCATAGATGAATAGGGGTACATTTATTGTTTCACNTCTATACTGGTACCTGGGGTTGTTCTTGCCCAGATGCAAGAGCTTCTCTTGCTGTCATCAGGTGCACCCAGCAATTTCACCTCTCTCCTTAATAGACGTTGCATTAGAATGGAAATCTTGCATTAGAATGGAAATCTTGATCTAGATATAGAATTATATTAATAATATTGAAAATACTACCTTAAGGAAAAGATGGCACACTCTTTCTGGGACTTTTTTTCTCAGATCTAGTGCTTAAAATCTTCATCAAGTTTTAAGAACTATATTATTTTGTTTTGCTATTAATATTAACCTATGTTGCTGGGTTTTTTATTTGCCTTTTCTTAGTCATATCTCTTCAGCCAAGATTAATGTTTGCAGCAAAGTAGGCTAGTTAATAATTATTTAGGATTTGTTTGCTCAAAATTCCACATAATTCAAAAGAATCTGTTGGCTCATGCTTTCATGTCAAAGTATTGTGTTCAAATATGGAAATTCACTTATTCAAAAAGTAGCATAGACAAGAGTATATTCCCTCAAGAGCTATGCAGAATAGAATAGAATAGAATAGAATAGAATAGAATAGAATAGAATAGAATAGAATAGAATAGAATAGAATAGAATAGTCTTCATCTAGACTGAAAGCTTCAATGCTATTTTCTTTCTTTCTAGTCTTCTCTTAGTTGGAATTTGTTCTCCTATGCTCTGGAATTCTAAAATTTTTCTGCATTCCAGACATGTCAAAACAAAATCTAAACCCATCAAAACCTGTCAATTCTCATTGTTTTACAAATAACTCTTAGGGCATCAGTATGTATTTGTGAATTTTAAACCTCTAGTGCCTCCACTTAAAAGGAACAATCCTTCATTAAGAAAAAAACTCTTTTGTTGTTGTTGAGTATTTTTGAGTTTTTAAAACTTTGCCTGATTATAAATGTCAAGGCACCATTTTGGGAAAATAAATATCGCTAGTAAACAATGTCTTAATTCAGCTTAAAAAAGCCATTCAAAACAAGAATAAAACAATGAAAAATGTTTGGCTTTTTTTCCCCTCAAATACTTTCTTTGTAGAAAACAACAACAAAAATGTAATCATATCTCCTGTCTTAGCCTTCCCTACCTTTAAATACAGACAGTTCTTTGCCCTAGATGACAAAAGAAGACTGTGGTGTCTCATCAGATGTGATGCTGGTATTCTCCAAGAAGTTTTAGTAAAGGAATTTAAAAATGTGGTGCGATAAGTGCAATTCTTCAGGGTTTGCCACAGCTATAAAATGTAACTTTTCCATTAGTTGAGGAATTACCTTATTTCTGTCCAAGGAAAGTACTCCCAAAAGAGCAGCACTTGTAAAAGGATGAAGCCATATATTTCAAATTGTTGCTTTTGTGGAAGCAATTCAGTCTCACACTGTTATTTTCATCCCATTTCACCTTTTCTCTCAAATAATACCCAATGCCCAAATAACACCCAATGCCCAAATAACTAGCTAAATAACTAAATAAGTTGAAAACATGGAAACAATAGGTTGTAAGAAAACCAATAGAAATGCAATCATAGCCTAACAATAACCGGATGGCTTTTTAATCAACTCCTAGCTGAATTTCTTCTTAACTTTATGTTTCCGTTTAAGGCTCTGGGCGATCCCCACGGAGCAGAATTTGTTTCACCCCTCTTTCCCCCTCCCCTCTTCCCTCCCAGGGGAGGAAGAAAGGCCTCACACAAAGTTGGAAATCAAGATTATAACTTTTAACAGGGAGTAACAAAAGGCATATCAAAGGAAGGGAGACATACAGAGGTAACAAGGGAAGGTATATATACAAATATATACAACACCAATCCTCGGATGTTGTTGGATTCCTCCCGAGCCACATGGAGTTGTAGCAGCCACAGAGATGTCCGGAGCTAGCAGCAATCCCAGCAAGGAGGGGGCGAGCAGAACTTCCTGTGTCCTTTATATAGAGTGTGGCAGGAAGGGGAGTGGAATAGCCGCTCCACCTGTCCCTCCCCTCCCCCAAACCTTAAACCACAACACTTTATATCCTTTATGTAGAAGGAATAAATCTGTTTCAGAATCCTCTTTTTTTCACTGGTTAAGCCCACTTTAAAAATAAAACAACAAAGTGACTTCTTTTTCTTTTTTTCCACTGTGTGTTATATCAGAGGTAACCTCACAAGGAGGACATCTTCCCCATCTCTTTCCAAAAAGTTTGTGCGCATTTTTCAGTCTTCAAAACTTCTGGTTTTTCACAGAAAAAGAGCAATAAAACAAAGAACAAAATATCTCCTAAAACCCAGACAAACCTCCCATCAAAAAATGGAGTATGTTGTGATGAAACAACACTTACAACTGACAGAAAGAAGGCAACAAAGGTAAGTAACTGAGAAGTAGTAATCTAAATGCCACATCTGTTATCTATGTGATTAAAATACCATGTTTTTGTGAATGGATACAACTGCATTATAGGTAACACGTTAAATAAAACAAAATCACAGTGATAAAAGATTAATGCAGTCTTTTAAAATGCAAGTAGGAAAATGTTATATAAGCTAGACACAGTGTGCTAATTATGAAATCAGAGAAGCTTCTCACTTACAACTTTATTTTTCTGAGCCTAATCCCAGAAAACAGTAGGAAAATGCTGAATCATAGGATCATAGAATTGTTTTGATTGGAAGAGACCTTTTAGATCATCAAGTCCAACAATCGACCCAGCACTGCCAGGTCACCACGCAACCGTGTCCCTCAGCACCACATCTCCATGTCTTCTAAATCCCTCCAGGGGTTTAACCATCACTGCCTTGGGCAGCCTGGGCCAGGGTTTGACAATCCGTTCAGGGAAGAAATTTTTTCTAATGTCCAACCCTGGCGAAACTTCAGGCAGTTTCCTCTCGTCCTATTGCTTGTTACCTGGGAGAAGAGACCGACTCCACCTTGCTCCAAATTTCTTTAAGGGAGTTGTAGACAGGGAGAAGATTTACCCTGAGCCTCCTCTTCTCCAGGCTTAACAACCCCAGGTACCACAGACACTCCTCATAAGACTTGTGCTCTAAATCCTTCACTAGCTTCATTGCTCTTTGGACACTCTCCAGCTCATCAGTGTCCTTGCAGTCAGCCCAAAACTGACCTCAGGATTTGAGGTGTGGCCTCACCAGTGCTGAGTACAGGGTGACAATCCCTGCCCTAGTCCTGTGACCACACTAGTGCCAGTACAGGCCAGGATGCTGGTGGCCTTCTTGGCCACCTGGACACATGCTGGCTCTCAGCCAGTTGTCAACCAATACTCCTAGGTGCTTTTCTGATGGACAGCTTTCCAGCCACTCTAGCCCAGGCCTAGAGCAGTGCAGAAGGTTGTTGTGGCTCAAGTGCAGAAACTGACACTTGGCTGTACTGAATCTCATCCCATTGGCCTCAGACCATCGATCCAGTCTGTCCAGGTCCCTCTGAAGAGCCTTCCTACCCTCAAGCAGATCAACACACCCACCCATCTTGGTGTCATCTGCAAATTTACTGAGGATGCCCTTCATCTCTTCATCCAGATCACTGATAATGACATTAAACAGGAGTGGTCCCAATATTAAGCCCTGGGGAATACTGCTTGTGACTGGTCACCAACTGGATTTAACTTAATTCACCACAACTGTCTGGGCCCAACTATTCATCCAATTTTTTATCCAGTGAAGTGTACGCCCATCTGAGCCATGAGCAGGCAGTTTCTACAGGAGAATGCTGTTCGAAACAGTGTCAAAGGCTCTGTTAAACTACAGGTAAACAACATCCACAGCCATTCCTTCATCTGCTCAGTGTGTCACCTTGTCATAGAAGGAGATCAGGTTTGTCAAGCAGGACCTGCTTGATGATAGGATCATCACTGTGCTGTTTGATATTTAGTTTCAGTATAGAATTTCTGACACTTTTGGAGGTAAGACTCTGAACCAGTGTTAGGAGAGAGAGATTAAGTCTGTTTTACCTGCCCTCCAAGTTACCCAGAAAATATTACATATAGGAAAGGACCTGCTTGTTCAACTTCATCTGGATTTGTTTCACTAGTTTATTTTTACCAATGGAAATAATTTCCAATGTTATCATGTAGAACTAATTCAGTGGTTTGCTAGAATATATGCTTCATCCTTAATCTTGTTTTCCTTGAAGGTAAGCAAATTCAAATGAAGTGTTGTATGCAGATAAACTTTTAGATGCTTGCTATCCAGGAGGAATCTCAGGTCTTCAATATTTTTCCCTTAAAAAGAAATAAAAATAAAAATGCTGATTGTATCTAATTAGTAGTGGCAGATGGTCAAGATAAGGTTTACAGTAAACACTTTGACTATGAACCCACAGATTCTGTTTCCACAGATTTAGGAAGTTCCAGAAAGGAAAGCCTTTGTGTGTGACTCCTTTTTTAATGACTATAAGTTAGTAATGAAAAGATTAGCAAAACTTTATACATGTGTTATTGTATTTCCATAAAATACAATAAAAATTAGGGACAGAGTTGAGAGGTGCCCTCACAAACAACAGATTTATATATATATATATATAATTGAAAAGTATTTGTGCATAAATAATTCACATGATGGAACTTTAAAATTAAATGCTTGGTTAGCCTGTTAACTGGGAGTCATCAAAAGACAGCCTAGAACCCAGTTGGGCTTATGAAGTTGTGATTATTTCTATAAGGACAGTCAAATTTAGACCTTGTTTAAAACTATAAATTTTGCTATTAAAGTTTTTTGCTATTGTTCACTTGTATATTTTAAAAGACCATATTAAAAATTATTTGAGTAAATATCGTCACTGAGTATCTGAGTTCTGTTACCTTCTACTATAAAAGATGATAAATTATGTCAGCTGGAATGTTTTAGGAAACGTTCTTCATAAATTTAGCCTAGACAAAAACTAGAGATGAAAAAGATCTGCTTTTCCAGCATGAGTAACAGGAGAAAGTTCAAAAGGAGAAGAAAAGCTAAAATTATCAGCCAGGTCCAGAAACATGGTGCATTAAAACTTACACAACTCAAAAAATGTGACTTGACCCCAACTTCATCCCTGCAATGAAAAATTAGAACTTTTTCTAGTTCTTTCTTTAATTTCTTAATTTCTCATATGCTGTTCTCAGCCTTAGACCAAACAAACTTTGTCTTCCTTAAAAGACAGACAGTGAGATCACTTACTCAAATTATATAACAAAGGAATGAACAAAGGAATGAAAATCTGTCTCTCTGACTCCTTGCAGAAAACTGTATTTGTTGAATAGTTTATTCCCAATAAAAGAAGAAATACTTCAAGCATATTTAAGAGCAAGAAAAAAAATTGCTTTTATTCAACAGTAGGTCTCTTCTCCATTAAGATTTCTTATCTGATCAGTGGGTTGTCTGGCAAGATCTGGGACTGTTAATGCTTTTTCTATTTCTATATTAATAGTTATCATGTAATAATGAGATCCTGAAGAAGTTTCTTCTAGTTTTCTATAGTGATGTGAAAAGTGTGTTGTAAAATTCAAATGTACATGCTATAAAAGGTTATAAACTGAAAAAGATTAACAATTAAATTTGCCTTTTAACAAAGAATGGAACTGTGAAAGATTGGCAGATGCCAGAAAATGGTTCTGTCATCAGCTAATGGCAAGATATAATGATGTTAACACTTGATTTAGGTTACTTGAAATTTCCCCTATGGTTATCCATAATAAAAAACAATATCATCTAAGAAGAATTAAGAAATAAAAATATTGATTTTTAATTTAATAGACCATAATAGGGATGTTGTTACCAAGAATTTGTATATAATTATTATTTCAAAACAAACATCCCGAGAGATTGAAGATATGTGGAGTTTGAAGAAGGCTGAGCAGTCAGGCCAGTTCTGGTGGGGTCCTGTAAAAGGAAGAATGAAAAGAACAAAATGCCACCCGATATGAGAACTTGTAATTATCAGAGTTCAATACTCTCTGAAGGGTTCATTAGGTATTTTGTATATGGAGATTTAGTGTTCAATACCAAATTTACTTATTCAAAGCTATTTGGCATTACATAGGGTTCAGATTAGCAGAGTGACAGAAAACTAACCACACTTTGGAGATTCCTGGGTACCATCATTGACCTCAGGAGTGGTTCAGACCACTGTCATAGAGCAGAGTGATTAGTCAGAGCAGAGCTGTTGCCCCAAGGAACCCCCCCACTGATTTCTGTATAGAGCCATTTACAGAGTTTCAGTGGTGAAAGCAGCTTCTAAAACTTACTATGTTATATATTAAGGCTTTGCAATATTCAGCATTTGCAGCAATTTGATAAAGATGGAGGTCAATAATGGAATATCAGAGGTCCTAGGGTCATAAACAGAGCAATTTTCTCTTTCTTAATAGGCTGGTAAAAAGAACTTAACAGGCTTAGAATTTAAGTGGTAAAAAAACAGACAAAGGAATGAAGGCAACAGGAAGCATTATAAGCAACACAGCTGTAATTTCAGTAATGTTCAGTTGTGGCTAGAACAGACAGGAAGTATCATGAAATGAACAGGCTTTGTGTTTCTTGTAGGAATATTTAAGGTAGAAAACTTTAGAAGGAAAAATCCAATAATTTAATTACAGTAAATGTTTCCTATATTGTATAAAATGCTAAGAAAGCTTAAGGAGTTTCTAAAGTTAAAATTTGTAAATTATGCAGTTATTGTCAACAATATGTGCTGTCTCTGTATCTTGCCACTGACAGCAATTTAGTAATTATTCATGGATATACATAAGGGTATGAAAACAATTTAAAATGCATTGCCATTAGAGTTGAAGGTTGTCCTATACAGCAGTCTGAAGTATGTTAAAAAACCAATCTTTTTGATCAATATTTAGTATTAGTATAGCATGAAAACCATCAAATATGCAAACAATAACTTTGCTGTTGAACTTCAGGGTGATTAAATCACAAGAGGAGGGGAGAGATAGCTAGTACCCTGTATTGAGGATATTAAAACAAAAAGATAAGAGAGGGGCAGGTAAACAAGATTATTCAAATGAGAGCAGCATGAAGGAAGAAATAACAATATCTAGTGGTAATACTGTTTTTCAGTGTAAAGGGGATGACATAAATATCCAGCCTGGCTTAAAAATCAATTATATTTGTCATTTTACATTCATAGTGTTTGAAAGATATTACTGTAATCCTTCCCATTTTTCCTTTCTCTTTTCCATAAATGAGGCTCAGACATGCCCAGATTGTTAAAACTTTTATTTAAATATTAATTTCTTCCAGTTCACTGTTGAACCTGATGGCCTGACCTCTGGCTCAGGGATACATTAAGGTGTGAGGGACATGGAAATTTTTAGTCAATGCTGCCGATTTGAGCTTGTCACAGAAGAGGACTGCAGCGAAGCAGGACCAAGTTAGCTTGAACTCCTCACCTCTTAACAGCTAAGTGGTTACAATACAAAGTGTACCTATCTCTCTCTCCCTCTCTTGAATGGCTGTGGAGAGGAGAATCCTATATGCACTGGTTTGGGTTAGACCTGAACAATTCTGTTCAGTGATTTTACTTTTCATCTGAGTCTCTTCTAACTAACCACTTTCTGAAGTTAACAGCATTTTTTTGCAAACAGTGTCTGCTTGTAGCAGTGATAGTGCTCCATGTTTAGAGTTACTACCAAAGATTGGTGTGCAGACTAAGAGTGCTGCTAAACCCTGTGTACCACATCGGGGGGTGCAGAAAGTGAAAGGCTGCACCTGCGAGGGGGATCAACCAGGACAGGTGACTCAAAGCTGACCAGTGAGGGATTCCATCCAATATACACCATATTCAGTATAAAGCTGAGGGATCACAAGGGTCTCATCCCTTCTACTTCCTTCTCTTCCTCTTCTTCAATGGCTGGCATCTAAGGAGGTCTCTGTCTATTCTGTCTTGGGTCCCAAATTGCCTGTTCCTGAATTCAGCTCCAGAATCCAGCTCCTGAATCTCATTCCCATCTGCTGCTGAGCCCAGCCTGGGACTT
>VYZX01016972.1:70823-121449 GCA_013401335.1 Brachypteracias leptosomus | reverse complement strand
CGCGGGAGCGCCGGGGACCCGCCGCGCCGTCCCTCCGCCGCCGCCGCTCCTCCGGTCCAGGGTGCGCGTTGCGCTGCGCGCAGCCGGGCTGCGGTGCGGGTGATTAACGGGGCCCCGGAGCCGCCGGGCCGTCCTGCCGGTCCGCTCCTGGCCCTCAGTGCCTGCGGGCTACCAGGCCCGGATGCCCTGCAGTGCGCCCTGGCTGCAGGAGGGCCCCGCCGCCGCCTGATGCAGCGGCTGCCCGCCGCCGCCGCCAAAGCCCCCTAGGCCGCCCACGTTCACGAAGGGGCCGGCGGCCGTCGCCGGGCTGCAGGCGGCTTGCATGGAAGCGCCGCCCGTGCCCGTCGGGTAGGTGCAGCCGTAGCCGGGATTGTAGGAGGCGGCGTTGCCGTAGCCGTAGGCGGGGAAGCCGTTGTAGGAGTAGGGCCCGTTGTACGCCGAGCTGTAGCCCTGCGACCCACCGAGGCACGGCTTGCCGTCGCGGACGAGCACGGGCACGGCCACCCTGCGCGGCGGCGGCGGGGCCGCGGGGCCACTCAGCTCTAGCGACTTGTCCTGCCGCTGCCGCTTGCACTTGTAGCGCCGGTTCTGGAACCAGATCTTCACCTGCGTGGAGGTGAGCTTGAGGCTGCTGGCCAGGTGCTCCCGCTCGGGCGCCGACAGGTAACGCTGCTGCTTGAACCGCCGCTCCAGCTCGAAGACCTGCGCCTGGGAGAAGAGGACGCGAGGCTTCCTCCGGCTCCGCTGCTTCGGTCTCTCCGTCTCCTCCGTTTTCTCCGCCACATCCAGCGGCTTCTTCAGGACGCAGTTCTCTGCACGAGGGGGAGCACAGGTCACGGCTGCACCGCGCCGACGCCGGGCGCTCGCTGCTCCCGACGGGTCCCAGCAGCCGGCGAGAGCCCCGCGCCGCGCTCCGTCCGGCCCCGCGCCGCTCCGCGACCGTCGTGAAATCACGGTGCGGGCGAGAAGGCAGTGCCGGGACCTACAGGTTCCAGCACCTCCTGCGTTTGCGAGGGGCCGGGTTCGGGCGGCAGGGCCGAGCACGTCCCCGCGCGTCCGGGCCGGCTGCGTTGTTACCGCTGCGGCATCGCGGGGCCGTGCCCCGGGCCGCTCCGCGCACGGCGCTGGGCACCTGCTCCGCAGCCTCGCTCCCGGAGGGCTCCGCCGCAGCGGGCGCGGGTTGTGCCTAACTTGCTCCGTTCCTTCCTCTCTACTACCGAAATTGCGGAGAGCGGGCCTGATCCGGCAGGTCCGGATTGGGGCCCTGCGGAGGCTCTTTTAAAACGGAGTCGCTTCCCGGGGAGGCGGCGAGGGGGTCGCGGAGGAGGGCAAGTGACAGCCCCACAACGTGCCAGACGTGCCCAGGGGACGCGGAGGCGGCGGGGACCGGCGCTTCGCGGGGCGATGCCCAGCGGGCTGGGAACAGAGCGCAGGGAGCGAGAGCGGGCCCGTCCCGACGGGGTGGTGTGGAGGAGCGCGGCGGGACCGATACTCACTTGGGTTGCGGGCCGCGGGGTCCAGCTCCTCTCCCGGGTCGGGGGCCTCGCAGGAGCCGCGCAGGACGGCGTGCACGTAGTTGTCGGCGGAGATCCGCGCGTCCGCCTGGCTGCCGGGCGCTGCAATGGGGCTCAGGTAGGACAGCTTCTCCTCCTCCTCTTCATCCTCGCCGTCGGAGAAGCGTGTGCCGTCGGTGGCCGCCAGCAGGCAGGCGGCGGGGTGGAAGTGGTGCTCCAGGTGGTGCGGGAGCTGGGCCCCATAATGCGGGTCCTGCTGCTGCTCCAGGTTGAGGATGTCTTTGACAGAGAAGGGGGTGGAGGTTACGGGGCTCGGTAACATCATCGGGGCAACGCAAGAGGCCAGGCAGTCCAGGCGACGCTCGGGCGGCGGCTCGGCGGGGAGCGGTGCGCCCGGTGCTGGGTGGAGCAGGCAGCGCCGAGAGACGAGGGGCCGCGCCTGCTCCTGTCTAAGTTGCCTCCATTAGCCCGGCGCTGGGGGTCTGCGTTTTGTTACAGCTTCTGCAGGGACAGCCAAAGGCTCGGGAGCCTCCTCTGCCCCGGGCCGGCACGTCACGGCGAGGAGGGGCCGCGGGCCGGGGGCGGCCTCGCCATTGGAGGGAGGGGGAGGCAGAGCCGGCCCCCTGCCCTGCTCCGGCCGCCCGGCCAGAAATAGCAATGTATTAAGGCTGCGTTTGGGGAGGCTGCGTTCCCGCAGAGCGCCCCGCCGGCCCGGAACCTGCCCGACGGGCACGGGGCCGGTGCGCCGGGGCCGGTGCGCCGGGGCCGGTGTCCCCGCAGAGAGCCGCGGCCGCCGCCGCCGCACCTCCCAGTGCTAAGCACACGTGTAGGTAGGTAGGGACCCCCGCCCCGGCGCGCCCCGCTGGCTCCTGCCCGCACATGGGTCGGCCCGGCCCCGGGAGGGGCGAACACGTGCGGCCCCGCCGGCCTGGCCTCCGCGCCCCGCCAGCATGGCCGCCCGGTCCCTAAAGTGCCTCCCGCTGCCTAGGACGCGGCGCGGAGGAGGAGGTTCGCCTCGGCGGCCCCGCACTCCCGGAGTCGATGGCGGCCCCGCCGCCCCCAGCGGACCATAGGCGTGCGGCGTACACGTAGCCGACCCGCATCCCCCCCGCACCCTCAGTGCCCCCGCCGGTGCTCCCGCAGATAGCCCCGCGACCGACCAACTTGCTGCCGCGCGGGCTCGCCGCAGCGGGTGCACAGAACACCGACACGCGGACAGGCACGCACCGCCGCCGCTGCCGGATCGGTCCCTGCACCCCGCGACCACCCGGCCCAGCCGTGCCGTGCGGGGTCGGGTGGGCAGCCCGGAGCCGCAGCGGCGCGGGGCTGAGGCGTGGAACTCTATCCCGCGCCCTTCGGTGTTTCCTTTCGTTTTGTTTCGTTTTCTTTCGTTTCCTTTCGTTTCGTTTCGGCCACCGGTAACGCGCGGCGAGCGGCTTCTCGGAGCCGCAACGCCACTATACCGGCGGGTAGCGCACGAAGTGAGCCTGACGAACCTCATCCACGCCGGGAGTCTCCTGGCTCCGGGGCTGCAACGAGCATCGGCCGAGCAGCCCGGCGTGGCACGGCGGGGGTGCCGCGGCCCCGCGGTGATGTCCCGCAGTCCCCGAACCCCTCAAAGCGTTCAGTGTGGCCGCGACTCCGGCAGTCGGCGCATGGAAGGCGGGGAGGGGGGCTCCGGACAAGAGATTTCGTTGTAATTAAAATCCTGCCGCCCCGCAGGGCTCGGAGCGGCGCCGAGGCGAGGCCACGGGGAGCCGGGCGTGCACGGCGGGCAGGTGAGTGTCCCGGGGCCGGGGATTCGCAGACCCTTCCCGGGCGCGGCAAAAAACGCGGGTCGTTACTGTCGGGGGGCTCCGCTGTTTACCGGCTCGGCTGTTTATCGGTGCCCTCGTTCCCCCGGCCCTCGCTGCTCCGCACGCCCCGGAGAAACCCATTTACCGGCAGCGCAGACCGGGAGGGGAGTCCCGGCCCCATGCACTTCGCCGCACCTCGGGCCTTCCCGGTCCTACCTCGGGGCCGGTTCCCTTTCCTACCGCTCCACTTCAACCCTTCGCCATAAATCGCGGAGGATCGGCTCCCGGTGTCGGCCGCCTCCCTCCCGTCCTGTGGCCGCCCGATCGGGACGGTTGACGAGGAAAGGTGCTCGCCGGAACCAGGCCCGATCGGGTCCCAGCTCTGCCCCGTGCCGCCGGTACGCGGAGAGGCCCGGCGCTGCCTCGCTGCCGCGGCCACAAAAACAATTAGTAACAATTAGCGCCTTATCAGTGTTACACATCCGCCGCCGGCCCGGCCCGGTTCGCTCCTACCCGCCGCAGGGCCCCGCTGCCGGGGAGGTGCAGGCGCGAAGGCCCGGAGGCAGTGCGGCGGTCGGTCGGGGCTCTGCACGGCGCCGCGCTCCCTCGGTCTTCGGGGCAGGGAGAGCAGCAGCAGGGGCCGGTGCCCTCGGTGGTGGCGGCAATGAGAGCTGCCGGGCCACAGCCCAATGTCCGCCTGCCCGGCCGTCGGGGGGAGCGGCACCCGCTCGCCTGGCGCCATCGCGCTCCCTCCCGCAGCGGGATCTCGGACGGGCCGAATGCCAGGCGCGGCCTGCGGGCACGGAGAGCCCAGGCCGGGCGGAACGGGCGGTTCGGGACGTCTCCCCGGCGGAGAGAGCGGTTCTCCCGCCGGGATCCGCTCAATTGTGCCGCCGCCGGCCCCCGACAGTGCTCGGGGAACCCACGCCCCGCGGAGGAGCAAGCCGCGGCCGTGTCCCGACACGTGTGGGAGCACCCCTGTGTTATCCCGGCCTTTCCCGCAGTCGCCTCGTCCCCCGCCGGTGCTCCCAGTGCGGTAACCGACCCCGCATCTGTCCGCCCTGCCGACATAGATCAGACCCGCTTCGTTGGGACACGAGCAGCGATTTCCCAGTTGGGGAAACAGTGGAAGCGAGGAGCTGCTGGGGCCCGGCTGAGAGTACCGGGGCGGTGGGCGCCGAGGGGCACAGCGGCATCGGGGCGAGAGGCGCGGGGGTGCGGGAGCCAGGGGAGGGCGCAGCCCCGGTACCTGCCGGCGACTGTCAGCCCTGAGATGCGGCTCTGGGGCTTTCCCAAGCCGGCTGGGCTAGGGTCACCGGGCTATTAATGGTTATTTTATTTATATCATTAGCGGCGTCCCCTGAGCTCTGTTTACAGCGGGGCCTTGTTGTCCCGGCCGCTCCTTCGCTCTGTTTAGACAGGGGATTATTGTAATGGATGGAGCTCGCCGTGCGGATGCTGCAGAGGAGCCAAGACCCCCCCACTCCGGGCCCTGAGAGGGGGGAGCAGCCCTGCAGCGGCCGCGCACACCGCGGTTAGCAGACAGCCCCCCTCCTTCCCCGGGGCCCGGGCGCAGGCAGCCCGGTAGCAGGCGGCTGCGGCCGGGGGCCTCGCTCGGGGCGATGCTATCAGCCCCAGGGCTGCTAATTGCTCCATTAGTCTCGCGGGTGCCGAGTGCTGGAGCCGGCCCCGCACTAATGGCCGTAAACAAACAAACACGTTAATCCGTCCCTGTCTCCAGCCCCGGTGCTCGGGGAGTCAGCGAGGATACGGCGGTGCAGCCCCGGTGGGGCTGCGGGAGGCCCTCGGCGGGCGGTACCCACCTGCCCGCCACCCCGGGCAGCCCGGAGGCCCGCGGGCCGGGGCCGGGGNACGCGCCCGGTCTAGCCCGGCCCGCACCAGCCTCGCACGCCGCGGACACCTGCCGGCAGCAGGCCCGCCCGGGGCCCACCGCGAAGCCCGGCACGGCACGGTGCGCCTCCCGCTCCCGGGCCGTGTTCTCTTCACACCAAGCCCCGGCCACGGTGCCGCCCCGGGAGATTCCGGGGGAGCGGGCACGGAGCGGCCCCGCCAGCAGCTCCTAGCCCGGGTGCGCTTCTACAGTGCGCCCACCGCATCTTCTGGGGTGAAGGCCGGCTTTTATCCCAACCCCACCGTTTGCCCAGGAATTAATCTTTTCTACAACTTTTGAAACGAAACCGTATCTTTATTCCCCAGGAGAGCAGAGATTTTCTGCAGGCAGAGGAGTCGAGCCCAGGTAAGGGATACTGTACACTTGTCCAGCAGCATGCTGTCTTCATCTCCAACTGCCCTGTCCCAGTCCGGCCCAGGCAGTGCCCAGACTGTTCTTCACACTCGGGCCTGCCGGTTGACATCTGCCTCCGCCTCTCAGGGTCCTGGGAACCCCCTGAATTGGCTTTGCCAAGAATCACCCTCATGATGCCCATTTTCTTGAGAAGTACACCACTGAAAACACTTACTTTTGTTCAGTATTTTCTTGTTTCTCTGGCACTAGCTGGCTTAATTTTGCTTCACAATTCTTCACAGTACAGGGATGCAGAATTTGGAAATATGTCCCGAAATGAAGCCCCAATGAAAGTTGTGTTTTCTGAAGGTCAGATCAGGACTCTTTAGAGTCCTAAGGAATACATAATTTCGAAGGTGGGAGCCTGATTTGAGGGGTACTAATAGCACTGTGCAATATTAATTGCTCAGCATTTTGGGGAGTAGGAATGGCTCATGCAGTGGTGCTGGTCGTTGCAGCAAGGGGAGGGAGCTCGGTAGGTTTAGACACCAAAGGGAAGGCCCAAGGGGCCTCTGAAACTGAGACTGATGTGTTGAGCTTGGTGAGAACCAACTTGCAGGAGCAGGTAAAGGTCATCCCACATCTGAAGCAATGCAGGATAGGAAATGTCAGTGCCAAGGACCCCCTCCTGCCTGCTTTTATTTGGCGTCTTTCGTGCACAATGGATATCCAGGCTTCACAAAGCCACTCTGCTGCATTACACAGCCCCATGACTGTGGACGTGCAGAGGGTAGCAAAATGCCTCTTCCTCTGGACGAGAAGCTGTCATAAATCACAGTTTACTGCTCATGCGATGAGAAGGTTTCATGACGAGGCCTCTGCTGGAGGACACTGCTATGGATACATGTACACCACCCTCTTGCTAGACCAAAACTCACAGCCTTTCTGTGAGTGCCTTTGCTCCGTGCCTCAGAAGCTTTGCTGCATGTTTGCATCCATGAGGTTAAGAAGCTGGGCTGAAATTCATCCTTTAGCAGAGGCCCAGCACGAGGCTTGCTTACCACTCGCATCCACAGGCCTGTGGACCACTTGCAGCCCATAGGGCTTAAGTGGAGCCTAAGTGGACCCTGGGCCTTGTGCTGGCGGCCTGCCCAGCAATGGATTTCAGCTCTGAGCCTAGGCCTGCAGCTTTGATTCATGCACGTAATCCTGCTGAGGTCAGCGACTTTCATCCTGCTCCCACCGCAGCCCACAGGACAGTTCACACGAGAGTGGCAGGGTCAGGCTCTGTGTTTGCATGTGCGGTAGAAAATGGAACAATTAAGATTAAACCAATTAAATTTTAACAGGTCTGGAAAGCGTTTTATTACATAATAAACAGGAGGGATTAGCCGTGTCGGGCTTTACTGCGTGTGCTGGCGAAGCGGTCCCTTGCTGTCCATGGCACTTGGTGTTCCTCTGGGCTAGGGACCTCCCTGCGCTGCTGCTGGGGCTGGCCTGCTGTCAAACACCAAGGGCTGGGAGCACAGTTGCACGCTGGATTCCCTTCCCATCCAGCGCCTTCTCCCAAAGCATTCTGGATGCAGTGCTTTTCTTAGCCCAAGCATAGCTTTTTCTAGAAGAAATTTCACAAGTTATTCAGTGACTATTTCTACAGTATCCTTCAGGGAGAGGGAAGCCCTGTGCTTCTGTACAGGCATACTGGTGAGGAACGAGCAACTGGGCTGGATCTGCACGAGATGGTGACACATGTCTCATCTTGGAAGCAGCTGATAAGTTCCTCTTGTTTAGGGCATCTGCCTGGCAGCCAGTCCCCACTTCTCTCCTGCTTAATCAGGATTCCTCTGGCTGCAAGCAGGGCTTGTTCCCATGTGGATGAGGCCATCCTGGGCATGGCTACCCCTGGAGCTGGCAAATCTGGGCCAAAAATGGCGCACAGCTGTTGGTTTGCCAGTGTGGTTTGGGAGTAATTAGACAGAGAGAGGATGCAGAAACCAGCTTTGGCAGAAACTATGCTGCAGCCTTGGCTGAGTGAACATGTGGAGTGGTGCACATAGAGTTGCCTCCCTGTGGTGGCACCCACTTGGCTCTGCTGGCATTCATCTCTAGGGCCTGTCACAGGCTCCGAGGGGCACCCACAGCCAGAGGCTGTTGCACGGCTTCATCTTCTCAACTCAGTAGGTTTGTGCACAAATGTCCCCCTGCCTTGCAACAACCTGCAGCTGGGGGCAAGGGAGGAAGACGGGCTGGGAAACCTCATCCTTTCTGTCTCCACTGAGTAAATATGGGACAAGAGCCTGGCAGGCTCAGCCAAAGGACATTTTGCGCGCTGCTTTCAGAGGCCACTGGGCCAGCTTCTGATGCTGTGGCAGGTTTTTCTCTGGTAGCAGAATGGTTGCTGTGGGTGGGGACTGTGGCATGTTCAGGGACAGCGAAGGCAAACAACTCTCTAGTTGGCTACCGTGCCTGGAAAGGTTAATGGTGGAGCATGTGCTTGATCTGTGCACTTCTAATAAACACCCATTCTTTCGTTTTCCTTTAAAAACATGTTGCTCCCTTCTGTGACAGCTCCTCACCAACGGCCACTGTATAAATAGAGCAGCCTCTGGGTCCTGCACGCAGGCGGGCAGGTGGGAGATATGAAAGCTTCTGTTAATAGTTTATCTCTGAGTCTGCCTAATGAATTCTCCTTGTAATTACTACACAGAAATTGTTAGTGTATCCTGATGATTCAGAACTTTCTAACAACAACTCTGGACCAAATTATAAACTGTTTTTCTATCTTAGAGTGGAGACTTGAGAGAGGATTCCTAATTGTTCTCGTCCCCTCGGGGGCCAGAGCTGGATTATCCCACACAGGCTTCTCTGGAGACTTGTTTTTAGTCTATTAGTGGGCTCTCTGCCAGACCAAAGGGATGGGGAACTCAGTTTTCCAGATTTAAATCTCCCCCCCTCCACCCTTCCACTCCACTTACACCTCTAAGGAAGAGCATGGATTAGAAAGGATTTGCCCTCATGGGGCTTTGGTTTGGGTTTGTGAAGATCTGTCCTTAAAAGCTTTGCCTTTTTTTTTTCTTCCCCATGTAAACTTGACTCCTGGCTTTACACCAGGAATGGGCAGAAGTGAGGCTTGTGGTATTCAGAGAGCAGAGATCTCCCATTTCTTTTGAAATACCTGCCTTTAAATGGCATTTCCTCTTGGAGACAATGGCTTAACATGAAGGAGAAGCAGGTGGGGATGGGTGAGGGCGGTATTTTGGGACCAGGGCATGGCCAGACCCCTCCTGTAGTCATTGCTGTGCTTCAGCCATGCATGCAAAAGTCTGGGTGGGCCCAAGGCTTATCCAGACTTTGTCCCTCTGCCAGCAGTGACATGGCAGCCTAGGTCTTTTGATATGGCTCCTGGCTTGTTCCTGTGCCACTGATGTCCCAGTGCATTGGAGGCTGTGGGTGACCAATGCTGGATCACTGTCATCAAGGAGAGCTGGGATGCTTTCCCGTCCTACACTGGGAATGACCTGTGCAGCAATGCTTTGTCAGGTCAACAGTCCCAGGGTGCTGGGGCCATATCAAACGCAGCTGGGAGTTAGCACAGGGCCAAGGCAGCTCTTCCCTTCTTCGTCCCCCTCTTTGCTGGGGAGGCAAGAGGCCACGCTGCTGGCAGTGCCCCATCCCACTGGAAGTGCTGACGCCTGCCTGGCTGCTGGGACACCCCGCCAGTCTCATCCCAGTCCTGTCCCGTGTGCCTGGCAGTGGCAAGCAGGCACCATGCCACGCCATGGGGCCGCCTGAGCCCAGGCGCCGTTCTCCAAACATCTCTCCTGCTGCGTGCCCACGTTACCCCCGTGGCTCACCCACGTCCGCCCTGCGCTCCCACCCTTGCTGACGGCAGGGAAAGTAGGAGCCATGTCCTTGTGCTGACCTTCACCTGACCTTCCAGTAACGCTCAAGAAACCCTCGGAAAGGCTTTCTCATTGTGCAGCCCCAGGGTTTCCAGGGAATTAGTCAGCAGGCTGGAATTGTGCTCTGTGTATGTGACCCCCCCACTGCCGCCCCCCCTCCTGCCTCTCCTGTCTCTGGAGCCGGACCGGTCCAAGAGATATGTTGCCAGGGTGACAGCGAGGTGTGATGGATGGACAGAGAGTGGCTGTGGAGTGGCAGGGCCGCTGGTCAGTAACCCAGGGCTGTGTTTATAAGAAGGAAGAGGCTGTTTCCTGGAGCTAACATAATGCAGCTCTAAAAAAGGCAGGGGAAATACATCATGCAAGGAGAGCGCAGCCCTGGGAGGGGAGGGCCGCTGGGGAGCCCAGCACCAAAGCGAGCCTCCAGGTCAAGGTGCCTTTGACAGGGGCCTTTTTTATAGGCCATTTGCGTGAGAGTTCGCTGCTGTTTCTCTACAGCCCTGACAGCGGCTCAAGGCCCAGCCGGGGTTTGGGGAGGGTCTAATCTAAACGCGCCACTTTCCAGCCCTTCACTTGCAGGACCTGCTGATTTATTTGGAAGATAAATAATTGTCACTGACTATTGTTTCGTTGCTGCAGAGTGACAGTCCCCCTCCCCAGCGTGGGTCTGTGCCCTGTGCCACAGCAGGCACTCAGAGGTGCAGGGAGCTGGAGAAGGACCCCAGTGCTGAGGGAGCGAGAGGCTGAGTCTGCAGCCCCCGTCTGCCCCTGCCCTGTTGGGCCCTCGAAGCATCGATGCTCATGGCCACAGTCCCTGGTTGAGGTGGGGACCTTGGGCATCGCTCATGGCATTTGTTGTGCCTGGGCTTGCTACTAGGACAGAGGTGACCAGCTGAAAAGGCGAAGAGACATCTCACCCTCCTTTCCAAATGCCAGCCGTGGCAATGTTTCTCCCTCAGCTGCACCGCAGGTGTGCAAGGCCCTTGTGCCCAAGGCCAGCATCTCCCCTCTACAGGGCTAGGGCTGTGAGCCCCGCATGCCCGCTGCTGCAGCAGCTGCGGGTTGCCCTCTGTTGACTCAATGTCACCTCTGAGCCCTGTGGCCATGCTCCACCTAATGTCACCCCATCTGACAGAGGGTCTTGCTCCCCACCCAGCAGTGTGGGAACTGGGCCCTCCAGGTGGGGCTCCTTCCCCTCTGCTGCTGCTCCTGCTGCTCTGTCCTGCCATCATTTCCTCTGGGCCTTAATCATCCTGGCTAAGTGGAGAGCAGTGCCTCAGAAAATAGCCCCCAATTTCTCCACACCAAAAAAAAAAATAAATTCCAATTAAAGCATTTCAGAAAATAATTTCACACAAAAAAGGGCAAAAACTCCAGACTCCTTTGGCTCTAAGTCCCACCATTTTCTATGTAGGCATATGTGGCTTCTACCACAGCTGAAAAATTATTGAAATGTTGAAAATATTTTCGTCTTTTTTCTATTCCTTCTTTTCTTGCAACCCTTCGACTGCTGAGCAAATGATAGTGCATTTAGGTCTTTCCTTTTTGCTTTTACAAGAGTACAAAAGCTTTGAAAAGTGTCAGCATGGGAAAGAAAAGATGAGAAAAGAGAGGAGGAAATCTAGTGTGAGTGTCAAGCAATCTTCAAGCAGCTTCAGAGTAGGGGAGAAAAGAAGACAAGGAAAACATGAAAACACAGCACTTCCAAATTATGAACAGCTTCCTGGTTTAGGAAACTGAAATTTTAAAATTGTTTTGAAATATCCCATCAAAAAGTTAAATGAAAATGGTTTCTATGGAATAGTTTTCAATCTAATTAATTTTGGTCAAGAAAATTTTCAATAGTTTTTATACTGTAGAAGTATTATTATGTATTTTTAATAATATTAAAACCTCAGTATAATAACAAAAATCCTCAATTTCCACCTTTCCAGAAAATATCTGGGCTCAGCCCTGTCCTCACTGGTGCAGAATTAATTTTGTTCTTTCAAGTGGAGCCTCATTTTTGGCTCAGGTTTTTGCTTTTCCTTTTTTTCTTCAGAGGAGTGTTCTGTCCTTGGCGTTGTTCGTGCTTTCTCTGCTCTGCTTCATGCAAATACTGCCACATGCACAAATTCCTCAATGAGTTCAATATTAAACAGCAAATAATTTTTTTTGCAGCTGTCTAAAAGCCACTTTCTAAATAAGTAATTATTTATTTAATGCTTGCATTGTTCTAAGTAACTTTTAACATTAGATTTTCTCACCCACTTTCAGTTTGTATTAGCCACATTCGCACACGCTTACATTTGAATTTGTGTTCGGTTCGAATTTTATACGGCTGTATTCGAACGACTTTCAGAAAACAAACCATATTTTGGAGTTACTTGGTTTTGTCTGACATATCTGTCACAGCTGCCAGTGCAGGGGAAGGCGATCCATGCTTCTGGAAGCCGCTGTGCCGGCAGCCTAGGGCAGCGCTACCTCCTCTGGGGCACTCAGACCCTGCTGGTCCCAGCGCAGCCCCAGCCCCAGCCCCAGCCTCGCTGCAGCTCCCTGAGATCCGCCGAGAGCATGGTTTGGTGTTCTTTCAGATCTCTGTTTATTACCGTTTCCACGACCAGTTCTCATTGGATTTACATTGGCCCCCCGTGACACCCCCAGACATGTGCTGCCTGGAGGGGAAGTGGGGCTGGTCCTGGGGGACAGGGAGGGGGCTCATCTTTCCAGCTCTGCAGATTAGGACCGCCTGGCCCCTCTGCCAGCCTCCCCAAGTGGCCATGATATTTCTAAAGGACTTGTCCATGTGCCACAATAAGCTCATTAGCTAATTCCCTTATTACGCAGCATCAACTGAAGCATGTGTGTTTGGGCTTCTAGGCGGCCCTCTCTTGCCTTTCTTCCTCTCACCTCTTCATTACTCCCTTACCTTTCTTTTAGCTAAGAAAGCAGGTTTTTAAAAGTCCCCTTGGCCCAGCGTTTTTGGGCTCATGCTCATTCCCTCCTTGCTGATCCCAGTCCCAGGGTACCCCCAGTGAGAGGGGCTGCTGTGGGCTCAGGCTGCAATGGGCAGGACCCTACTTGCCCAGCAGTGTGGAGCTTTCGTCTTTGCCAGAGTGGCTTTTCGGGCTCGTTCACATTTCTGCGTCAATCTCAGAGCCTGGCCGGGCAAATGCGCTGAGGGTTTGATTCAGACAAAGCAAGGCATGGGGAGGTTCCGAGGAAGGCGGCTGCGGTATGAAGCCGACCTGGTGAAATGTTGTTTCTTGTGGGGTCACCCCAGGTTTTGAGAGGGTCAATGGGCTCTTGCATCTTGTTTGCAGAGAGACGCCAAGCCCCTTGCCCCTGACCCTAAACATGGCGGATGCTCGCTTGGAGGCAGGGATTCAGAGCCCATGGGGCCAAGTCTTTCACCTCTAAGCATGGGAAGGGAGCCTAGGGGTCCTCTTCACTCACTGCTTACTCCAGGAGAAGCCCGGTCACAACCCCTGCCTGGGGAAGAGGGATAGACCTAGCATCCCACCCTCTTCCTTCTGGGGGGCCACACGCTGCAAAATCCACCTCGCGCCGGAGCTTTCCGGCCCTCTGTGAGAATGTACATTTTGTGGCTCCTTCATTGACTTTGAAGAATGTCCCTTTATTCACAATGTTATTTCCTTTAATCACTGTAAGGTTGCAGGAAATCTTCTTGGAAAAATGTTTCAGATTGGCTGGAATCACCGTACTGTCGCAGGGATGGAAAACTCACTTGAACTTGTTTTTATTTTACCCTAAAAGTCACTGTCCCCAGAAGGTTCAGATGAATTTGGATAAACATGTGAGTTCCGAGGATTTAGTTGTTGTTGAGCAGTTTTTTTCCCCCTTCTATTTTTTTTTTCCCAAATGAATTTCTGTATCTTTCCAAGTTCCTGAGCTTTACTCAAGACCAGGGGTGCAGAACTGAAGGAAAAATGGGCCATTTCCATGAACAGATTGAAGACAGGTAAATACACCATTAAGGAACACAACATGGGATTAGAGATAGTGAACCAGTAAGTGACAGCTTTGGCCATCAGCTAAGAGCTGAACCAACTGAATTTTCTTCTGCTTGAGGATATCTGTGCTGACTGACACAGGAAAAACAGAAGATGAGCTAAATCTTGACTTTTGTGGGACTTTAGTTTCATTTCCACGTGAAATCCTTGTGAGCAAGGGACAGAAACATGGTCAAGGTGAATGTGTGGCTATGTGAGAGCACAGATGGCTGGAAAACTGTATTGAAAGGGCAGTTACCAGTGCTCAAGCCTCAGACAGGATCTAGTCTGGGTCTAGGACTAGTCAGTGTTTTCATCTGTGACTTTTACCTGCAGCACCAGTCTGGTGGGAACTGCAAGAGTGCTTTTCTTGAGAAATCAGAGAAATCTGAAATAAACTTCTCAATAAGAACAAATACAAGGCTTTTTATGAGTTGGGAAAAATCAACATTGCAAGCACTAGCTGGGGAATGAGCAAGGTTGTTCTGTGGGAAAATAGCCGGAGGTGACAGTGGGTCCCGCAGGGAGCATGAGCCAGCAGCAGCCCGAGTGAGAAGAGCAAAATCAGGCTGGGACATATAAACAAGGTGTTTGTAAGACACCTGGTGTGATCCTACTGCACTTAGAAAGTGTTAGCCTGAGCGCTGAATCCCACTTGGGGCTCAGCGTTTCAAGTTGCGGTTCTTGGAGAAAGCCCAGGGAAGAACAAGATTAGAAATTCAGAAAACATGACATACTGGAGAAGGCTGAAGGACCAGGGTAGCTTAGTATCAAGACAAAAAGACTGCAGGGAAATAAGATAAAAGTCTTTAAATGCATAAAGCCCTGCTACAAAGCATGAGATAATGGGCTATTCCTTGTTTTCAGGGTTGGTAGAAGAAGAAGCCATAGGCTCACCCTGCAATGACTGCAGTAAAGAAGATTAAAACTCGTTTTTCTTGGGAGCCGTCTTCACCACTAGAGGCTTATTTTAGGAAGAGTTTAGACAAAAGCTCCACCAGAAAGGGTTTGCCTCGTTCAGGGGCAGGCAGACAGGCTAGGTAACCTTTCAAGGGCCTTCCAGGCTTATTTTTTATAATTCTGTGAATATGGATACTAAAAAGAGAGAAGATCATTTTGCCTCTAGCCAGTCTATTTGAGACTAGTCCTTGCCAGGTGTGTTTTGCTTCAACTGTGAATGTCATCCAGGTTTCCATCATCTCCATCAGTTTTTTTTTGTTATTCACTCCTAAGCAGTTTTTTTTCCATCCTATTTTTTTCCCATTTCTGTACAACCCTGTGGTCCTACTTTTCCTGGAATGGTCATGTGCCTTGTGTGGTCTCCCCCATGCCCTGCACAGAGAGGCTTTCTCTTCCCTTCCCAATGGACTGTATGCCTATACTTGGGATCCAAGAACATCCTGGGGCAGACCCCTTCTCACTCATGAATTTGCCTGATGCAGACTCCTGGTATTGCAAGTTCATGTCTTGCTCATGGTTTCATTTCCATCGCAAGGCCCCTGTGGGTCGTCTGTGGGCTGGGTGTTTTTCTGTTTCTAAAACAGGACTAACAACTGTCATCCCCCTCCATCTGTGGCTTTGCAGATGTCAACTGTTCAGTGTTTATGCTGAAGTCGTGCGATGGGAATTTTTCTATGCATATTAGTAACACAATGTATTTTTACTCATGATGTTTAAGGTCGGAGATAGTCATTAGATCACCTATGCTGATCTCCTCGACTGCCTCATCTTGTTACTCTTTCTGGATCCAAATAACATGAGGTTTTGCTAATGCACAAAAGCATCTGGTCTGGAGGAGCGAGGGAGTTCATGGTTTGGTCTTACTTAATCACTGATGGTTAATCCGCCAGCTAATCAGCATTGCTCAGAAAATGTATGTCGTATTTCTTATGCAAGTTTGTCTGGCTTTTGATTTCCAGCCATTGATTCTTGTTCTGCCTTTTTTGGCTGGAATAAAAATGCTTTAGCACACGGTATTTTCTTACTATGAGAGTACTTGTGCATAGCAGTCAAATTTCTTAAGCTTTTTTAAGAGGAAAACAGGTTGAACTTGATTTTGTCACTGTGGGGTGCATTCTCCTGCACTTGTGTCTTTTCTGTGGCTCTCTTATTTCACAGAATAATTTTGGCCTCAGGAGCTCTGGCAGTACAGCCCACTGGTCGGGCCTCAATCCATCAGATTTTGGAAATGTCTGAAGACACAAATCCCACTGCCTTGCTGGATCCCTGTGACAGTGCTCAGTTTTTAACCCACCTTGTGTTCCCCCCCTTCCAGCCCACGCCTCCTCAAGTCTGGCTGCAAGGATGCTATGAGAGATGGTGAAAACAGGAGGGGGCTCCCTCTATGGCTCTTCCTTCATCTGGATCTTTTTAAAATGGGGCACCAGGCTAGTCACAGTATCTCAGGGTTGACATCCCCTGCCGTGTAAGACACTGCCTCATAAGTTTCATTCTCTGTGCTCCCTGCTCTAATGCACAGGACTGTGTTTGTCATGTGGTCCTAGCATCAAGCTCACATCCAGCTGCTCACCCCAGGATGCCAAACCAACCCCGCTCAGTACCAGGGCCCTGCTGTAGCCCCTGCCACCCAGAGGGATAGCCTGCTTTCTTCAACAACCCATCCAACTTGGCATTCGATTCAGTCAAAACCCACAACCAGGTGACTCCAGCCTCTATCATGTGCCAGACTGCAGCTGAGGTTGCAGCAGTGAGTTGGTGCTGACTCTCAGCTCGCCTGTGCCTGTGTTGGGTACCCAGAGTCCTGCAATGGTCTTTCTTGACATCATTTAAGCAACACCTCCCTGCTAAGAACATCTGGAGATTGCTCAGGATGTAGGTAATGAGTGGGCAATCAGCATTAATTAGGACAAATACTTAACCAGAATGTTGTTAAGGTCTGACACCCACAGCCTCATTGCTCCTTGTTTCTCTGATGCCGTTGCTTTTGGTCCTTCAGGCAGTTCAGGTCCTTGCTTGAGTCTCATAGACCTTTTTGTCTCTCATTTTCAAGCAAGATTTCCTCAGAAGATTGTATGAAGACAGCTATGGACTAATAATATCTTCACCATATATGGTGCATTTCATCCTCAGTGCATTACCCTGCATGCAGCCATCCGCTCACCAATGTTGTCCAGCCCAGCACAGCTGCACGCTGCGGAGACCCAAGGCTCAGGTACAAAACCAGGTGCATTTTGTCCAGACCATTGCTTTTCCTTCCATGCAACGTCAACACTGGACGGGTTTGGCCTGTGCAGTGCAGATGACTGCTAATGCTTACGTGTGCTTTTATAGTGTAGCATTTCAAAGGGCTGGTAGCAAGGAGGTGCATGCACATTTCCTGTATGTCTGGCCAAAAATCCGATACTTGAGAGTGATGGGGAACTCTACAGTTTCACAGAACATGCCATTTTGATGTTCACAAAAGACAAAGCATTGCCAAAACCTGGGGAATGGTGTGGAAAGTGCCAGCATTATTTTCCTGCTCCTGGCTTCGCTTAGTTTTATTTCTCACTCTGCTCCTCCACAACCATGCAGCTGGCTTGTTCCTGCACTGTGCAGGTCCCAGCCCTGTGAGGGACAGTGGTGGGATATAGCCCAGCTAGGATAGAGGTTCAGGTTTAGCCTTGCTCTCTGTTGGCAACTTGGAGGTGGCCAAGGCATGAGCGACTGCACCAGTGCTGGTGTGACATGTGCCAGGCTGGGAGAGTGCGGGTGTCTGGCTCTGGAGGGCAGGTAAGTTCCCAGGTGCCAGCTGTGCCGTCAGGGGCATGTTTTTGTGCAAGTCAGCCCCCTCAAACCTGCCTAAACATGCCAGGGGCTCTCTAATGGCCAAGCAGGAGGACAGACCTGGTACTTCCAGGTCTTCTCTCATGACATCTGCCAAGTCCCCTTCCCGCACTGATCTTGTCCTTCTATCCAAAACAATTATGGAGGGCTTGTTGTTTTTGGCACAGTCCTTTATTTACAAATCCCATCCTGCTTATAGCTCATGGTTTCATTATCCTCTAGATGTTTATAGAGCTCCTTTTCTCAATATTTGTGCCATTATTTTACTAGGGACCCGGGTGAGACTTTCCAGACAGTAATGTCTGGCTCATCCTCTCCTCCACCAGCTCTTTCTGCAGAACTGCACATCTTCCTGCTGTCCCTGCCTTCCATGGAGTGCCTCGTGGGACAGAGATGGGCAGGACAGTGGGCAGCAGCAGAGGGTTGCCCCAGTCCGAGGATGTGGGCAGGAATACACAGAGAGCTGTGCTGCCTTGCTGCACCCTATTGCCCTCACCACATGTGCACCCCACAGCCCCTTGTTGCTGCACCTGAGCCACCAATGTCCTCCCACAGCCCTGAGCTCCTGATGGGCACCTCCTGCCCCTCATTCCCCCCATGGCCCTGTGCTCCCTGGTGTCAGGCTCAGGGCACAGGTGCACATCCCTGGATGGGGGACTAGACCCTCAGCAGGCTTTTGGCTGGCTGAGGACTGTGTCCTGGGAAGGCAAAGAGTGGCAAACCCAGCACTGGAATTTTGGGATCATTAGCATGGTGCAGACATGGGTCGGCAGCTTATGCTGTGCAACGCTCTGATGCTGGTCCTTGCCTCTGGGCTGTCTGTCACAGAAGCTTGTTTAACCTTCTTTGCCACAATATCTCGCAGTCTTTAATCTGTTTATCCTCATAACCCCACTATGAGGTGAAGGATAGTTATCCTCATTTCAGAGGTAGGGAACCGGAGGGATTCTTTTCAAATGTAGATCAGTGTTTAATGATGCAGAGATAAAGATTTTAAAAACAGGCGCATGGCGTGTAACTGAGCTGAGTTTTTTTGCAAATCCCATTAAGTGCCTCTGTCTTTTTCAGCTGGTGCTGTTTTGGGGCAGACCTGGTACAAGGACCTGCAGAGGTGCCAGGTAGGCTCCAGCCTCCTGGCCCATGACCCAGGCACAGGCCGGGCATGGGGAGACAGAGCTAACCCCACGCCTGGCTCTCAGGTTCCCTGGGTGCACGGGGGTGCGCGGTGCCACAGCAGCCTCTGTTCAAAGTAGGCACTGAAACCTGCATTGCATGAGTGCGTAAGATCCTCAGGTGCATTTGGGGAGAAAACATAAAGCCTGTTTGTGCTGCAAATGTGCACATAAAAGTGTAAGTAGGGAATAGGAGGGGGTGCTTGTGCAGCATCCCTCTGGCTATGCAACACAGGCAGTGCTGGGCCTGCTGCACTGCTGAGTGAGGAGGCAGCAGGAGCAGGGCTGTGTTTGCTGTTGCTGCACAGGCAATTGATATCTACAGTAGGTCTGGTTAAAAACCCCAAGCTCTGTTTTCTGTGCAGCTATCCTGGTGGGAGGTGTCACCAGCTGCTGCTCAGGCCCTTCTTAGTGGCTGTCCAGCAGGGTTTGGTGCAGGTCTCCCTGCTGCTGCTGCTCCTGGGCAATTGTTGCTGTGCTTGTGGGAATGCAGCGGCTTGGGCTGCACAGAGGTCAGTGCTTTTGTCTAGCTGTAGGGAGTTTATCTCTGCGGATCTTGCCTGCTTTCCTGGGTCAGGCTTCACCTCCGCTGTTATCAGCAAATGCAGGAACAGCCTGGTCCAGAGCTGGGCTGCGTAGGAACCTCTCGACTCTCTTGCACAGGGAGTCAGCACTCTCACATCCCTCCCACACTAATGGGCATTGGCCAGGCCTGAGCCCAAGAGCTGGGGACGGGATATGCATGGCCCCGTGGTCACAGTTCCCCCAGCACCACTTTGACAATGCCATGCACCCCAGTGGCACTGGACACTGGCAGCTGGCACAGCAGTATTCTGGCAGCAGCCTTGTGCTTGCAAGCAGCGGCAAAGAAGGTGGCAGTGGAACCGTTGAGGCCCTCCCTGGTCCCACCTCTTGTTGGGTCTTCCATCCCAAACACAGAGGGGACAGATCCCTAGTAGCACCAGTTCCCCCTTCTCCACCGGGCTGCCCCATCCCAGTTCACCCTCCCCTTCCAAGCAGCTCCGGCTGAACCCCTCCAGCTGTCTCCACAAACCCAAACCATTAGCATTTCCTGTTCAAACATTTCCAATAAATAAATGGAGACATCATGCCACAAGCCCGCAAGTGACCCAGAGGCGGGTCCAAGGCTGGGATGGACACGACCACCCAGCGCCCGACCCCCTGGCTGGGCGCCAGCTCTGCCTTTGTTTGAATTCCTGGGTGAGTAAGCGCTTGGCTGACGCCAGCCAAAAAGCCATAAGAAATTATTTTTGATATTAAATAAATTGTTTTCAGTAAATCTGCTCCTACACCAAGGTCCAGAGGCTACCCACAGCATCGGGCTCCCTACAAAAGAGCTGGAATCCTCTTTCCTGGCCTCATCTTGGCCATGCTGGGGCTCATGTCCTGCCTGGAGGAGTGCGGCTAGGAGCGGTTGAGCTGCTGATGTCTCCATCCCGCTGTCCCCATGGGTGTAGCTGGGCTCCCATAGCTGCCCAACAGCCTGGGCATGTCACTATGGAGCAGCTCCCTGCAACACGTTGGGTATCTCTGTCCCAAGGCATAAGCCAGGCTCGCTGGTGAGGGGTCAGAGGCTTGGGCAGAGTGTTCGCTGCCTCTGCAGCAGCCCAGGCCCTGGAGGTAGCAGCTATTTCCCCACATCAGATCTCCCAAAGCCAGCTTCCTTCACTGCGCAGGGTCCATGCCTTGACATAGCAGTGCCTGTCCTGCTCCAGTGCTGGGGTTGCTCGGGAACCCACAGTCTAATCTGTTCTCCATTGGTCCTCTGCACCCTTGGGAAACCATCTTTAATGCACCAGGGTACAAAGGTGTCAGCACCTGGGCAGGTCATGGTCCATGGGCCAGTCTCCTGATATCTTCCAATGGGTGCTCATGCAAAAGGAAAAGTTAGGGGAAAGCAGCTCTCTGAAAGACACTTTCTCAGCCCCAGTGGCTTATTGTGATGAGCACCAGGACCAGTCCATCCCCTGCCCCTTTCAGGGCCAATGCTCCTCCAAGGTGTCTGGGGGATGAGTGGGTGTAGAGGAAGTGGGTCCTGACTGGTCCATGGGCCAGGCTGGGACTCCAGGGGCACCAGGACTAATGTGCAAAATGGGTTGAAAGAAAGAAATGGTGAACCCCTGGCTGCCCAGGCAGCATCGATGGCAAGAGAAGTTTAAGCCTGATTGGGCTGGTGGATATGCTACTTCTCAGGGGTGCAGAGGCTTTGTCCTCAATGCTCTGAGTTGTTCTCTGGCTTTCAGCTGGAGGCCAAGAAGATGGATTTAGAGCTAACCAAGCTCTGTCATGGTGGGAATTAGGAAGAATAGCAGGAATAGCTTTCACTATTTTTTTTTTAATTATATTTTGCTGAAGCCAAAACTTCCTGGATTAACATGGTGTTTAAAGGCAAAATTTTGCTATTGAAATTTTCTGAAGCATTTAAAGAGATTGAAATGTTCTTTGAGAGAGAACATGTAGGTGTTCCACTCCAAAAGTCTTCATTCAGTGGGGTGTTACATTCCAGCATTACAAAACTCCGGAAACTGAAATGCAATGAAATTGCATTTTAAATAATTTGTTTTATGGAAGGTTCTGTCTTGCTTAAGGGAAACTCCTGTTGCTCCCACCTACAGCAGGTAAGAGAGGAGGTGGGACAATGTGTCAGGGGGCAGGTGGCCATCACAGGCACAATGCTTGAGTGAGTGGCTACCGAGCACCTGTGTGTTCACCTGCAGCTCAGCAGAGCAGAAACTAGTTTTTTTTGGTGCCGGTGGCTGAAATCCCTGGTACTCCGTATCTGTGTGTGCGGTGGGGCTGGTGGGGTGGGAAGGCAGGTGGTGGGTGCTGCAGAACAGTGTGGCCAGGGGCTTAGCCTCGGGGGCATCCATGGACACTGCCCATCCCCGGCCATGCTGTTGCTGCTGGTGCCCCGGTACAGCAGGAAGGCAGTGGTGGGAGCCCCTTCACAGCCCCTGATGGTGCCCCTCGGCAGGACCTGTGGCCCCGGCTGCCACCAGCGCCTGGTGCCATCAGCACTCACAGGCGCTGACAGATGACCCAGCGAGGGGATGGAGGGGGCCGGAAACTCCTGATCCCTTTTTATCTACCCCTCGCCCTGCTCTCTCATTTCCCCGTCACACTCTCTGTCTCGCCTGGTATCTCATGCTCCTATTTCTATGCCTACCCCTTGCAGCATCTCACAACCAGGCACTGGCCCTGCACTCCTCCGTCCCAGCCACAGTGTGGGATCCCAGAGTCCCTAGGGACCTGCTGGGCTCACTGCCTGCACGGAGCACCTCAGGTGCCCCCATCCTGAGTCTGCATGCTTAGCATCAGCCACAGCAGCAGGCAGGTGCCTGGGATGGGGCTCTGCAGCTGCACTGCATTGCAGGTTGGAGTGGAAGGAAAGGATCAGACCTAGCTCAGCAGCATCATGCGCACTGAGGAGGTCAAGGAGGCTCACTGCTGTCTTCCCCAAACGTGCCAGCTGCTCCTGGGCCAGGGTGAATCTTTCACTTGGCCATCCTGGCATCCCTGATCCCCATCACTCCATTGCAAACCCACTGCCCCAGCTGGGCAGAGTGGTGGCAGGGGTGTCAGGATCCGCAGTTAATGTAGCTGCCCCTAAATGCACTGCCAGAGATCAGCTAATCTGATAATTACAGCAACAAAAGCCATTTAGACAAACCATGACCTGACCCTGGGAGCTTGGAATGAAAACATTTTACCCTCCTCTGTCTGGATCCTGCGCTGAGAAAACATCTGTATTCAGAGAATGGCTGGGAAAACAGTCGTCTCACAGCACCCGCTGGGAACTGCCATGGCTGTGCTCCCTGCCCTCACACCGCCTGTGCCTAGCCTCAGCCAAAGATGGGCAGTGCCTTGGGGCAGAGCAACCTAAACCCTTGCTCTGATGCTGGGATTAAGGGTGCTCTGGCACTGGGCAGGTCTCTTTGGTGAGGAAGAGGATGAAACAGAAGGTTGAGAGGTGCAAGAGTGGACCTCGAATGGGAGAATGAAGGGGATGGGATGAGGAGAGCTCTTCTGTACCATGTTTTTTTCCAGGCCCACATGGGGCTTGGCAGTGCAGGAAGGGCAGCACCTGGTCCCCAGCGGTCCTGAGCTCTTCAGGAGCCAGGCTGGCCTCTGAGCCCCCCTGTCTCTGGCTCCCAGGAGGGGCTGAGTGTGGGGGGCCATGCCTGTGTGCGGTGTGGCAGTGCACGTCCGGGAGGCTCCTTCACTCCAGGTAAGGTGTGCAAGCCTTTCTGTTGAGTGGCAGGTCATTGCTGGCTGTCAGTTGGAGGCAGGAGATGAAGGGAGGCTTGCCTCAGGGCCGGCTCCCATATTTCTTCTGCTTTTACATACATTTTGGTGGCACCCTTTGTGTAGGCTGAGGAGATGAAAGCTCAGGGCCAGAGGGATCTTGCTAACACACAGCCACCCAGCTGGGGGGCCAGCAGCCTGCTGCTTCGTGCCTGTCTGTCTTGTTCCTGCATCTGTTCCCAGCAGAGCCCCACTCTGTGCTGCCAAGACCATGGTACACTGGCTGGGCTGGGGGCAACCAGGTGCACCAGCAGGCAACTCCTGCTGGCAGCAACACAGATGGTCTTCACTGGATCATCAGCAGTGAGCTCAGGTTGCCCAGGAGTGCCTGAGGAAGTGGCGGAACATGATGCTGATTTGGGGAAACTGCATTTTTTTTCCTGCAACTGGCACTGCTCATCCTGCTCCAGCAGTCCCAAGCAGCAACGTGGTGCAGCCAGCTTGGTAGGCAGCACCCCTGTGCCTTTGTGACTTCCCTGCTCTGCACTGGGAAAGGGCTTGGCCACGTCCCCAAATACCCCAGTGATCTTTGGAGAGCCGTAGGATTAGAAACCAGTAAATACAGTGAGAGCCTGCCAGTCTGGGGACTCCCCAGCACTTCTGTCCACTCCAGAAGTAGGATGCTCTAAGCAGCCTTGGTTGGCTTTTCCAATTGCAGCATCACAACTTGTGCAGTGCTTCACTCCTTGTGAGCAGAAAACATGACTTACCCTGCGGTGGGCTACCCCTCTTACCTCTGATGCCCTTGTTCTCAGCACTGCAGCATCTCTCATTTAGCAGCAACCACAGATCTCAAGAAACCCGGGTGCCCTTCATCCAGTTTAGGTTAGAGTTAAGTTTAGGGTTACAGTTAAGGTTAGGGTTAGATTTACAGTTAGGCTGAGATTTAAAGTTAGGGTTAGAGTTAAAGATAGGGTTCAGAAATGCCCTCATAGCACCCTGACAAGGCCAGGTCTTTTCAGGGGCTTACACCTGTTACAGAAAGTAGACCTGAAACCCCTTCTGGGTTTCTGCTTGCCTTTTCTCAAGGTGTAGTAGAGGTTTTGTCTGAGTTGGGCTAAGAACCTCACCAGGACCAAGGCTTTGGTCTAGTGCTTAATGTCTTGCTTCTCTGCCTTTCCCATTATGCAGTTTTCCCTGGAGGCAGAAGCGTTGGCATGCTGCTGTGCCGCCAGGCAGCTCTGCCTCTTCCCTACTCTCATGCTAAGCAGAAAGTGCACTGGGCAGTTCTTCCAGGTGCTGCCCGGAGCTGGGGGAGGCGAGGGCTGTGCCCTCAGGCTCCCTCCCAGGCAGCCGGGCTGCGGAGCCACCTTTGGCATGGGATGTGGACGAGGAGCCGAACTGGTTTTCAGAGGGCTCTTGGCTGGGTTAACAAAGGGAGTGTATGACACAGGTTGTCTGCAAAAGCGTTTGGGGACACCAGGGCCTTTCCTGTCCTTTATCCCCATATTTTATGTCACGAGGGGGATGGGGGTGTCGCGCTGCCGGGGCTGTTATGCGCGACGTCCTTCCTGAATCCCTCGAAGCCTTTCCCAGATCCTGCAGGATCGCGGGCGGATTCCCACAAACTTCAAAAGCCGCTTGAGACAGGCGGCGGGTTGCTAACGGAGCCGGCCACGCACCGAGCGGCAGCGAGCCCCCTCCCCGGGGAGGTGCGGGGGGAGCCGCAGGTGGGACGCACGAGCAGCCCCGGGCCACGTCCCTCCGGGCCGGAGCTGGAGCCGGTATC
The DNA here is from genome assembly GCA_013401335.1 of Brachypteracias leptosomus. Classification (NCBI taxonomy): domain Eukaryota; kingdom Metazoa; phylum Chordata; class Aves; order Coraciiformes; family Brachypteraciidae; genus Brachypteracias; species Brachypteracias leptosomus. The sequence continues at coordinate 96,987 of VYZX01016972.1, read as the reverse complement.
GCCTTGCGGTGCCGCTCCCCGCAGGGGCTGCGGGATAAGCGGCGGGGCCGCACGGGGCGATCGCGGCGATGGCGCGATGCGCGGGCCGGCTCTGCCCTCTGCCGACACCCCCCAGCACAGCCTAGGCTCCCGGCCCGGTGCCGCTCCGCCGAGCCCCGCGACGGCATCCGCCACCACGGTCGGGATCCCCGGAGGCTCCCCGGGCAGTGGGCGGCCCGCAAGAGCTGCAGAGGGTCGGGGGCACCGTGGTAAGCGCTGTGCCCCCAGGCAGGATGCAGTTCGGCAGCGGGCGCCAGCAGAAATTCCCTGCGGATAAGGGCGATGCCAGGCGCTCGGGGAGGGGGGTCCCGAGCTCACCAGTGATTCCAAACGCGCCCCATGGGGCAGAGCAGGGCTCGCCTTGCGGTGGTTGCCGCCGGACAGAGACTCTTGCTGGGTGGGGAGACCCCCCGGTGACCCTGGGGAGGGTCGCAGGGGGCCATCCCAGAGCCCTTTACTCGCGGGTGGCTGGGAATCGGGAAAGTGCCTTCAAAACCCGGGCAGATGCGCTGGAGGATCCCCGTGACGCGCCCTGGGGTGGAAACACCCACCGCCCTCACATCGCTGCACCCCTGGGACCACCCCGCACCCCGGGCACTGACCCGCACCCATCACACCTGGGCGCGGCCCTCGGGGCACCTTCTTGCACCCCCACGCCTTGCACCCCGGCAACCCCCTGCACCCGCGGGCACGGACCTCCCGGGGCTGTCGTGCTCTCCAGCTTTGCGCTCCGGGGCTGATCTGCACCTACACGGGCTGCACCCCCGGGACCGTGCCGTGCGCCCCCGAGCACTGCACCCCCGAGCACTGCCGCGGAGCAGCGCTGCCTCGGGCACAGCATCCCCAGCAGCACGGACACTGCACCCCGAGGCCACCCGGCACCCCCATCACTGCAGCTCCGGGACCGTCTCACCGGCCGCTGCTCCCTCACAGCCCCCGTCTCGGCTCCGCACTCCTGCTCCGCGGCTCCAGCACCCCCGNCCGCCGGTGAAGGTGAGCGTCTCCTCCAGGCGCCGTGCTCCGCCTGGAGCGGAGCGGAGCGGGTTACGCCGCCATGGCTGCCTCCATCTTCGCCGCCGTTCCCCGCGCCCCGCCCGTCGCTGTCTTCAAGCTCACGGCGGACTTCCGGGAGGACGGGGACGCGCGAAAGGTCAACCTAGGCGTGGGCGGTGAGTCCGCGGCCTCGCCCGGCACGGCGGGGCACTTTTGCGCGGGGCAGAGCAGCCGGTGCCTTTGCGGCGCCCCCCGGCACCTGCCGGAGCGGCTGGGCAGTAGCAGCGGGACCCCGTCTCGAAAGGTCACCGGGCCGCGGAGAGACTGGCTGCGGGGGCTGGGGGGGGGCAGACAGCGGGTCACCGGCGAGCGTCAAGGTCGTGGGCGCGGCGCCGCGCCGGCCTCGGGTGTCGGTGCCCCGGGCAGATCTTTCCGAGGTCCGGGAGGCCCAGCGTCCCCCCGGGTGTGGAAAGGACGGGTCTCCCTCTCCTCGCAGCCTACCGCACGGACGAGGGGCAGCCATGGGTCCTGCCGGTGGTGAAGAAGGTGGAGCAGATGATCGCCAACGACAACAGCCTGAACCACGAGTACCTGCCCATCCTGGGCCTGCCCGAGTTCCGAGCCAACGCCTCCCGGATCGCCCTGGGTGACGACAGCCCTGCCATCAAGGAGAAGCGGGTAGGTGGTGGACAGAGAGCGAGACTGCTCCTTGCTGGGAGGGCTACCGGGAGCCCTGGCTTGTCTCTGCAGCAGAGTGAGCAGAAGAGCACGAGAGTGCAGAGTAGCTGCGTTTTGGCAGGATCTGGGGATTTCTCTGGTGTGGCTTTTACTGATTGTAGGTAACTTGATGTACTTGAAGCTGTTTGTGCACGTAGTTATAGTTTTTGGGAAAGACTGAACAGGGGCTGTGATTGGGATTTTTTTCCTTCATCTTTTAATGGTTGTCCCATGGGAAATTGAAGTCGGATAATAGACCGCTTTTCCTGAAACAAGCTACTAGCTGGAAATCTGCTCTGTGCCAAGAAGCAACAGGAATAACTGGAGTCTATTTATAAGTGTAGAAGGTGTCAGGATAGGTGTGAGTGCTCAAAAGAGGTTGAAGATCACTGAGAGGGGGTGGTGCCCTGTCAGGGGTGACCCCAGGGAGTGTGTTTGAGGTCCTGTCTTGCTCTTGCAAGTTCCCCTGTTCTCTATGCACCGAAAGCCATATTGACCTTGGTGGACCCTGCTGGCAACTCTCTCTCTGTTGCAGATTGGAAGTGTCCAGTCCCTGGGTGGGACAGGTGCTCTGCGCATTGGTGCGGAGTTTCTGAGGAGGTGGTACAATGGAAACAACAATACAGCAACCCCGGTCTACATCTCTGCTCCATCCTGGGGTGAGTGCTGTCATCAGTCCTTCCTTCTCCTTGCAGGGAGCTCTATGGGTCAGTGGGCAAGGGAGGAATGGCAGGGGCCTGGGCAGTGAGAGCGGGGCCTTCCTCTTGTAGGTAAAGGGAGCGTAAGTGCCTCCATTGTGTAACCTTTAGGGAGATATTGGAACTGGAGCAGGTGGCTTGCTGGAGATGGGGCCTGCTTTTCTGAAAAGTGATTTATTTCCTCAGAGAACCACAATTCTGTGTTTGTGGATGCTGGCTTTAAAGATATTAGAACCTATCACTACTGGGATGCTGCCAAGAGGGGTCTGGATCTCCAGGGGCTGCTGGATGACATGGAGGTGAGTAAAACAGGTGTGGGATGGGCTGAGCTTAGTGCTGTGCTGTCAGCAGCTGGCTGGGCTCTTGCATGCTCTACCAGGAAGTGGATCTTTGCAAAAGAGACCGCTGGTGCTCGGAGCAGCTTGGGGCCTCTCCCTCTGCTGTGGGTGCCCAAACTTGTCTGTGTGCATGACCAAGACCTTCTCTCTCCTCAGAAAGCCCCAGAGTTCTCCATTTTCATCCTTCATGCCTGTGCACACAACCCAACAGGCACAGACCCTACTCCTGACCAGTGGAAGCAGATTGCTGCTGTTATGAAGGTATGGGCTGCTGCTGGGGTTAAAGCAATGCTCAGGGGACAGATAGGTCTTGAGCCAGTCAGAGCACTTGGGTCCAAAATGGGCTCTAGGGAAGGGCATGAGGTGTGGCAGGAATTGGAAGTCCTACAGGGCCGGTGTTGAAGGGAGAGGCTGACTGAGAATGCTGGTTGTCTGTGCTCAGAGGATAGAAGCATCCCAGTTCTGCTCATGCCTCCAAGTTCTTGCTTTCAAACTCTATGGCATGGGCTGCAGTGATGTTTCTCATGTTGGAAAGACTGTCCCCAGGCACCTGCATTTCACAGGTGCTGAATAGTAGGATATAAAGTGGTGCATCTCTTGTGCCTGTGTCCTCAAATGCAGTTTTCTCCTGCACTTAATCTTTTATTGACCACTTTAGTCTTCCTATTCTTTTACCCCGGTAGAAAGAAAATATCCCAGTCTGGTATTGCTGGACTATGTCCCCTTTGTATTCATCCAGAAGCTCAATCATCATTTTTCCCTCCTACAGGCACAGTGGGGGGTAAAGTGAAGGTTGTGGGGAAGGGGTTACCCTCTAACACTGTTCCTCCTTGCAGCGCCGGTTCCTGTTCCCATTCTTCGACTCAGCGTACCAAGGTTTTGCCTCTGGCAGCCTGGACAAGGATGCCTGGGCTGTGCGATACTTTGTCTCCGAGGGCTTTGAGCTCTTCTGTGCACAGTCGTTTTCCAAGAACTTTGGGCTCTACAGTGAGTGTCTGGCAGTAAGCTGGCCCAGTAACATACCCAGACAGATGGGGCTGGTATGCTGGGGGGTGGGGAGAGCTCTACTTTGCCATGATGTGTGGAACCAATGGCTCACCTCTCTTGGCTTGTCCACAGATGAACGTGTGGGGAACCTGACTGTGGTGGGGAAGGATGCAGACAACGTACAGCGTGTGCTTTCCCAGATGGAGAAGATTGTGCGCACCACTTGGTCCAACCCTCCCTCCCAGGGAGCGCGCATTGTGGCAACTACACTTGCTTCCCCGCAGCTCTTTGCTGAGTGGTACGTGTTGCCAGAGTCGGTGGGAGAGGGGAAAGTGGTGGAAGCTGTCTCCCTGAGTGCCAACCCTGGCCAGATGGCTTCAAACCAGACAGGTGCCTGTCCTCATGCTCTGCTTCCTGCCTGTTGCAGGAAGGACAATGTGAAGACAATGGCAGATCGGGTCTTGCTGATGCGGTCAGAGCTCCGGTCTCGACTGGAGTCTCTTGGGACCCCAGGCACTTGGAACCACATCACAGAGCAGATTGGCATGTTCAGCTTCACAGGGTTGAACCGTAAGTACCAAGTGGCCTGGTGAAGGGAGGATTGGGCGGGGACAGTTCTGCTGGGAGTGAACTGGGCTGAAGCAGTCCAGGCAGGAATCTCTTGGGGACCTCACTGGAGTCTTGGCATCGTTGCCTCTGTGTCTAGGCAGGGATGAAGTGTCAGGCAGCATTTTAGGGGCCAGCACTGGAAGCTTTCTGCCTGTGGTGAAAGATTCAAGCAGCCCCGGCTGATTCTTTGGGCTTTTCTGAGCTGTGGGGTCACTGCTCTGACCTGATGTCCAATTGTTTCCCCAGCTAAGCAGGTGGAGTACATGATCAAGGAAAAACACATCTACCTGATGGCTAGTGGGCGCATCAACATGTGTGGCCTGACTACCAAGAACCTGGACTATGTGGCCAAGTCCATCCATGAAGCCGTCACAAAAATCCAATGAAGCACATGAACAACCAAACTTACATGAAGTCACCAAAGCTGTAGTGTGTAGTCTGTCCTTCCTTGCTCATGGCTTGCCTTGTCCCACACCCCCTGGGGTTTAATAAAGATAGGAGCGGTGGCTCAATCAGGGATATTCATGTTTTGACGTTTTTGAAGTACCCTTGCAATAGGGTAAGCCAGTACCCCCAGGAGGGTGGGGGCAGCATGAGCTGCCTTGGCTCGTTTGACTGACAGCAGCCTTGTCTTCAGGTATTTAGAGCTGCATCTTTAACACACTCAAATCAACTCCATGTAACTGATCAATTTGATCTCAGTGAAGTCTGGTGCCAGTGCAATGTGTTGTGGGATAACAGATCAATTGGTTGGGATTTCATATGGCTTGTGAGCTGTCACTCCAGTAGTACTTTGAGGAGGAGTGAAGCTGTTGCTGCACTCCCACCAAGTTCCGAGCCTTACAGGAGCCAACATTTGTACTTGTGATAATTGCTTCTTTGTGTTGCTGACAGAAAATTAAACCTCCATCTCTGAGCACTACCCCAGCCTTTTGTGATGTCATGCCTCCAGGCTGTGCTAGCCTCTTCCCTGGTTGAGGGCGAAGCCTCGGCATCCTGGTTTGTTCACTGGGGCTTACTCAGTTTATTAGTGTTTTCCTTTCTCCCTTGTGATGTGTTGCATCTCTGATGATCACAGTTGCTACTAATGGGGCACAGTCCTACTGGAAGAGTGTAGTTGAGAGCTTCCTCTGACTCCACAGGAAGCTGACCAATTCCTCCCATGTCCATCTTACGTTTCTGTCTCCCTGCCTTATGCTGTCCAGCTTGTCCTGCCTGTCTGTATGTGCTTGCTTTCTGCATGGTCATGTGTTACCCAGCCATCTGGCCATCTTGCCCTGTCCCAGAGCTCCTGGCCTGTCACTAGTGTGTCAAAAAGTGGATCTTTCCTGTTCCTCCTTCTCAGCAGGCCCTTGGTGAACCACCACCTACTTCCCCTGGCTTCCACAGGGCCTGCTGGCAACAGCCTGTGTTTCTGGCACTGAAAAAGAGCTGGGGCCATCTGCTTCTGCTCTCTGCAGTCACTGTTCACAGATCTATTTGTGAGTTGACACCTTGACAGAGCAGCCTCCTGCCAAGATCTTAGTGAAGAAAGGGGAACAGCCCCTTTCCTTGAGTCATTTAGTCACTGTTGCCCTGATGGATTTTGCTTGTGCTGCAGCTTAGTAAAGGCAAAAACAGTGCCTTGTTGCCTTGCTGTGTTTGCAGAGAGACAGTACACGGAGTTTCATTTGTCCTTTTCAGATTAGTGTTCACATCACATAAGAGAGTGAGCCAGAGACATCTTTTCCTCTGTGCAGGTGGGGATGTGGGCAGATTTTTCTCCTCTTGGTGTCCATCCACAGCTGGGATGAAGGGGTAGCGGTTAAAGGACGACTACTTCTAGGGATGAGCTCAAGGAGAAGTAGTTGAAGGAACCAACTCTGCTTTCGTTATTACTGGCATCTGTCTACACCTCTGTCCTTACAGACCTCTAGGTGTGGAGACTGGCCCACCCCTCATGTGATCCGTACCAGTGCTTTGCTAGCCTTACCAGCCTTGTTTTTCCTAATGAGTGACCTAAATTCCTCCCTTTCTGCAGTGCAAGCTCATTACCCATTATCCCATTTACCATGGCAACCGAGAACAGATTATTCTTTTCCTCTCTGCAACAGCTTTTTATGTATTTGAAAACTTCCTCTCTCCCCTTCACATCCTTCACCAGTTAAGATTAAGCGACCCCCTTTCTCCAGCCTTTGGGGCAGGTTGTTTTCCAGCCCTTGCTTTCCTCAGGCCTCCTTTCGGTTGCTGTGTGTTTCCTTAGAAGGGCAGGGCCCAGACAGGGATGCGGTTATTCCAGCTGAAGTTTATCAACATTGGTGGACTATGAGATTTCTGTCCTAATCTGTCAAGCTGTACTCCAGCACATGTATCCCACTATTGTGTTTGCAGGGGCATGGAATGAACTCCTGTTCTTCCCCAGTCCTTGTCTGCACTGCCGTGGTCTAAGTCTGTACATGGCTGTGCTTTCCTGGTAGCAAGAAAGTGGCAGAGAGCCCAGATTCCTGGGGAGAAATCAGGAAGCACTTGCTCACCAGGTCCTCTACCTGCTCTCTTCAACAATGCTGAGTCCTGTCTCTGGCATGGGTAGGAGAGCATCTTGGCCTGGTGGGAGAGGTCAGCGCATCTTTCCCTACACCCACTGACAGACAGGGCACTGCTCAGGGGAAAATCACTTTTAATGTTAATATCCCTGATGCGTTCAGCCTCTACAAAAACTACTGACTGGTCTGTACCAATCCGAAGGCTCGGCACGAGCCTCCCTTGCACAGGCAGCTGTGCGCGGAGAGGAGATGGTTGGATGCAGGGTGGAGTGGCCGTCCCCAGGGTGGGGGCTGCACTCGGCGGTGAGCTGGGCTCCTGCCCTCTGCCTGGCAGGGGTTTGGGAGTGCCAGGATGTGGCGATGGTCAGCGTGTCGCTGGGCACGGCACAAATGTGTGCTGGGGCCCTGAGCTGCACATGGCATCCCCCAAATAGCACGCCCTCCTCATGGTGGAGACCACATCTGTGCAGCACCCAGCACTGAGGGGCTCCAGGCCTCGCTGGGATGGGGGTGGTAAACGATGCTAAGGGAAGTTCTGGGTTGGGCCACCCCTCCCTGCTCTGCCCGCAGGGATGCTGTGCCAGACACTTCTCTACCTTTCCTCTTTCCACCTCTTCCTTGAGACCAGATGCTACCAGGGAGCAGCTGGGCAAGGGCCCTTGGACTTCAGCTGGCTGGTCCAGGCCACCTGGGTGGTTCAGCCCTGCTGGGGGCACATCCTTTTTCACCTGGGGATGGGGCTCTGCACAAGTCCTGCAGGGAGGGGTGGCACGAGCAGGCAGGTGGGTGAGCAGGCAGTGAGCGAGTGCAGACCTGCTGCTGTTGGACATGAGCCTCACAGCAGGAGACCCTCCATGCTGCAGACCTGGAAGATACAAGTGCAACCTGCTGCAGGCAGCCAGAGCTTGCCCTCCCTGACCTGCTGCTGCTCAAATCTGCAGCACCTTTCCTAGCCGAGCTTAAGCACAGTGGTGCAGACACACATTTCTAGCTGAGAAAATATGAGTAAGGGTCTCCCTTTGTCTCTGACATCCATTCTTGCCCAAGGATGGTTGGAGTCTGCTGCTATATCCCTTGACTCTGCTCCAGACCCCAGTGACATGCATGTCTGCATGGGCTCCAAACCACGTTGTTTGACTTTGCTGCTTGAAACCCAATTTTACACTATTAAAATTGAGCAACCTCTCGTTTTCTGAGGAAGGAATATTGCACCAAGAGACAGGTTCCTACCTCCAGTCTGCGTGGGCCTCCAGCACTGTGCTCCAGCCACACTGCTGCTCAGGTGATTATCGGGGCAAGATTGGAGCTCTCCTCTGGTGTCTTCTCACCCTCTGGTGATGGCTGCTGCTTGCGCCCACCTGCAACAACAGGAGTGACTAGGGTTGGAGTGCTCAGGGGTGCTCAGGACACAGGGTGCATAGAGTTGGGCCAGAACCAAGCGGCTGGCTCTGCTGAGCTAGCCCTAGGTGCAGTTTTGCCTGCTGCTGGGCTACTGCCAGGGAACTGGGCTGTCCCCCTGCTCCACGCTAGCCCCATGCAGGATGTCCCCAGAATGGGTGTGGGGAGCAGCTGGCCCAGGCAGTGGGGTGCTGGGGCAAAACTCTACCATGGGTGCTCCCTCCCTGGGTCAGTCACTCACTGAGGGATCTCAGCAGCCTCCTGCCCATTGTCTCTTCAGAGCTGCTTGGTGATGAGCTGGTCCCAGTCTCTCTGCTCGGGGACTCTCCCTCCAGGACAGTGCTGCAGCACTCACTGTCTGCAAAAGCCCAGCGTGGCTGCAGTGCCCCAGGACACTGCAGCCCTCACCACTCCCAGGGTCGGGGTGTGTGTACTGTCCAGACTCACTCTGCCGTTTGCTGTTCTCCTCGTTGTCAGCCAGCTCCTCCTGGATGAAGGGGATGCCCTCCATGCGCAGGAACACCGACTCACTGGGACTGCGCAGCCCCTCGGAGTGGCTGCCTGCGGGGACACAGGGCAGGGGTGGCAGCAGAGCAGGGAGGTGCTGTGCCCTGGGGCAGGATGCCAGTCTGGCAGCAGGTCCCCAGTGCCAGGGGCCCCCGGGAGACACAAGCACATGGCAATGAGGAGTTGCATGCCATGCACCTGCGTGCAGGCGCAGAACAGCATCCACAGTTGTCTGCATGCAAGGTGCCCCAGTCCATGTACAACTGTGTCTCAGTGGTGGCATGCCTGTCATGCCAGTGGGTCTCAGCATGGCTCCCCAGGAGACACACAGTGCTGGCCTGTGACAGGGAAGTCATGCTGCTAAGTGACTCACACATAATGCTGTTCCTCTCATTCAGGAATGTGGTGGGGTCCTCCTTGGGCGTCTGTGGGGTTCCTCGTGTGGTGGAGGCCTTGGTTGAATCCCTGTCGAAGGCCTCCATGTCAGGGGACTGGGGTGAGCTGTCCATGCGGCTGGCCACCAGTGCATTGTGGTACTGCTGCCGAGTGACCTGGGCACACAGACATGTGTGTCCACCTCAGTGGGCACCAAGCCCCACTGGGACCTCCTGGAGACTTGGTGGCATCAAACTCCCAGACAGCAGGAGAGTGAGACTCCCCAGCACCCACTGGGCACCCATCAAGCTCCTGGGCAGAGCACGGTGAGAGGGTGCCTGGGCAGGGGTTGGCCAGGATGGGACAGTCCCTGCCAGCCCAGTGGTACCTTGACAAACTGCACATCGCAGAGAATGTGCACGGAGTAGTCGGGTGTGTAGATGTTGTTGCTGCTGCTGTGGAGCTGCGTGGTGCTGCCCCCGTAGTCGTTCTGCTCCCGGCTGGGGGACTCAGAGCGGTTGAGCCCACTGCACCGTGATGGGGACCTATTCACTGTGGGAGGGACAGCAGAGAGGCAAACACTCACTCTCACTGGTGGTGCCACTTGAGTCCCTGATGCCAGGGTGGACCGGTCACCTCCAGCACCATGCCCCACACACACTGAGGCTGGCAGGGGACCTATGGGGCCCTGCAGTGGGGGTCTTCTTCAGTGCATGCAGGCAGAAGAGGCTCTGTCCCATGCCAGCCCCATGCCAGCCAAAGGGACTGGGCAGGCATCCGGTCTGGCACCAGCAGCAGAGGTTAGGGCTGCTGCCTGCCTGTCACATTGACTGACAGCTCTCCTGCTAAAGCAGGCCTTCTGCATGGCATTTGGCACAAACTCTCCTGGTTGCAGCTGGCAGCCCACCAGGTTTACTCAACCTGCCTCAAGGGCATGCTCCTGTCCACCGCAACTCCAGCAGAACAGGAGCAGAGGCTGCCACATAAACTGGCCCATCGCTCACACTGACTGATGGCCTCTGACACGCTGCATGATGGATTTTGTCTGGTCAGCAATTTATTAGGGAACAAAGGCAGCTTATGCCTTGCACAAGTGATGTCAACATCTTGCTGACTTTGCTCTGCTACTAAAACGCCCTTCTATTACCTGGATTTCTAGAAAGCAAGAGAAGCAGAATAGTAACTGCAGGTTACTGTTATCAGAAGCAGCAAGTAGCACCGAGTGCAGGAAATTACAGAAGCGCACACCCAAGCTGTCCATGGCTCCCCCTTGTCCCCATTCCGTTCTTCCTGGGGTTTGTATCTTACTGAGGAGGCTACAGCAGGGACAGGGCTGCTGTCCTCCATCTGCCACCCATGCTCCAACTGGTGAGGGGCTGCCCAGCGCAGGGTGCCAAGGGTGCTTCTCTCCTGGCACTGCCTGGCATGCAGGGTGGAGGGGGCTTGGTGCACTGGACACAGGGAGCTGGAAAGAGCCTGGTACATGGAGTAGTCCTTGGCCAAAGCCATGCCCCGTTACCTGGAGAGCCAGCCAGGGAGTCCCCTCTGCTGAAGGCGAAGGTACGGGACACTGAGACAGGCACTGCAGAGAGAAGGAAAGGGATGGAAAGAAGGGACAGGGGAAGGTGAGGGATGGAGGTGAGGGTGGGTGACAGATCAAGAAGAATGAGAAAAAGAATCGTGTGTCAACAGTCCCGGACTGGGCTCCTACTGCTGCCTCCATCATCCCTTTCCATCCCTCTTATACCCTTCTGCTCTGGGGAGGCACTCACCAGCCCTGGGGACATCAACCAGGACACAGACTTGAATACTCTAAATGAACAGGCTGCTCTGTGATGAGGTAAGAGGAGGTGAGGCTAGCGGGGGGGGACACCAGCTCCTGCCAGGCCTGTTTACACAGCCACACATCTCCCTAGAGCCATGGCATGGGCAGAAAGTACCTTCCTCCTATTGGCTGAGTGCTGGCACCCTACTCCAGCCCTTTGCCAGGCGCTGCCAGGAGAGGGGACTTCATGCTTGTGCCGCCTGGGATATGGGCAGAAGCTAAACCAAGTCAGTGTACTTGGCATCTGGGATGCTTCTGTGTGCGTATGCAGATGGCAGAGAAGGAATGTGCTGTGCAGGGGAAGGGGCTGGCAGGAGCCCCTCAGCACGATGCAAAGCAAAAGCATTTGTGCCCAGCTGCCTACAGCTCCCCACAAGGACCTGGGTCTCAACAGACTTGGAGTGATGCCGAGAAGAGCTACCCATGCAGAGCTGCTCCATGGGGCAACCACAAGAAGCCAGGACCTTGCATCCAGGGCTGCCTGACCCATTGCCACAGAGAGGGTGAACCACTGGACACTCACTTCCCAAGTTTTATTGCCATGCGTTACAGCAGCAGTGACAATTTCAAGGGCAGGTGTTCCCCTTCCCTATGACTCACTGCCCGTGGGAAGCTGCCCTACTGCCGTCCTCAGCATCCCTGGGCCATGTCACAGGGGCGCAGGGTTCCATGGGGAGCACAGAGATCAGCACACAGCATGAGTGATGCACTTGCCAACACCTCCTGATGCCTCATGTTTGCTCTCTTTGCTGCAGCGCCCACCTTGAAAGCAGTGGGAGATCTGAGCCTGCTGGCTACCAGCCCCATCCTCCGCCACGGCCATGCTTCCTCCAGTTGCTGGCCCTCCTGCCCAGAGCACACTGCCCTCCCTCCAGCCACTGTGCCCACAGCATGGCTGCAACACTCTGGGAACTGCCTACTGCCTATGTGATTAAGGTTTTTAAATTGCTTTGAAGGTAAAACCCCCAGGAAATTTGCCCTGTAGACCCGTCTTCCTGTCTCCCTGCTCTTCCCCCAGTAACTCCTGCTCTGTGTCCTCCTCTGGATTGAAACTTTCTGCAAATAAAAATCCAAGTAAAGGCACCGGCACAAAGCACTGTCCAAACAACCTAAACCAGGTGGGAGCAAAGGACAGGTTGATAACCACCAGTGCTTGTTCCTTGCTGTCACTGCCTGACCCACTGTGGGACCAGCCGTGCTGGCTCTGCCGCCACATCCCTGCCCTGCCACCAAGGCCAAAGATTGCCTGGCAATAAAATGCTGCATGACAATGGTTAATTAATAACAAATTTAACAATGCTCAAGGGTTAATGTCTGAATTCTCTGCTGTCACATGCTACTCACGCTCATTCCTGCTGGGCTTAGCTTCAAGGAGGAAGGACGACGCCAGCCTGACAAGGGAACTGCCCTATGACCTCTGCCTCCCACCCTGCCTCCTTGCTGGCCAGGGGTGCAACACCACACATGTCCTGGGTCAGGCAGGGGTGACTGGATGGCAGAACACATCTCATGATACTGTGGCTCGCACCCTGCCTGTCCTCTGTCCTGCAGGCAGCACCCACTGCCTGAGTCCTGGTGGGGCCCTGGGGATGGTCACCAAGAGCACAAGGGGCATTGGGCCATGCAGCAACATCCCACAGGAAAAACAGATGCTTTATGCTCCCTCAGTCCAAACCAAGTGCGCTGTGGACACACAGGGGAGCAGAAATGTGCATGGCAAGGTAAATCCAGCAGTCCACAAGCCAGTCTTTCAAATGGAAACAAAGCAGGCAGTAAGAAATAGGTAAACCCTAGAGCTGCAGGAATACTGGAACACATGGGAGTGACAGTCATCTGCCCCAAGAGACTCTCCCTCTTGTCTCCCTAAAAACTGAACTTAGCAGGTTCTTGTTTTGATTAGGCATCCAGAGCATCCTTGGCTTACCATTGGCACTGAAATATCTGGGGTTTGGGATGAGGGATGTACTGGACTGGGGGTGGGCAGCATCTCTGTCTGCTCCCAAGTCATCAGGCACTAAACCTTTGCAGGGGCCATCAGTAAAGAAGGGAGGGTAGGCTCACAGTCTCCCCTGATCAGAGCTCTTAACTCCTGCAAGCAGGGGACCTGCCCATCAACCCATCAGTTCTGCAGGCAGGGAATTTACTAGGACTGGGGTGTCTACTTTCAACTTAGCTAATTTCAACCCACCCAGCATGTGTGAACAGCTCATAGGTAAATTGACCCATCCCTGCAATCCTGAGCAACCTTTGTTTCCCTGGCACATCAATTTGTGTTCCAAGCCTCAAGGATGCAAATGGGTCCAGAGATGTTATGCTGAGACCTAGGTGCACCATGCCAGCAGTCCCAGGGCTCCCATCCACACGGGCATGCTGCGTCCATGGGCAGCGCTACTTGCAGTGCCCCTTGTAGTGTCCCTTGCAGTGCCAGCTGTGCTGGGATCCACCCACAGGGATCCAATGCATGGCTGAAAGCTCGAAGGGACCTCAAGGCCCCTCTGTGGGGACTCTGCTGCATCAGCCCCTCAGCATGCTGTTTCTCCACCAATTTTTTTAAAGCGGACGATCTCAGCGCAAAGCCTGAGCTGCTCAGCATGGGGTGCAAACCCATCCCTCCTCCAGCCAGCTGGTGCCAGGAAGGAGAGGTTTTAAGCCCCATCCTGTCTCAAAATACTTACATAGGAAAGAGGATCCAGCCAGGCTGCCCGCTTTCCGCACATCGTTATCTGAAATGACAGTTGGAAGTGTAGGAATCACAGAGGAAAGGGTCCTGCCTGCCCCGCACCCCACAGCAGGGCCACCCCACTCCATGGCCAGCCCCTCCTCCTGGCCACCAGCTGGCTTAGCCCTGCGGAGGCTGCAGAAGTGAAGGCAGGGACAGAAGGAGACCACAGAGCCCTTACCCGAGGAGAAAACAGCCATAATGGCGGGGACGCCATAGTAGGTGAATGCCCCATTCTCAAACCGCAGCCCTTCCTTGCCAACCTCCACCTCCACCTTCCCCTGGAAGGAGAAGGAAAACCTGCTCAGAAGACAGGCACCTCACACTTCTAGTGCTGCAGGGACTCCTGCCACCCCATACAAGATGATGGGCATCTCCACGGGCAGAAGTAGCCACTCCCTGCCACCCTCTGCTCGTCACTGCCCCAGGCACCTGCAGGATGAGGACAAAGTAGTCGACGGGGCGGTTGCGCTGGTAGAGATAATGCTCCGCTGCCTTCTTGTTCTTTCGGTCGTACTTGAGCTCCTGGATGACATTGGGGTGTTTCAGGAGCCGCAACAAGATCTTCTCAGAGAGATAGGGGGACTTGAAAGGCTCCACTTCTAGAGAGCAGGCAAGACACACTCAGTCAGTGGGGCTGGGGCTGGCAGGAGCCACTTGTCCTCTGAGCTGCATGGCCTCAGCCTCAGCACCCTGCTGGGGAGCCAAACACAGACTCACGATGGTGGAGGAGCAGGATGCCCAGGGTGAAGGTCCAGGCAAGTGGAAACCACTCACTAAGGGGGGAGCCTGACCCAGGAACAGCTCAGGGATGCCCCACAGGGCTGGCACTGCTGCAGGGAGACATGGGACTTGCACAAGGGCGATACCTGTTGCCATGAACCGATGTGTAGCCAGAAGGAGCTGTGGGGAGATCTTCACCTTCATCTCGCTGTCTGAGAGCCTGAAGATGGAGAAATCCTGGGGCTTGCGTCCCCGGTGGGGAACTCGCTCCTTCTTCCGATTGTCCGCTGCAGGGCAGAGAGCAGAACAGTTGCCCATCCGCAGCAGCCACAAAGCCACTCCAGCTGCAGGGCCCCATACCACATGCCCACGTATATAGAGAGGCATGTCTTGCTGCACCGTATGGCAGGGCTGCTGTGGAGCAGCAGCCGGAGCAGCAAGGCACACAAAATGTACCATGCATCATAGCCAAGGGAGCAGATGCTTGGGCAGGGAGCAAGGTGGTGAAACACACTTCTTTCTCAGGAACAAGTCCTGGGTTGCCCTGGCTGGATGCATCACCCAGAGTTGGAAAGAAGCTTGGGAACCACCCATAGACACTTCATGCCTAACACACTTGTCTCTGAGTCAGGTCCTGCCCAACCACCGGCTGCTGATGCTGGTGCTCCTCTTATCTCAAGCATTCAAGACTACCTGACATCTGACCAGCATCTATCCATCATTCTATTTTTTTGCCACTGTGAATTGTTCTGGGTAAGGACCACGATTTGTTCTGGCCTGTTTCCTACCCACATGTCTGTCTGTGAGGGCTCCCACCCTGGCTCCTGCAACTGCAGTAGCTGCTCTGGGACACTAACTGTACAGATCCGTCTCATCCAGGATCTCGGATTTGATGATCTCCTCAATGACATCCTCCAGGGTGACAATGCCCATCACCTCGTAGAACGGGTCTCCTTCCCCTTCGTTGTTCACCCGCTGCACGATGGCCAGGTGGGACTTCCCTGTGGGAGGAGAGCAGAGAGGCAGTGAGACCCCTCACCCTTGGTGAGAGGGGTCCTCAGCATGGCAGGCTGATGGGTGGACAGGGCTCGATGGGAGGCACAGAACACATCCAAACCTCAGAAGCAGCCACTATCATCCAAACCCACCCCAGCCACGATAACTCAAGGAGAAGGGCTGGACACATAGCCCAGCCTAGCAGGGCTGCTACTCCCCAAGCTGATTTCTCAGTGTCACAGGACCCTGCCTGGCTCTTTTTTCGGGGTTGCTTGCTTTCTTTACCCACACAATCTGCTGCAAGTCACTCCGTTAAGCCTTCTGACAGCTTTCTGTGCAGGAATGAAGTGTACATGATACCAGCTGCTTCTTGCTTACCATCAGCTTCACTGGCACAAGACAGCTCTAACAGAGCAATGAGGCAGCGCTCTCCAACACAGAAATGTGAGCGTGTCCTCGGGCTCTATTGGTTTTCCTCATCATCCTGGTGCTTATCTTTCCTACCAAATTGCCAGGAACAGCTCTCCCACATCTTTCTATCCATCACTGTCTGGACTGATCCTAAAGCTGTTCTTAAAACACAGGCAAAGCCTCTAGCTCCTCTGAACAGCAGCTGGTTTTAATGAAGAAATGCATATGTTTATTTGCAGCTTTCAGTCCAGCTCCTGTAGAATTATTGGGTGAATCATCTGGACACAGAGGATGAATGCTTTTTCAAGCCATTGTCTTGCACTTGAACATCTTCTCCAAACCCTGCCCCTGGCACCACCTCCTCACTGATACCTTAAGCAAGCAGACTGGGACCAGGATGTCAGCTGAAATGATGCTGAGTCCTGCTTGGAAGTCACAGTGTTTCTCAATCAGTTTGAGCTTGCCCCAGCAAGGGGGCTGACACATTCTCAGGCTTCTTGTTTTTGGCATACTTGAAACATCACAATTTGTTTTCGCATGTCCAGCTCTCTGTGAGCTGTTTTTACTTCTTCAACTTCTCCCTTCCTTTGTTGTCTACTTCGATTTATACTTCTGCTTAGCAGCTTGACCCTCACCCAACTTCCAAGCCACAAACAATTTCTGGGTTTCTAGCTCCAGTGTATTCTTGGAGCTGCCAACAAACAGTACTGGTTTTCTTACTGCCCCTGTGGCTCCTATGCTGCTCAGCAGCACACACAGATTCTGAACCTCTAGTTTGACTTAAAACATCAAAAATGTCCTTCATCAGCCCCACAGCCAACAACTGCCCCTCTCTCTGCTTGTTCTGCATCCCTGAGATCTCCTGTTGCAATGCCAGTCCAAACCCAACTGTACTGTAGGCACTTCAGGGATCTCTAGAAACCTGACAGCACCTCATTTTCCCCACGAGACTAGAGCTGAGGTCCCTGAACAGCAATGGTCATCTAAAAGAGGGTCAGGTCCCTTCTACCATGTAGCTGCTTCTGCATCTGCTTCTCCCCTAAAGCCTTCCTGACAAACTCTCCTGCTGCTCTGGGTGAGGGGATGTGAATGGTGTTCATGTAAAAAGACAGAGCAGAGGTGGGCTCCTGCCTGCTTCACAGCCCCCTCCTTGCCCACTGATGCCTTCTGGCTCAGCCCCGTGGAGGGACAGGGAGGAGTGCATCCAGGGCAGTCCAACGCCAAACACTTCTTGCTGGGGACCATGCAACCTTCAAATAACCCTGCCCTGAATCTGAGATGAGCAAATGATATTTCTCATCTGAAGATCAGCACTACACATTTCTCACAGCAAAGCTTGGGCATTTTCCACAGTATAAATTCCCTCCTCCTCATACCAAGCTTTTATTGCGAGACTTCAGAGAGCAGCTCGCTGCCTCCCACGCCTACGGAATTAGAAATGAGAACATAGCATTGCAGCAAGTAGCACTGAGATGCACTTTAAAATACCAAATCAATAGCCTTGGGGCATTGAAAATTCAGCATATTCTTTGGATCCAGCTATTTCACTCCTTTTCATACATGGGTTTGTGCATCTTGTTACAGTGGGTAATAAAGTAACATGACTTGAGACTTAAAAAGAAAAAAGCAGCAGAGTTGGCCGCATGACAGCAGCAACAGCTACGTTTCATCTCAGCAAAGTCCAACTTTTAAAAACCTCTCCTTTGCCAAACCCCGCTCCCAAACACTGGGGCCATCTGTCTCCTACAAGACCTTGGGTGAGTAAGGAGAGGGGAGAAGTTATTTCTTTTGGCTGAAAGCTTGTTGTTAATGACATTTACATGCAACCCAAAACCACCAAGCCCTTACAAAAAGCTTAGGTGCTACTTAAAGGCAGTCAGAGACTAATGGAGGCAATTCTTTTTTTGGCCAAACACCTACATCGACACTGTAATTTACTCTAGAGCAGCCTCAGAGAAATGTGATTCCAGCTCCATGTTCATGCAGCGGCAAACGAGATTATTTAGAAATAACCCAACACCATTAGTCTGGAAGGAGACCCACAGTTACTGCGTTGGGGGCAGAGCCAGGAGGGCTGTTAGAGTGCTCAAGAGTTCTTTATTCTCACAGAAAATAAACACTTGTAGCCACACTATAAACCCCCAGGTTTAGGTTTCCAGGTTAACACCCGCATTAGAGATGGAGTAGGTACCCAGCAATGGAAAATCATTGTAATTCATGTGGCTGCTCCTGGCCACCACTGAGTAAGCTGGTCCTAGCCCCTGCCTGGCCAGCTGATCACAAAACACCCTTAGATCTGCTCCCACCCCTTGCAGAGCTGGGTGCTCATGACTGCTGCTCCCAGCTGGTCCCTGCTGGGACAGAGCTGACTTGCCCTGACTTCCCACTTGAGGGACATGATATCATTTACAAAGTCCTACCTCCCAACTGGACTGGGTCCTGGGTCTCCTCCTACCACTTTTTAAACAAATCCTATAAATAGGGGTGGTGGGGGTTTGTGGGTGCCATGGCTTGCTTCCTCACAGGGTGGGAATGCTGCCAAGCTCAGCTACCTCCCCCTGTCTGGTCCTAGGAGCTGCTACACTTGCACAGAATAAAAACAGTGGCTGTTGGAGCAGATACGAGGGCAGAAGCTGGGCTTTTTATGAGGTGGAGGCAATGTCCAAGGGAGGGTGGCAAAGGGACAGACCCGGAGACATCAGAGGTGTCACACTCTCTTCTCCAGTGGTACCCTGCAGGTCTGCCTCAGTGGGAGTACAATAGAAAGATAAATCACTTAAACCCCCAAACTTGATCTAAACTAGCTTTAAGATCTGTAAAACTGATTCCAAACCCCGTGCTATTGTACTCGTTGCTTGATAGCTCAAATGAAATGAATTATAGGAGTGAGCTGCTTCCCCACTAGCAAGCTGTCACATGTGAATTTTACAGGGCTATCCCTGATGCAGGAAAGCACAGTGAAACACTCGAGAATCAAAGCCTTGCTTTGGCAAATGCTAGAACAAATGGGCAATTAACTTTACTTGCAGGAATAACTCCGCTGGCCTCGGCAGGACTGCTCTCGCACAGGAAGTCTATAGGTGATTAAGTGTCTGCTCAGCATGGGATACAACTGTACTAAATTCTTTATGAGCTACATGAAATCTGCTCTTTTCAAATAACAGCTTCAGTGGAAAGTTAATGCCTCAAAATGCTAAATTACAGAGCTAATATAAACAGCTGAAAGCTTTGGGATGGAGCAAGCATCTGAACAGCTATCTAAAGCTTTTATGTCCATTTTTAGGAGCCTTGTTTTTCATAGGTACCTAAATGACCTTGGGTTCATAGATCCACCTCAAAGTGTCCTCCCCAATGGGAGAACAGGATCTGAACACATGGAAATGCCTTTACTTGTGGGAAAGAAATTGCTGTTGGCTGCAAATATAGCGCAGACTACTTCCTTATTTTTTTATGTAGGTGCTCTGCCAGAAGAATGTTAAAGATGCTTTAGCCTTGTCTCTCATTCCAAAGGATGAGCATTCTGAGCATGAAATTTATTTTCATGAATTTTATGGTAAGATCTAAAGCTGTTACTAGGAGATCAAAGGTACAGGCAAAAGCCGTGGACCATTTACAGCTACAAAATGGAAGGAAAAAAAAAGGAGTAATTGGTAAATAAGGTTGATTCATGAAACAACCATGACGTAACTGAAATCTGTTTTCCACGTGCTTTTCATCAGAGCTCTTCTCTGCGTCAGGGGCTGCCAGCATCTCTGTGTCTCCTTGCAGACCTGCATCTGAAATGAGGGCTCTGATTTGAACCTCTCAAACTGGAAATGTGTGTGTGTTGCCACAACTTGGCACCAAGGGTGAAACCACACGCCTGAGGAGTTGCAGCTAGAGGCAACGCAAATCTACACCTACATGGGGGTAAATAACCCAAAGGTCTGTGGGGGCTTCCAGTTTTGTGGGGAATTGGAGCTATGTGAAGGGAAAACTGTAAATCCTAATCTAATACAGACCTTCCTCAGAGATGAGGACTTCATCAGCTGACATCTTTCTCTAGCAGAATACAAAAGCATTTCTCATACTCTGCTTAGGTGCTTTTCTTAATCCTAAGGAAAACTTGGAAAAAGATTAAATATTTGGAATAGCTGATGACAAAATGGATAAAGAGGGTAAGGTGGAGATCAGAGAGGACACGGCATCTTATCTTCCATCTGCTGTACAACAGGGTTCTGACCTCCTGGGTATGACCCTGCCCACCCAAAAATGGTAGGTCTCATTACATGCCACTTGAAGCCTACAAGGATGCTGAGGCTTTCTGAAGCTAAAACACTTCTAAGGAGCCAATATAACACTGTTTTCATTAGTTTCTGTAGCACAGGCCCCTTTATTCTTCCCCACAGCTCAGTCTGAAGGTGCCTTTGACAGCTCTCAAGAGGGAGATGGTTGGCTGGGTGCCCTCTCTCCTAAGGATGTGGCTTCCCTCATGCTTTGCTGAACACCTCCCTCAAGTATGCCTTCTCCTCGGCTTGCTGGGCCAGGGTAAAGCAGCCCAGGCTTCACACAGTAAGATTTAGCACAGTTTTGGGGGGAAAGCTAAGTAATGCTTCAGATGGAGTTGCAGCATGAGTCACTGAAGCTATCTTTTATGTACCAGCACCTCACCCACTCTCAGCCAGGCAACTGCCCTTCAGGGGATGTGCACAGGATAGTTCCTGGGCAATAACCAGCTCTGTAATCCATACAACTGTTAGGGAGTTCATTCCTTCAGACCACCAAGGTGGTCAAGACAGTGGCTATCACACTTGCAGAAACCTGTTGAAGGCTGATTCAAATTTCAAGCCGTGTTTTGTGCTGGCAATGACTTGCAGTGCTGAGAAGGACAGAAAGAAAAGCAGCCAAAGCGGTACTGACCCCAGTCCCTGGCAAGTGTAAGCACCTTCTCCAGCTATATTCAACTTGTGGAAGTGTAATAGAGCCTGTGGAATGTTTTGAAAAGCAAGGACAGATCCTAGGGCAGAGCTGTCCTCAGTAGGACAGGCTGTTTTCCCTGCTAAGCCAGGAAGTTTGGTTTTGGATAATTTATTTTTAGTAATTCTTAAAAGATGCCAAACCACAGAAGGCTAATTTGAGTTGCACCTCAGCCTCTGCCCTGCTGCAAGAAAATGAACAAAGAGCAAATTTCTACTGTTCCTCTGACAGAGGAGAAATACTTACTGGAAGGTGCCACTGCTATATATAGACTCTCCCAGGAAATTAGTCAACAAAATCCATAAATAACTTGAAGAATGGGATAAGACTATGACTTCCCCCAAGGCACTACAGAACAAGGAGGTGGACCTCACAGAAGAACTCCCTATGAAGAGTTATATCACAGGACTAAAGATGCAACATGCATTGCTTTGGTTATCTCCTAGAGATAGTGGAGAAACAGACTGCATCACCCACAGCATTTCACACTGAATGAAAGCACAAACCTTTTCTCCTATCTCCATATTCCCAAGGTGAAGCTTTTCCTACTGGGACCTCATCTGTCCCCCTATATTGCTTTAGCTTGCTAAATATGGTGCAGTTATTTATCTGGTGTATTAGGTATTTCCTACTGGGAGCCTAGAACAAAGCCAGGTATCACAGAATCACAGAATGTTAGGGATTGGAAGGGACCTCGAAAGATCTTCTAGTCCAATCCCCCCGCCAGAGCAGGATCACCTAGACCAAGCTGCACAGGTACTCAGAGATGTACCAATACCAATCACCAAGAAATTGTCTCCAGACTTTTTAACTCCTTCAGTTGTTTCAGCTTCTTTCAGGCTGTAGGTGGCAAAGTTACTGTACTGGTACGTATTTTCTTATTTCTAGAGAAGAGGGGACACATTTTGTGTGGTGTCCTCCAATTGGCACTTCTGTAAGTGCTGCACAACTATGGATGCCTTCTAGTATGCATGCCATTGAAAGCACAAAGTATGGCTTAAAATTTAAAACAGCCTTCGAGAGATTTTTTCTTTGCCTCTATGACACTGTCTAGCTTGACTGAAAAGATGGTAAAGTGGGTGTCCAGGCCTCATTATTTCCAAGCTCATTCCACTGAGTTTGGATGAGAAGATAGTCAAAACCACCTTCTAGCACAAGATTTCCTTCCTTCAGCTGGACTTGTTTTATGCTGCTGTAATGTTGGTTTCCAATAGTTTTTGTAGCTGTCCTCCTTTTAGGCTGTGGGTTGAAGTCCAAGCTATCCTCTCACAGGCCAGACCTCAACCTTTCCCTCAACCTCCCCCCTTCACTGCTGTTGCAGCCTCCTCTAGGTTTTTCCCCGTTCCCATTAGTGCCCCAAATTTAACCATCTTTCTCCAGAAATTAGTGCCAAAAGAGACATTAAACGATGCCAGAAGCTAGCAGGCTTGTGAAGGAGCAGATGTGAAGGGTTTGACCAGTTCTGCTGTGATGGGGCAGAGGCCAGGTTTTGTCAGCCAGGAGCTCACAGCTGCTGTAATCAACACTAGGCCATTAGCTCCCCGGGTGCTACTGAAGTGTATGCTATTATTTTCATACAATTTGAATGTTTTAGCAAGCTGATGCTACAGAAGTGCCCTTCCCCAGGTCCATGGAGGGGAATCCCATCTGTATAGAGTCCTGATGTGGGAGAGAGGATTTGCAACTTATCTATGGATTAAACTCAAGGCAAAATCAATGCATTTTAATAGAACTAAGATGTTAGGTGTGAGAATACCTAGAAACCAATGAAGGAAAACTTCCCTCCAAATTCTGCTATAGAAGACTGGAGAGGGAAAAAAAGCTGATAATCTTCATAACTAGGATAGCACAATGAGAGAAAAGAGATGCATCAGGTAAACGAGGATGATACAGTGTGATACTGGTGAGCAGGAGGAGAAACAGAAAAGGGAAAGTGCTGCCAGAGACATGAGCAAGAGTCCCAAAGTGTTGTATTTAATCATCCCTTGACATTTTCACTAAGAAAGAACAAATATTTGTTGCTACAGTGAGGAACTCTGGCAGTGAAATTGTGTTACTGATACATTATCCAAAAAAATGACATTATGGGTAGAGTGGATGTGGCGGAACATTAATCATTAGTGAAACAGATCAGAAGTATACATTGCTATCCAGGAAGGAAAGGTATAAAATGTGTTGTGTATTTAGTATAAATACTGTAATAACAAAAAGAAATAAAGGATACAAGAACTATTTGAGTTAATCATGGGAGAAGGAAAAGAAAGCTGACAAGGTTTCTTAGGGACCTAAGGACCTGGAGGTGGTTACCACTGCGCATCCTTACCAGAGACCTTAATTTCCTAGAAAGAGACTGAGCCTTATCAGTGGGAGCATTTGCTGTCCTGCAGGAACCTTGGATGTGAGAAGTGATGAATGTCTTCATTAAGCACTTGCTGAACCAACAAGCAATCAGCCTACTCTCCAATTACCGGAGGTGTCACAGAAGACCTGCCTGTGGAAAGCAACCTTGATTGGATCAAACCAGATACTTCATCATAATTCAAAAGGACACAGAAAAGGAGACAGTGATTAAGATTCTTAATTACAAACAGGAAATCTTTATTTTAGAAATTAAATAGTCAAGTGGATGGGACTGAAGGCAGCTGGGAGCAAACACTTGTCGCAGTGCAGGAGCTGGCACAGGAACCTGTGTTTGGAACTGGGTTCAAGGCTGGGCTGGGGGGTGGCTATCTACAAACCCAGGGTGCTGGGGGTGACCAAATGCCTACAAACAGGAGAAAGATGAATCAGAAGAGAACAGCAACACCTGGGGAGAAGAACATTGCGGGGAAGAGCTGGAATTGCTAACCACCACACCGAGTTAGATACTAAGACCAAAAGCAAGGCTTTTCAGGCATGTAATTTAGAAAACACAAAAACATAAGTAAATTTTAGGGAGAGCTCTATGTAGGGGCTGTAGCAAAATGCCCCAGGAGGCCATAATGGCAAACAGTTATAAGGGAAGAAGAGCCTGAAGCAAAATGCTAAGAGTTTACTGGACCAAAGATGAAAAAGGATGGATAATCTTCACTTGAGATGAGGAACTAGCACATGAAAGTGTAGGGCAGGTAGCAAGGTTTGTTAACACACCTGTCAGCTTAGGGAGCGACACATACAAAACATCTCTACTTAAGAAGGACAGAGAAGACAGCGAGCAAAGGACAGTGAGCTAAGCAACCACAAGTTCACTTCTATGGACCTATTGATTCATAGTGTAACAGACTGTATAACAAATTTGGAGGGGGAAGTAGTTGAATACATCAAAGTAAATCAGATAAAATGCAGGGGAGGCTGCACCAAAGTCATCTGACATCTTTGATGACACCCAGCTCTCTAGACATGGGAGAGGTAGCAGAGACATCAGGTGAACTTCAGTAACATTGTAGTATCATGCGGGAAGCCACAATTACAAAGGAACTGTGAAGCACATAAGGAATTTGTACGAGAAGACAACTGGTTATGTTAGAAGAGATTTGGGGTGGGGGGGAGGAAGGAACTACTGCAACTCATCAGGGTTGAGCCCAGAGAGTAATCTTAATGCTTTTGCTAATAGTCAGTATAAAAACCAGGAATTTGCCGATTTGCACAGCTGGGAGTCTCTAGTTTTGCTGAGGGGCAGAGAGGGTAGGTGTTGTGATCCTGGGAGGCAGTGAGGACACAGCTGTGCATCTCTGGAGAGGATGCCGACCTGTGTTTATCTTATGATCGCTTTCCTGGAGCACAAGAAATGTCCTATCCTCCCCTCCTCCCAGCCCTAAAAATGAGAACAGAGATGACTCACAGAGAGGCTTTCTCTGTATCTGGGATGGACCAGGTTGGCCTTTCTCACGTGATCAGTTCTGCTTGCAGCAGAGCGGCCCCAGGCAGCCCAGGAGCCCAATGCTGTTCTCCCGCATTACATCATGCAGGATGTCACCACTGCAGCCGTTTCTTAAAGACTCGCTCACCACAGTATGAAGTACCTAGTAACACACAGCAAAGCACAATTCCCAGTGGGGGGAAAAAACACAAGCTGTGTGTATTCTCAAGGTATGGTTAATGAAATACAGTTCTCAACATCTCTCGGGCTGCTGGCAGCTACTACATTATGAGTACTGTCACAGCTGCAAAAAAACTGCAGCTCTTTCTAAGGGCTTAGGCTTTTCTTCTTCCTTTAAACCACTTGCACAGAAACACTTTCTAGACCTGCTTCTCATTGCTAAGCTGAAAACACGAGAGCCAAGTAACATGATGTGGTCTCCTGCCATAAACTCCTCCGTGCAGAACAAAGTGGTGAATGCTGCCTTGCTTGGGCAAGGGTGTGAGGAAGGCACCATGCCCATGCACCCAGGGCCCCACAGAGACATCACCCCTGTGGGACAGGCTCACCTGCTGAGCCAGCAACCTCTGAGGCTGATGGATCTTACAGTCTCCACAGCATCACAGGCACAACCAGCATGCACGCCCTCGATCTACACAGGGGCTGTTCCACTAGGTGACACCAGGGTCACCGCAATGCCAGCACATGCAGAGCCCAACTCACCCCAGCATTCCCGGTACCTGCCGGGTCCTGCCAGGAGGCCATGTGGGGTGGGCCGTGGGGGCTGCTGACCTGGGAATCACTGGGGGTGCAGAGGGGTGCAGGGGGAGCCCGAGGGGTGGTGAACCAGCGGCCTCACCCTTCTTAAACTCCTCAAGCAGTGTGTCGAGGCGCGTGTCGTTGAAGACACAGTGGAGTGGGCGGCGGTAGAAGCGGGTGACGGTCTGCAGAGGGGTGCAGTCATCGGGGTCGACGAAAGCCAGGTCCTTGACGAAGAGCAGGTCGACAATGTTGTCACGCCGGTCACCCTCGTAGACGGGGATGCGGGTGTAGCCGGAGCGGAGGATCTCGGAGACGGTGGTGAAGTCCAGGACAGCATCGGCACGGAGCATGAAGCAGTCGGCCAGAGGCGTCAGCACATCCTCCACCACCTTGGTGCGCAGCTCCAGCGCGCCCTGCACCATGGCCAACTCCTCCCGCACCAGGTCGCCGTGGGGTCCGGCAGCCCGCAGCGTCTCCAGCAGCTGCTCCCTCGTGGAGAAGACGCTGAGCTCCTGCCGCAGCGCCCAGTCCAGCAGCCGGCTGAGCGGGTAGCAGAGGGGGAAGGCGGCCAGCATCAGCAGCCGTGTGAGGCATAGGGTGCGGGAGGCGATGGCCAGCCCATGCCGCGAGCACACCGAGTAGGGCAGCACCTCGCCGCCCAGGAAGACGGCGGCGGCGCACAGCAGCACCGGCAGCCAGGGCGCTCCCCGCGGCCCGCCGGCCGCCGCTCCCCCGCCGCCGGGCAGCGAGG
>VYZX01016972.1:0-70398 GCA_013401335.1 Brachypteracias leptosomus | reverse complement strand
GGCCCGCTGCGCCCCGGCGGGAGGGGCCGGCGGAGCGGGGACTTCGTCCTCCCTCCCCGCATGGGCCCCGCGGGAGCATCCCCGCGGCTGGCGGCACCGCGCGCTCCCGCCACATCTGGTGCGGCGCTGGCCGGGCTGCCGGGGAGCCCATCTCGGGGCCGCCTTCGCCAGCCCCGAGCAGCGAGCTCTGCCCCGGCCGCCCGCGGCCGCACTCGCTCCCGGTTTCATTCCGGGCGGGCTGCTTACGGGGCTGCGCCTCCCCGTGCGCTGGGCAGTCGAGGTTTGCTGAAAGGCTTCTGCCAGCGCTCCCTGCAGCCGGGGTTTGCAGTCAGCCTCCCTCTCTATCTGCCGAGGCCCAGCTCTCTAGCTCTTCAGTTTAAATTCACCTCCCTTCTTCCCGTGGGAGTGCTGCTATTTTACCTTTTTTAACGAGGAGCGGATAGTCGTTAGGCTTGCAGCCTTACTAGGAAACAAATGTACCACACTGTAACTAGCATTTATTCTCATGTCTAGACCTGATGTGGAATGGGATGCACAAACAGGGTTTTGTCAGCATATGAAGTATATGCTGAAGAAGGCACTTAGGGACTATTGAAACGTTTGGGCCTTCCCGGGGCCAACATCCATGACAACCTTGAAACCAGGCTGGGGAACTGGAAAAGAGTCGATTGCTTACAACTGTAACAGGCTAACTAGTGGCAAAGCATGAAAATGTCAGAAAATGTCATGGAGGAGAAGAAAGTGCTCCAAAAATTCTGGGTTTTTTGCATTATTGCACCGCTGAAAATGGGCCACTTTCTGTGCCAGTATGTCAGCAAGCAGATAGCCATGAAAAGCTGCTAGGAAAATCTGTATTCCTTGCTGTGTTAGGAGAGACTCCTTCCTCTCGGGGAGATTCAGCCAGTTTTTTTTCCAAATTCGATTAATTCTGTGGAGTTTCACAGGGGCCTTGTGTTGCTTCACAAGCTCTTGCTGAGCTTTCCCTTTCTAACGGCCCCCTAGCTCCAGTGGGGACATACTGCCTGGTGTTCTGCCAGGAGGAACCAACTGGTAGCATCCTTTTGCAGACCTCACCCCAACTCATACCACATGAGGATCAGATCTCACACACAAACTATCTTAAGCAGTATGCAGAGTGACTAGAAACAAGCTCACTCTGCTCCTGTCTTCCTGTCTGCAGGTGGTGGTAATGAGCCCATGACTGATTCTTCCTTGTTAGGATGCTGTGGGAACTACTGTCTGAGACCATCACAGATTTCTGAAGCTGTAGGCTGTCGTCAGCATTGAATTTCTCACAGATTTCTTGATGCTGAGAATATTGTAAAGACGATCTCTACATCACTGCCACAGCATTTTGGATCGTTATTTGGAAGCTGTGTACTCGTGTCTGTAAATACTCATCTTTATTAACTTGAAGATTAGGTTCCTCAGTTTTTCTGGCAATGAGTTTCTCAGTATAGGAAGGGAAAACTGAATTCCAGAATTGCTTTTTTAGTTAAGTACTTGACAAATATTCTTGTCCATATTACCCTTGTCACCAGAAATCCTTGGACAGCAGTTTGGAAACCACTGATCTAGGCTAGTACAATTTAAAAAAAAAAATCCAAACATGGCACCACAGGAAGAGGAACCACAAGGTGGCAATCTCTCTCCATACTTCTACCAGCAAAATAAACCTTTGGCAAAAAAATGTCGGAGAGTAACTGTGTAAAGCTGCAAAGATGGTTGGTTGCATCTTATATCTTCCAGAGTCATAGCAACATTCATTGCAATGCTGGATTTTCTCTTCTAAATGCCTTCTCCTTTAGGATGAAACTCACAGTCTTGAAGAGGTGGCTGCTCTTTGCTAGTTTTTGCATCCATTTCCCCAAACTGGGCAGCAGATGTTGCTTATTAGATTGCTAACTACCAGTGCTGCTTGCATGCATGCTGGCAGAGCTACTGTGTGCTTGGAGAGAAAGTTCCCACCTGCGCTGGAGGCACTCTCTGGTTCAGAGAATTGCTAACCTCATGTTATGTTAATGTACAACCTAACAGTTGCGTCAGGATCCTGCTTCATGTATTGAGACGCCTCAACAGGAGCTAAACAGCCTGGAAGTTAGGACTAGGTAGTGAGCTGTAGATTGAGTGTGGTATATAGTCTCCAGGGGACTGCAGAGCTTTAGTGACAATAGCTCCACTTCTACAAAGATGTGGCCAGAGGGTGTAAAACACAGAAGAGAAATAATGCTCAGTTTGGGGTGGAGCTCCCCCGATTCTGCAGCATGAAACACCATCTGTTGCAATGAGCTCCATCTTGATCAGGACATAGTTGTGTTCTTGCCAGACGTTAGCTTACATGTGCTACATGTAAAAGTAAACTGGTGCGAAAGCTGTGGTCTGATGTGCTTTCAGTAGGATTTGCCCTGCATAAGTGACGACATGCTAGCCAGCCTCTTGCTGAGAGGATGCACTCCAGAAGTTGCAGGTGCGTGGCTGGAACATGTTCAATGAGTCAAGATAGGAAATATCTTCCAAAGCTCCAAATAAGACAAAACAAACTGAGCTTTAGCACATGCTCAATTGATTGAGTCTTTGGCAAAGTATGACATGACTTTGCAAGGCTCTCACTGAGGCCTGTCCCGGCTGTATCCTGCCTGGTGAGTCCTTCAGCAAGCATGGCATAGTTGTCCTTGTTTTCTTCTTATGATGAAGCCTACTTCTTTTAGCTATTCTCCCCTTATGACATTGCTCTTCAGTTAGGAATAATAACCTGCTGCTCTCTCACAGGACTGCTCAGGTTCTGCTTTACAACATTTGCCACCACTGAGCTCACTCTGCAGCTTCAGTGTTGCAGCCTGCAGCATCCACAACCCCTGCCAGCATTGACATCTCTGATCACAGCTGTCCTCTTCCAGCTCTGTGCAGATCCAGGCAGGATCTGGGGGAGGAGGGAGCATGGACATGGAGAATTTTGTAAGGTCCCTTCATGCCACCTTGACTTTAAGGTCTGAAGACCCAGGGCCTGCAGGTTATAATTCACTTCCTTCCTGGTTGATGGGAGCCCAGGGGGTCTGCTCTCTGCTGGTCCTCTAGAAAAGGGCCAGGAGGTGCCAGGGGACGGCTAGTGGGGATGGAAATGTTAGCAATCCAAATCATGATGGGAAACAGAAGGAGTAGAGAAAATCTGGAGGGGTTCGTTTTGCCCCCCAGAAAGCAGGAAGAAATCTAGCAAGCACAAGGCTGGCTTCTCCTGGGACATGTGTACAACATGATTGTCACTAATGCTCATTAGCCAACTAAGAGAAGATACTTTCCCCAAGTAAGTGAAGTAAACACTGAGATGTGGGATATATGATAACTTCTGATGCAGAAGGAATAAGACTCCAGGCAAGGGAGCTCCAAACAGTGCACTGTGTCTCTCTTTTTTTTTTTTTTTCCCATCTCTGAGTCTGTGGTGGTCAATTAACTCTTTTTCTCTATCCCAGCCGTGATTGCTGCAGGTTTGCAAAGCTTTACCCAGTCTTCTGGATGATAATGTGTTAAGCGCTTGGTTTGCGATAACCAGTTTTCTCCTGAAATTATACCAAAAGTCTGCTGTTTTGATTTAAACAGTTTTGCAAGCATTTTGGTTAATAACAAAAGACAGTCCACTCCAAGAGAATCTAACTTGAGGAAGCCATGAAATTTAATTCATTTCTGCAACTTAAATATATAATCAGTGACATATGGTAATACTAAATACAGGGGGAAATATTGCTTAAGTCAAATTTCTGCATTCAGTCAAAACCCAATAGCTGTAACATCAAACTGTAGTTTCCATTGTACAGGAAATAAAGCATCATTTTTTCAAAGAAAATACACATGCAATTGCATGCCTATTACATTGCTTATATAGCTTTATTTTTAGCTTTCTCCATGTTGCTGTTACTAAAGGACTAACAGAAGGAAAACTGTGGAGGGAGAAGAAACAAGGCAACACCCAGATCGTGGTAGAAAGGACAAAGGAGATGCCTACACTGAATATATGATCTTTCTTTGCACTTGTTTCTGGGTGATAAGCTACTGTGCCTGGGCTAAGGACTCTGAGCCTTCTCCCTCACTTTGTGGATGTGCCAGCACTGAAGCAGTGCTGAGGTGAGGCTGTGTTGCTGTAAGGGCTGTGGAAATGCTTCCCTTGGAGTTCTTTGTCCTCACACAACATTTTTCTCCTGCCCCATTTTTCCCAAGACAGGGAAAGGAACTATTTGCTTGATCATCGTCAGTAGGACGGGTAGGGTTTATATCATATTTGTGTGAAGCTGCAGGCAGACTGTATCTTTGAGTGGCTTCAACCTTAGAAGTGATGCTTGCAGAGTTTTGTCTCTCCATCAGTACCTTTAAAGAGCAGCAACTCAAGAACTTAACTGTTGTCATTGGAATTTATGCAAAAAGATGACTGCTTTTTCTAGATCTGAGAGCTTTCACTGGCTAGTGGAAGCAGAGTATTGGTTTAAGGTCTATTCACCATCAGCCTGTATCCTCCATTAGTACAGCTCAGTGAGCTGTACTTGCCTGGTTTTCAGGCATGACCCATAGTTCTCAGTGGTTCCTCCTCTTGCTTTGTAGCCACAAGTTTCATAAGTTACTTCTGATTTCTCTATGCAAACCAACAGTTTGCAGCTTTGACATAGCTTATTTCTCCTGTCTTTGTCTACAGCAAGGCCATGCTCAGTTGTCCTGATAAAGCTGGTGGCAGAGATGCCATAATCAAATAGATACAGTGGACAGAGGTTTAGGACTTTATCATTACCTGAAAAATTCCAATTTTTTTTCTGTCTCTTTTGCCCTGGCATTGTCTCTGACTTGAGAACATTTTGGCTGCTGTTTCTTCCTCTGAGGCCCATCTCCTCTTTGGTTTCTGCACACAGTCCCTTCCTCTTTTTCGTAATTGACTTGTTTGCTCCTCCAGCCTTACACTTCATCCATCTTCCTACTTCTCCTCTCTGATCTACTCCTCATGTCCGCTTCCTTCATTTTTGTTGCTGGAATGTGAAGCATCTCTCCAGAAAAATAGAAGGTCTCTGTGAACTTTTACCATCCCCCCTCTATTCCTTCTTCCTTCACCTCTATCGTCTCCTCACAGATGGTGGGACAAATACTTGCTCTCATTCATTCTCAGGCTTGTAAAATTGGCATATTCACTTCTCTTTCCTTTTCACGTGATGATGTGAAACAAGGATAATTCTACACTTTTCTCTGCTCCTCAGGGCTGGGCTCGGTTGGAGGAAAATGTTTCTGAGGCTACTGTGGTCTTTGGAGCACTGCAGAGCTTTGGGTCTCACTGTTGTATTTTTCCTCTGTATCTCTTTGACTATGACAAATTGCTGCCACATTTGCTTCTACTCAAGATAGGAAAGACAAAAGCTAAATCAGACACGGCCATTGATGAGTACAGAGAAGTTCATGGATCCAGAGGATGTTCTCTGTCAAAGGGCACTGTTATACACAGAGGTATTCTCAGTCATTACATGGGGCTTTTTCTGCTAGCTGAAGAGGCACTGGGCGAAGGGGATTTCTATATACCTGGATGGCACCTGGTTTGAGCAGCCTCCAGGGCAGTTCCCATAGCCCTGTGGAAATTGTGCATCTCAGTTTTTCAAGAATCTCAAAACACCTGTTGGGAGATGCACACTTTGAAGCTCAGTAGTTCTCTTCATAGACAAATCAGCAGGACTAGGGTACCCTAGGCTTATGACAGTATTTTTGAGAAAATGCATCAAATTAGGCAGATTATAAATGCAGTTTATTCTGGCAGAGGACATGGTATGTAACAGCTCACAGAACTGGGAATGAAGTTACAAAATAAATAAATATCAACAGCTGCCTAAAACTCAACTTCATCCTCCCAGTTTCTCATGTTTTCCCATGATACGCCAGCTAGGGAGAGCCCACACTCATAACCTTTATGGGACCAGTGCCTTCTTTTTGTCCATGTCCCTTTTTTTAATAGGTTTCTTAATTAGGCAGCTAGTGAGTACAGATTGTCTCTCAAAGGAAAGCCTGGCACTGCTGTGCTCTATTTTCCTATGGCTAGATTTGGAAATATCAGTTTGTGTTCCTTCCATGTTGGCAAAAATGCAAAGACAGCATTGCCAACTCTGCCCTTCCTGACCAGGCAGTTGGTTTTGATTGATGTCTTGCTTTTTGCATGTATGGAGGGAGGAAGGGCTCTCAGTAGGCTTGCTTTCCTCCCGCTGTTGCCGAGCTCCCTGGCCAGTCAGTCCTTCTAGCCCAGCCAGATGTATTTGCTCGTTACAGAACTTTCCAGGTTACCTACATTAAAGAGCAATGCACGGATACTGTATTAAATCAAGTAACTGTCCTCTGCCTGCTTGTTCAGGTTAGACATGATACATAAATGTGCTAGAAAATGGTTTCAGCAGTGGAGTTCAAACTGTGCAACCCCCACTTTGAGCCATTGGCAGTTTTAGGAGGCTGCATTCCAGACATTAAGGCTCTTGTGGTGAAAATGATGGACACTGCAGTGCAGAAAGAGCAAAAACATCCATTAAAAAAATCTGTCATGTAATCGTGTGCTGTGATGACCACAGCTTTACCACATTCACTGGTCTTACTCTTCTCAGAAATTGTCATGTCATTGTACAGGGCAAGAACTTAAGAGTCTGGAAATAAAGTATATTTTAGTAAAGTATCTAAGGATAATGCTCTTAATTTCCACGTGCTGAATTTTCTCGTTGCTGGCTTCTTTTAGAGCATCCATAACTCAGGTTTACTTGACAGCGTTACAGAAACAGACATGGTTGATATCTTGGGAATCAAAGACATGATGATTTTTTTTTTTAAAAAGGCTGTCTAGCCTGTTTTATCCTTCCCAGCCTAATGGAGGTTTGTTTGGTACAGCACATCCTCTGATGATAATAACTTTCATCATTTATGAGCAGAAGTTTATTTTCTAGCGAACTAAAAATGTTCCTCCTAAGGAGATTTTCCCTGTTTTGTTTTGAGCTGATTTGTACAGCCGGAGATCTTGGTTTAAATTTCCATTGTGCTTTTTCTTTTCTCTCTCTTTTTTTTTTTTTAATCTTTTTTTATTTAAATCAGCCCTGCCATCCAAAGAGGTTTCCTCTGCTGAAACCCTTCAGCAATTGCTCAGACCATTTACAACAAGCACTTGCACAGGCAGTAGCTCTACAAAAGTGAGGAAAAATCGAAATAACTACCTACAATAAGGAAGCTAAATGCAGATTCAAGTGTTTGTGAACTGCAACTGACTGAAAGAGTGCCAAACATTTTGCAAATATACACAAAAAGACAGGCCTCTGCTCTAATCGGCTTATAAATTAAAAGGAAAGTACATTGGCAAGAGCAGAAGAGATGATATGACATGCTTTAAATAGTTTATAGGGAGCTGGAGGATTGTTGTTTATTTGGTGATGTTGGGAAAATATTTAATGTGCTTTGGTTAAACTCTTTATAGAAATGATTCTCCTCCCCCGGTTTTCTTTTCCAATGACTGTTTTGGAGATTAAAACCAGCAAGTTTAGAGTAGATGGAAAATGGAGAAACGTATTTCCAAATCGACAAAACCGCGAGTAAATCTTTATAGATACTTTTTATGTGAGTCAGGCTTTCTAAAGTAATTATAGTAATATAAGAAAGGACCGGCGCTCCACCGCCCCTGCGGACGGCGAGCCAGGGTCGCAGCTGGTGTAAATTGAGATAGCTCCTATCTGGTATGCATTGTTGTGCAGGAGGTGCTCCGGGCCCCCCCTTGCCGGTTCCTCGGCCTTCTCCGAACTGCGCCGGGCGGCAGCGGCAGCTCCCGGAGCCCGGGCGGCGGCTCCTGGGGCTCCAGCACCTCCGCAGCTGCCCCAGCGCTCGCAGGTAACCAAAGCTTTCTAGCTTTTAAAGGGCTTCTATAGCGAACCTACGATTTATTAAAAATAAATAAACAAGTCCCCAAACCGCTTTATTTTTAGATTCGACTTGCCATTGCTGCAGCCAGATGAAAAGTGTGCGTGCAGTTGCTTTCCGAGGCCACGGGCTCGGGACAGGCTCCAGGTGCTGGTCTGGAAAGCTGAGACAGGTAAGTGAATACTTCCTTTAGCGCCGTCTTCCCAGAATCTGGAAGCTGACCCTGGCAGCTGGGAGACTTTTTGCTCCTTTTCCTGGTGGTTTACGTTGTTGGTGATACCTCTGCAGATAAGTGAGCTCGCTGCATCCGGAGTTTGTATTCAAAGCAGAGACGAGTTGTGAGGAACGTTTCAGAATAAACACATTTCTCTTCCAAAGTAGTTTGTTTGTAAAGATGATAATAATAATAAAATCTATAAAGGAGGTTAAACGGGATAATTTGTTTTCTTTCTTGTCTTTTACGGCACTGGAGTTTCGTTTTAAAATAGAGCCGTCCTTAGCAGAAGGGGCAATACAAAATTTCGGCCTGCAACCAGAACACTGATTTGAGCAACAAATGCCCCTGAAGCCTTGATGACATCCCCTCTGCTAATACAGGGAAAAATAATTATAGAATAACGAGAAGATTCAGAAACTCGTGAACCAAAAAACTGAGCAGCTTCTGAAGCGAAGGCTTTATGTCCTGGGTCAGTTTTAAGCTCTATTGCAAACTGCGGCTGAAGTGTTTGCAGCCGAACACAAATTTCCAGGCTTAAATTGCCTCCTTCCTGTGCCGGGATGCCAGGGCTCTGCACAGCTCAAGTCGCGCAGCCCTTTCCCCCGGATCCGCTTGCTCCTGCGCTTACAGCCCTGCTGCTCTGGACACCCCTTTCCTGCTTTTTGTCAGCCTCTTCTGAGGCGCGTTTTTGAGCCCCGCTCCCCTTTCCGGCTTACAGGACTCATTTTATGGTAAAGCCTGGTTTGTACATGCCCTGCTCACCCCAGCAGAGGCAGAGGTGAAACTACAGAGGTTTCATCTCCTCCCGTCCCGCGTTATTATTCAGTGCACAGTGACTCCGTGCCCCGCTACCCCTGCCGGGGGGCGGGCAGCGGGTCAGGGCTGGTTGTCGCCAAAGCTGCGAGCGTTTCGTGGGGCATAGACACGAGAGATTTCCACAGGAGAAGACGCTGCTTGCCCGTCTTCCCCGGGACCCAGGCCCGAGTGCGTGCGTTTTGTGCGGAGCTCCAGGACTTGCCGCCGTGGGAGGTACCGGGCCCGCTCCCTCGGCCTCCCGGGTCCCGGCTGGGGCGGACAAGGAACGCAAGTGGCTCCACACCGGCACCGGGAGGAGATTCCCACCACGGAGAGCCGTGCCGAGACAGCGGGCTGCCCGGGACAGCCGCTCTACAGCGCTCACCGCTCGCACCGGACCCCGGCCGGACTCCCTGAGGGCGGCGGGCCAGTGTCCGACGTCCGGTCACCTCTTCCGTGTGGCTCGGCGCCTGGCGCGACTTGTGCCTTTATCTCGGAGTCCCGCCGCTCCTCACAGCCCCCGCACCTCCCGACGCCAGTGCGGGTGGTGTCCGCAGGTGGGTGCCGGCTCCCCCGCCGCGCCAGGTCCCTCACCAGCAGATGGAGCTGCGGGCGCCCAACCCCGAGACTCCGGAGACCCGACGGACCGCACCGGGCCCGGCTCAGCCCAGCCGCTATCAGCCCTCCGTCGCCGGGCCGGCAGCGGCAGAGGGCCCAAGTAGGGCGCGTTACGCATCCCGGCGCTCACCGGCTGCTGGCTTGCGGAGCCAGGGGCTTGCCCGGGAACCGGCTGCTGAGGAGGATACCCGGTTCAGGTGGACACTCCATGAGGCGGGCTATCGCTCTCGGAATGGCCGTCAGCTGCCACCGATCCCAGACCCGCTGGCACCAGCGCCGGGAACCGCGGCCGCTCTCACCTCTGCAGCTCGCCGAGCCTGGGTCGTCCTACCTCCTATCGTCTTTCAGGCAGCGGCCGCAGGCCAGCCCCGGCACGGTCATGCCATCGTCGTTCCATGGAAACGCGTTGTCCAGCGCACCTCGATGCAGAGGTTCCCGCACTGGTGGTTTCCACACTGGGCGCTGCCACCACCCCTCTCCTTTCCTCACTACGGGCCGGACGCCGCTGAGCCCCGAGGCCGGCGGGAGAGAGCAGCTGGCGGCCCGATTTCCCGTGCCCCGGTTCTCCGCTGTGCCCGTCCGGCTTTCGTGCGCGGCCCGGGAAGAGTCGGTGGCTCCAGGCGGGGCGAGCTGAGAGTCTCGCGCCGGGGCTCCGGCTGCCGGCGGCCCCTAGCCCCGCTGCGCCGTCGGTGTCCCGGCTCGGTTTGGAGCGAGCTCTCTACGCCGGTAGTACTTTTTTTTTTCGGGGTGATTAACTCCCCTTTCCCCCAAACAGGGCCGCCCCTGCTGCCTTACCGCCTCGGCCGTTCCTGCAGCCGGTGACAAGCTAGGGCCGTGCTGGGCGGCTGCCGCGCTGCGGCCCCAGTCCCGAGTTCCCCGGTGTCTCGGTTTTTGCGCTGTGCGGGAGGCCCCGCGGCAGAGACTGGCCGCCGGTGGGCGGCGGAGCCGGTGCAAAGCGAAAGCTGGCGGGGCTGCAGCGGGCCCTGAGCCGAGGGGGTTAAACCAGGAGCCTCCCCCCTTACCTTCAAAAAGTTAAAAATGTCTGGAGCCTGCATCTCTTAAAGGGGCGGTGCTGGCTGCAAGGAGTCTTGGCACCGGCTGCGAGAAAGGCTGGTCAGGGGCGTGAGTTCCCCTCCACCAGCACCAAAACATTACAAAAAAAGGCAGAGCGCCCCACACTTTAGATAAGGACAATTAGCCATCAGCGAGCCCCCGCAGAACGCGAGTTAATTAGGGGTTTCCTGCTCTCCGGCATGCCCTGTCCCAGCTCCTGCCCCCCCGGGCTCTTAGCCCTGATGGCACCTGGGCTGGCTCTCATGGCCACCTTCTCGCTGCCCTCCCAGGCCGGGGACAGGAGAGTGCTGCCGGTGGAGAAACCTCCAGGTGTGAAGGGAAGAACTCTCATTCTCCTTGATGTCAACACCAAGAGCCCTGTCAGGATAATCAGTGAGAATTTCCTCTCCCTGCAGCTGGACCCCTCCATCATTCATGATGGCTGGCTCGATTTCTTAAGGTAAGGCAGGAGCCCCCCGGCGCCCTCCCCACGCTGCCCGCGGGGCGGCCCGGCCGCCCAGCCCCGCCGGGCTCCGCGCTGCTGGCGGCGCTTGTTGTGACGGAGGGAGCGAGGCCATGGTTTCCATTAAGATGCACATGTTTGCAATGGAGAAAGCATTTCGGAGACTTATCAGTTATGACTGCAAAAATGTCGTGCTCCCCTTGCTCCAACAACCGCTCCTCTGCAGAAAGCACAACACGGGGCCGAGGCAGCACAGGGAGTAAAAAAAAAAAAGAAAAAAAAAGCCAAAACCCAGCAGCAGGAACGGGGCCGCCTGCCTAGCCGAGCTGAGCCTTCCCCAGGTCCCGACGGGCGGAGAGTGGGGTGTCGGCCAGGTCTTCAGAGCCCTGCGCTCCCCGGACTTCCAGCCCTGCGCGGGGGGCAGAGCCAGGCTGCAGCTGCGCTGGGCTCCACCGGCGGTGCGGAGCGGCCGTGGCCTGGAGGCGCTGGGAAGGCCAGAAAGCCCCATCCCTGCTGGGTAAGTCGGGGAGGGAGAGCGGGTCTCCTCCGCACGCCCGCTCCGAGGGTCCCTTCGGCTGCCGTCTCCGGGGAAGGAGCGGGGCGGGAAGGCGGGAAGCCGCGGGAGAAGTGAAGGCGAGCCGAGCTGAGCCGGTTCCCGCTCTCCCCCCCTTCTCGCTCCGCTCCCCGGCGGCTCGGCCCGCAGCACGGTCCCGCGGGGCGCGGCCGGGCTGTGCGAGGCACGGAGCGGTTCTGCCGCCGGGACACCGCTGCACTTGTCCGGGGAGCGCCGGGGGTGGGGAAGGGGACAACCGGGTTCCACTGGCCTCCGAGCCACCACCAGCGGGCGGGGCGGCTCTCCGCTCCCGGGCCGCGGCGCTTGGCCGGCGCAGAGCCTCGCAGTCAGGCTCCGCTCCGGTGGTACCCGCGTTGGGCGGGAAAGTAGGGCCCGGGAGGGCAACGGCGGGACTCCGAGCCCCGTGGCCGCCGATCGTTGCCGGTATCGCGGCGGGGAGGGTCCGGCCCGCGGCGCCCTCAGCCCGCTCTCTGCTCTCCCCAGCTCCCGGCGGCTGGTGACCCTGGCGCGGGGCCTGGCCCCCGCCTTCCTGCGCTTCGCGGGCAAGAGGACAGACTTTCTGCAGTTCCACAACGTGAAGAACCCAGCCAAAAGCCGCGGCGGACCCGGACCCGACTACTACCTCAAGAACTACGAGGACGGTGAGCTCCGGGACCGGGGCGGGGGGCGGGCGTGGCAGCGAGGGGCCGCGGGCACCGGGCGGTCCTGCTCCGCCTGTTCGACGCTCCTTGTACCCAGGCGGGGCCGTGCTGTGCCTCACCCGGGCAGCGCTGCCGCCGGGCACTGGACAGGACAGCCTCCCCTGTACTGTTTTCTTCCCGAGCTGGGGGGAGCTCGGCGAAGGCCACCCGCCCGTTCCCGGTGGATCCGGCGGGTGCCGGCCCCCGGGAACAAAAGGCAGGGAGCAGGGCTTTTCTTATCCCCGCCGCCTACTCCGGCTCCCTTCGCTCCGGCTCCCTTCGCTCCCAAGCCCCGAGCGAGCAGCGCCGGCCGCAGAGGGGCTTTGCCCCGGCTCCCGGCGAGGACCAGGCACCGCGGCCCCGGGATGCCTGTGCATGCACCGGCCCGCGCTTCTCCTGCGGCTCTCGGGGAGCCCTGACGGTCCCCAAGGACCCCGGCGTCTCTCCGCGTTCCTCCGCCCGCCGCAGTCCCGGGGCTCCCGGCCGGGCTTGGTCGCGGATGGGCTGCTCGGTCCTCGGCTGTCCCTGCCTGGCCAGGGCTGCTCCCCCTTGGACCGTTCTGCCATCGTCGAGCTTTCTGAAAAGTCATCGCCGGGCCCAGGGCTTTGCGCTGCTCCATTATTCTCCGCGACCCTGCCTTCCTCCCCGGCGCTCCTCAGCTACACAAAAGGTTTTCACCTTTTGCAGCCCTTAATTCGCACAAAGAAGATGCGTAGAAAAGTCAGTGTCAAGTCTCCGTCCTAGGGCATTTATTTTAAGAAGCAGAATACCATGTCTGCATGCAAGAATTTACTGATTTTTCACTCTTGCTTGTTTTTTTTCTTACCCCCCCCCTTTTTTTTTTTACTCAATGACTTATAAAAATTATCTGAAGATATTTCCATAAGTAATTTTGAAAGCCAGTTAATGCCAGACAGATCCCAGTGGGCAGGTCTCTGGAACAGAGGAAGTTTTGCAGAGATCTAGTCAGCAGTACAGTGCTGAATGGAAAAAGCAGATGCATTTGCCAGTTTTCTGATGGCCCTTGCTCCCACTATTCCTCCACATAACATCTGATCTCACCGAGATGAATGTCCCTCTATTCCCACACACAGGCAGGTGGGTAAGTTTGCATGCTCTGTCTTTTGCTTGATCTCCTAGCCGGAGCAATCCCAATGTTATTTCTTATTTTTCTTCTCCTTGTAACAAATCAAAGGGTTTGTTGTAAGCTTTGCCTACTGAGATGTACTTCAGGAGAAAATACTGACCAAGCCTGCTGCAGCGACCTTGAACATAAGAAATTAAGTGTAGTGCATAAAACTGGATGGGACTCATACAAACATTTGTAGGAATAAATTTTCACATTTCCAATATTTCAACAACTTGCAGGAGAGAACTTATTAAATGTCTTCTCAACAGCTTTCATGTTAGGGAACGATCAAAAGTTTTTGGTTTTTGTTGGGTTTTTTTCCAGTTTTCCTTGTGGCAATAAAGTTGAAATGTAGCAGCCCTTCAAAATGAAGCTTCTCATAGAAGTTGTAACCACAGGTCTTAACTTTTCATCACTTAAATATGGAACAGAACCATTGCAAATGTGGGTGAGGGAAGGAAGGGACACATGTGGTGTGTATCAAGCATCGGTGTAAATCAGAAAGGTGTGGTAAAAGGGATTTCCTGCCTGGAAGCAAAGCTTTCGTATTTGTTCTTAAGATCTGCGTGCAAACTCCAGGGCCAGAGTTGCTAGTAGCTCGCATCTTTTTCTGCTGAGGCTGCACTGAGCACTTCACTAGAGGGATCCCATTCTCCAAAATGAAATCCTGATGCCACTGCAACTCTCTGCCCCACCATACTGGATCTGAGTAGCCATCTTCTCCTTTTGAAGCCCTGGTCTGATTTTTGTTCCCTCATCTGTGGCTTGCTTGGGACCTGCTTGGGGTCAGGGCATGAGCAAATGTGCAAACCGATGCCCTTGCTGCAAAGAACTTACAGCCTGAGCAGACAGCACAGAAAAAAGATGGCTATTGGCACCTGAGCGTGTGGGAAGCCAACAAGCATCCCACTAGGTTTCTCTTCTCTAAATTATCTGGGATGATTCATGTTGTTTTCCATGTCTATGGGCTTTTGTATGTCCAGCTGCTATTTTCTGAGATTTCTTGTCTAAGCTCTAGTGACACAGGAGTGGGAAAGAAGCTGGGGAGGCTTGACTAGTTAGAAAAGTCAGAAAATAATTAAAAGATAAATCAAAGAATTCCCAAGTCTTATGAATCACCTTAGTGATTTTTAGTGACAAGTGATAGCTCGGGTGTTTTCTGCTTGGAGCATTTGTCTTTTTGCCTGTTTGCCCCATGGGTGCATGTGAACTCCAGGCCTGTGACCCCAGTACCTGGGCTCTCTTTCCAGCCCCACAGGTGTTCCCATGCCTTGTGGTCCCATGTGGCCTGCACATAGAGAGAGAACGGCAAATCTTATGTTCTTCTCAGCTGCAGCAACTCGACAGGGTGCAGGACTGAGGGTTGAGGGGTGTGTGCATAAGACTGCTCACAGACTGCAGTTGCTAGTAACTCTTTGAGTGATGTTCATATCCCAGGCAGCTGTGCTCCTCTGTGTGCTCACAGGCTGTCCTGATATGGCCATCTCAGGCTTTCAGATGGACAGCAGCAGCAACAGGACTGCTTTGTAGCATCCTTCATGGATCCTCTGCCCCGTGACCATGCTTGCTTGGAGTTTGAAAGATTCTCTGTGCAGGGATCTTTGCACTGTAAAATCCCACTCTGCCGCCCCATTGTCCTCTGGACCAGGTGTTCCTCACTGCTCCCTTTGATGGTCTTTTCTATCTCTGGAGTGCTCCACCTTCCTGATGATTGCACTTCCTCAGAGATTCGCCCTACTCTTTCCCCTCCATTTAAAATTATATTTATTTCCCTTTCAAACTGTTACAGCCATGCATACCTCCACCTTCCGAAAATGGTCTTTACCTAAACTGCCCTTGGGTTCACCAGCCCATCTTTTTCCTCTCCTTTCCTCCACAGCGAGAGTAGGTGCTCTCTGAGGCTCATAGTGATTGCTTTAGACTTGTATCTAAAGAGTACTTAGTTTTCCCTAAATAAGGTGTTTCCTTTAGGCTTCAGGGTCATTCTTTTCTTGTACAAATTCTTCCTGGAAGCACAGACCTGGAAGTATTGTGTAGTACCAGGCATGTATGACATCTTTCCTTTGTAACTCCAAACGGCCTCACCCCAGTCCAGACCAGTCATGTTTGGGCAGTAAAAGTAACAAAGTGATTGATCTGTGGTGGTAGACTGAGATGCCCTTGAAGTTGCATGTGGCAACTTGTTTCAGCTCTGCATATAAAGCTGGCATAGCAATTTCATCACCTGGTGGCAGATTTGTCCATACCTGACAGAGGAACTTGTAAAAGCAATTGCCTCTGATGAATGGTTTAGGTGAGCTGTAGGGCATGCAGTCCCTG
The DNA here is from genome assembly GCA_013401335.1 of Brachypteracias leptosomus. NCBI lineage: Eukaryota > Metazoa > Chordata > Aves > Coraciiformes > Brachypteraciidae > Brachypteracias > Brachypteracias leptosomus. The sequence goes on along the minus strand of VYZX01016972.1, from coordinate 54,654 downwards.
TTGATGGTAGTATGTACCCTCTGAACTTTGCTAAATACTAGAAGGTCACCTAACTGATCTGTTATATTAACACCCCTGGCTGCCATCCCCTGCAGCCCCTACTTTGTATGGTCAATCCTGGAGTCTACCCTATTTGGATATGGCCTTGGCCAGCCTGAGGTCTGTTAGAAACAGAAAACCAGTTTAATATATGTCAGGCTCTGTGGTACCAGGAGGTGGGGCTGTGCCAGAGACTTTTTGACATTTGATGATCAAGAGGTGTAACATTTTTAGCCCGAGAGACTTTTCTCTCCCTTAAATGGTATCTCTTTTTATGTGCCCTGCTGAGTTTGTTTTTCTTCACCAGCTGTGCTCAGAATTGTGCTCTGTTATCTGGAGATGTGTTTCTCTCCTGCCATAGGCACATATCTGATCCCTGGGCAGGTACCAAGATGTAAGGGCTTATGCTCAGTCTATGTAGTAAACCTACTTCTCCTTTTGCTGCTGGATTGTCTACCAAGCAATCTGTTTGGCCTGTTCTTCTAACTGCTTCACATGTGCCAAGGACCAGTTGCGTCTGAGGAATGGGACAATGAGAAACATTGGTCTTCAGGAAAACAGGCTTGAGCAGCTCCTTTTTGGAGCAAAGCCACGGGGCTGTTTGTTCAGACTGTAGCTGTTGGTACAAAACCTCTTCTGAAGTTGGGTTTGCTAAAAAGCTGACTTGTGTGCTGCCTTGGAACTTGGTGTTAGAGTGTTACGTGTGGTGTGGAGGCCTGGTGTTGGTTCAGCAAGGGATGTTGCTGAGGTGCTGCCTCAGTGCCTGAACCTAGCACTCCCTGCTGGTGCTACAGTATGAGTTTGATGGGCTGATGTGGAATCTCCTCATCTGCAGGGTGGTCCTCAACTGCCTCTCACCTTGAAGCCACACAGATGACATTTGGATAACCTGTGGTGGCATAAACATTGCTTAGTGTTTCCCCCTGTACTGTGAAGGAAAACTCAAGGGAAAAAGATAAGTTACTCACAGCTGGAGTTCTTCAAGATGTGTTGGCTCAAGTGCATGGCTTCTTCATCCTGTCCCTCAGGCTTTGTGTAACCTTTTGGGGATTGTGTGCCTTGGGAGAGACAAAAGGACACTTACCACACACAACCAGTATGGCCTTGTGTGGGTCATGGGAGGGAGAAGGAAAGGGGAGCACATATGCATACTGTAGGTAGTGCGTCAGAAAAGTTTCTAAGCTGAAGTGCATATGGACAACACATTTCAAAAATACTCTCTTAATTGCTGGTAAGTTACGTCCTTCTATTTTATCTCCTTTTTTGGAGAGGATACTGGGCATCTGGCAAAATGGCCAGTTACCACAAAAAATGGGAAAAGACATATTTCTTATGCCTTCCATACTAGTCAGGAGATTTTGCCGAATAGTGTGGGAAACTTCGTATTTTGCTGTGTAATCCTGGCATGTTTTCTGGGCATCCTTTCAGTCTGGGATCCATTCCTCCACATGCCTTCAGGTACCTGGTCCTGCATCTGAACCTTGAGATTTGTGCAGCAGTGGGAATGTCACATCACCCTTGCTTAGTCTGTATCACATGGGAGGCTTCCAGGATGCCGTGCTTTTAGAGTAGGTGTGAGGGGTTTGGATATTGAGTGGAAAGGAACATAATAAACTGCTAAATGGCTTAAGGATTCCTTTATATGTGTGTGTGGTTGCACAGGGGCTGACCTCAGCCAGGGCTGCTGTTCCCACCCTTCTGCCCCTTCTGGCATGTTCCTGCCCTCTCCTATGCCTGAAGCCTGAGTTTATATAGTGAGCCAGTTCAGGGAACTCAGCTGGCCAAAACCTGATGGTGGAGAGGTGGTGGCACTTCAGCTCATTCAGCCACCTAATGGTGTGTGACTAGAGGGATAGAGGACAGTGCTGGGAAAGGAGAGCCTCCAGTGAAAGGTGGGACTGCAGTAGCCTTGGTCAGATTAAATCCTACAAAACCGTGTCCCGAAGGTGGTGAAGCTCATCACTTGTTTCTCTACCACCAAAAGTGTTGGTCCCTGTGCTTGCTTTTTGCTCTGCTCAGTGTCCAGTTGCTGCTTTCCTTGTGTTGACTCTGACACGTTCCTGATCCTCTGCTAAGCCAGCAGAAAACTACTTCAGGAAAAAAAGGGCAATTGTTTTACTGTGAATTTAGTGAGTAAGGATCACAAGGGCCATCGTGGGGTATGAGGATACCAGGGCCAGAGCAAGGGAGGATTATTGCCATGTGGCTGGGACAGCCCTTTTGGTTCTGCAAAACATTCCCATAAAACATTGCAGCAGGCGTTTCTGAATGAAGAACCTTCCTGTTGTCCCAGTAAAAATGGACAAAGAAGTTTTCCTTTATGCAAGGAATCACCTTCTGTTTCTGGTCACCCAGAGCCCCTTTTTGTCTGCTTAAACGTCCCTCAACGGTTTAGGTATCTGTCTTTCAGAGCTCGCAGAGGAAATAATTGTTTTTTCACCTTCTGAGTGTTTAAAACAGCTCCTTTGGGCAGGCTGCAGCATTTCAGACATTGCAAGCACTCAGTCCCCAACACGGGTAGATCCTCTGGTGTCCTTTGGTCTCTTGGGATTTGGCAGACCTGGGGCTGCTCCATGCCTTGACCTGAGCTCCAAGGCAGCCTCCTGCTCTCTAGTTCCTATGCACCATGACTGCAGGGAAGGAGCTGCAACCTGCTTTGCCTGGCAGGGATTTCTGTGTAAGGAGCACCAATGCTTAGTTGTTTCCTCAGAAATTTTAAAATAAAAAAGCTGTAGAAACCACCTTACAGAAGGTAAGGGAGATATTGTCTATGCAGGAGACACTTCCAAAGATTACCTGTTTATCTCAATTTTTTTCTTTTTTAATTTCAAACTGTTTTGCTAGAATCATGCATGAAAATTGCTCTAATAACTGCAGAAAGTGGAACAATCAAACAATTAGATCCTGATTTTGTTTGTGTATTTGGGTGAGACAAAAGATTTCTATGGTTATATGTTTGATTATTTATAATAAGCATCCTGAATTCTCTAAAAACATTACATATTTTTGCTAGTTCCACACTTTTTTCTATGCTACATCTTCTTATGAATTAAAAGTGATTAATGCAAAGTTACATGCATGAAGGAAATGTGTGTGACTTTTCTTATACAACTATGGGTTTTAAATTAGCAGTTGCCATTCAGGGAAAATATTATGAATTTATTATGGATTGGTCTCTGAATACATTTAGGAAAATAAAAAGTGAATCCAATGTAGGAATGTTAGAAAAGAATTGGAGAAACTCATTGAGGGCATTCTTATGCTATAAGCAAACTAGGTGATGACATTCTAATATGTGTAAAGAATATATATGTGTAGAACAGGATGATGGAAGTGATCAAAGTCACAGCTTTCAATCATAGAGATGAGGCAATTTTTCAGCTTGGAAAAAATGACTGTGATAATTACTGTGAACTCAGTGGCACACAGAGAAGACAATTTGGAAATGATTATTTCCTTGTTTTCATGACACAAGAAATAGGGAGCATCCAGTGGAATTATTACATATAAAACAAACATATGATTTATTTTTTTTTATTTAGTAGGAAATAACTTGTGGAACTCATTGTCAGGGATTTTTTTCCTAGCTAAAAGAAGGGAATGATAATAATATTTCAGAAATTTGCCTATTGAAGACAGACATGAGGATGCAGTTTCTGACTTGGGAAATCTTCAGTCTTTCTAAATAAAAGTTGTGTTCCAAATTTTGCAGTCATTGGGCATTTTATAATAATTTCAGCTGACAAATCTGGGTTTTAAAACATTTTAAAATGTGTTGATTTAACAAAGTAGGTATTTTACAAGTGTGGCAACCTGCAATTCATGAGTGTTTTGCCTGGTGACCCATTAAACATTTATTTAACTTCTGCAGTAACACCATTTTCTAATATTCCAATTTTTTAGTAAGAATATGTTTTGTTAACATAAAATAGTTGCGTTTTTTTGCCTCTTAAATTCACTTTCTAAGACTTGGAAAGCTGAAGTGAGCAGTCCCATTAGGAGGATGGGCAAACTCAGCTTGTTCTGGTGCCCTGGCAGTGGTGACTGTGGCTTTTACTGGAGTGGCGATGGCTGTGGTCAGTGCTCACTTTCACATGCACACAAAGATGTGTTCCTTTTCCTTTTCAACATTCCATCACACATCCCTTTGACCATGACCATATCCCTCTGCCCTGTCCACATAAACCTGGGTCTGTGCCCTCCTTGTCCCACCTCTCAGCTGATCAGCTGCAGTAGCCTGATTCTGCTGCATGACTCCAGTAACTCCTAGAAGGGAGTTGCAGATGGTGGCATGAGCCGTGGTACAGGCACTTGCACACAGGCCACGCTGATGCTGTGTGAATTTCCGTGTGCAGAAACTTGCTCTGTGGGTTAGGGAAACCCTTCCCAGCAGGCAGCTGCCTCTGTGTGCTACGTGCCATCTGGGAGGTTTCACAGCTTGGGAGAAATCTGGCCTGGTACTGGTATGGTGGGATATGGTTAGTACAATGCCTTGGTGCAGGTGACTCACAGAATCATAGAGTACTGCGTTGGAAAGGACCTAAGGGATCATCTGGTCCAACATTTCTTGGGAAAAGTACGGTCTAGATGAGACGACTCAGCACCCTGCCCAGCTGAATCTTAAAAGTGTCCAGTGTTGGGGAATCCACAATGATTCCAGTGGCTGATTGTCCTTGTTGTGAAATATTTTCCTCTTGTGTCCAACTGGGATCTTCCCCAGGAGTAACTTGTACCCATAGTGCCTCATCTTTTCCATGTGACTCCTTGTAAAATGGGAATCTCCATCTTTTTTGTAGCCACCCTTTAAATACTGGAACATGGTGATAAGGTCTTCCCGAAGCCTTCTTTTCTCAAGGCTGAAAAAGCCCCATTCTCTCAGCATATGGCAGGTTTCCCATTCCTTTGATCATCTTTGTGGTCTTTCTCTGGACTCTCTCCAGCCTGTCCACATCTTTTTTGTATAGCAGGGACCAAAACTGAACACAGTATTCCAGGGGTGGCCTGAGAAGTGCTGAGTAGTATAATGACTTTGTCTCTGCTAGTGATGCCTTTGTTAATGCAGCCCAGCATCCTGCTGCCTTTCTTTGTCGCCGCAGCACGCTGTTCGCTCATACTGAGCTCGTTGTCNCCGGCCGGGCGTGCCGCCGCCGCGGCGGGGCTGAGCTGGCCAGGGTACTGACCCGGCACGGCCCGCTCGGGGCACGGCCGCGCTCCGCCGCCTTTGGAAACCGTTTGGCATCCTCTGGGGCTCCCACATCTGGAGTTCTTCTTTCGCACTTCTGGCAAGAGCTGCTCGGTTTCGTGTTTTGTTGGGTAGTTTGTTTATTTTTATTTTATTTTTTTTCACCGGTGTGCAGGAAGGCAAAGAGGGTCCTTCTCCTGGAGCTCCCGTTCGGGGGCTGCCCTGCCCAGCGCCTCCTGGGCTACCTTCCTCCTTGGGCTCCTTGCAGTGTCTTTTTTGTGTCTTATCATAGAACCTTATAATTGATTAGCNTGTTAGCCCACTCTTCTAGCCTATTCAGGTCTTCCAGCAGGGTGTCTCTCACTTCCAAAGTATTATCACCAGCAAGCTTCATCAGAATACACTTGATCCCATAATCCAGAGCTCAGCTAGTCCTGGGATGCCCTGGTATGGGCATTGGGTCCTGGGATGGGATTGCTGTGCTTATGTTGCTCCCGAGTTGAGTTTTCTAACTTGTTCTACAAAATGTCCTGTGGTGGATTCAGAGACCTCCATAGGCAGAGCAGCGTCCTCCACCCAGGGCTCGCAGCCTGGCGAGGGTAGAGCCCCTGCAGCGGCTCGACCCTCAGTCGCTCCCAGCTCGGGGAGGCCGAGGCTGGCCCCGAGGCGGGTGCCTCTCCCGCCGCCGCCGCCGGGCTCTCCCCTCCGTGCGCCGGTGCCTCCCGCCAGCCGCAGCTCACCTNCCTTATAATTGATTAGCTTGGAAAAGACCTATAAGATTATCGAGTCCAACCATTAACCCAACACTGCTAAGTCCACCACTAAACCATGTCCCTAAGCACCACATCTACGAGTCTTTTAAGTACCTCCAAGGATAGTGACTCCACCACTTCCCAGAGCAGCCTGTTCCAGTGCTTTACATCCCTTTTGGTGAAGAAATTTTTCCTAGTAACCAACCTAAGCCTCCCCTGGCACAACTTGAGGCTGTTTCCTCTTGTCCTGTCTTGTTACTTGGGAGAAGATACTAACACCCACCTCGCTACAACCTACTTTCAGGTAGTAACCTCCTTTCATCCATTAAAATTTGAGGGCTGTGGGATCCTTGCTGGCTACTTCCCCTGGGTTGCTCTTGCTGAGATTTCCCATGAGCCTCCCGCAGCTGTAGCCTCTTCCCTGGGTGCTGCTGGCTCAGAAGGGTGGTGTGTAGGTGTCATTGCTTCCTCCCCTGCATCAAGCACAGCCTGGTGGGGTCTGGATGACCAGACACTGAGTTCTTGGAGAAGCTCCATATTCCAGACACCTGCTGACTATTTAGGCTGGAGCCATAATGAATGTGGGGTCCACCTCCATTTTTAAGTCTTAGGCAAGTTTCTTGGATCCTTCATCAATCTGAGAAGCCAGAACCTTGCATGTCTTGCCTCTGCTTCCTGAATGTCTGCAGTGGCAGCTCTCCAAGAACCCTATGAAGACGACTATCAGAGAGTGCTCTCACTTTCTGTGCCCTGCCTGCCTTCTCAAACTCTCTGAGGGATTTGTCTGAATGTGACTTGACTTCCTTGTGCTAATCTGTGCCACAGCACCTCCATCACCTAAGGATGGGACTCCAAACACTGCTCCTGCTCCTCGTTCCTGGGACTGGTTCCCTTTGTCCTCAGACCCTGCTGCCAGTGCACACAAGGCTGTCTCTTACCCAGCCATGTGTTTGCTGTGACCTGTGGTCCCTGAATATGGAGGTAGGGGTATTGCACAGGACCTGCTGCCATGTCCCCTTGCACTCTCCAAGGTGCTGTCCTGGCTACTGACTGGGAGGACAGGGACCCTGGTCCCAGGCCAGTGGTTCCTCCACATGGGCCCACATTGGTCCTGGTTTTGGTTTTAGGAGGCCTTTGTCACTTTTAGGAAACAAACTTGTTTTGACCCTGCCTGGACTTCCGTGTAGCAGTTTGAAGAGAATTGAAGGCAGTGTATCGACCATCTGGCTTCAAACTTCTCTGTCTCTCAGTTTTCCCCTCCTTCAGGGTCTTCTTCATGAACACATCCATTGCTCCATTTTGCCATAGGGTTGGGGGGTACACAGCTGTTGCATTCAGTTCTGTAGGAAAATAAATCCATCACCCAGGAAGGTGAATGAATTAATGAGCTCCAGGTGACACCAGTAGCTGTAGTAATAGCCTTTCTGGTGGGGGAGAGTGATAAGGTTTTGTTTTTCAGTCTTCAGTTCTCAAAATATCTCACACAACAGGTGTTCGAAGTTGTATCATTCATTAGCTGGGCAGAGTTTGGCTTCTTACTCAGTGTCAGCTTAAGAGGTTGTGTACCAAAAGCATGTGGTTGAGGAGTGTGTGCTCATTAAGTTCAGAGGAACATTATTCCTTCTTTTTACTCTATCTCATCTCTCTACATTGAAGCCCCTGTGCTGGATGTGGAATTTCTGACCTATATTTTCAGCTGGATGCTGCCCTATCTCCACTCCTGAGCATGCTAGCTGTGGGTTTGTGTCCCTAACTACAGACCACAGGTGCTTTAATGACTGTTCTGAGCAGTCTTTTTCAGGCAGACTTTAGAGAAGCTGCGTTAATCCCAAACTATGCAGTAAAGAGATAAACAGAGCACAGCCTGGGCAAGACAAGTGTAATGACTCTGGGATGAGGCTCAGAGACAGGAAGATATTGTGGCTTCCAGTTCTCCACCCCATCTTTGGAGGGGGGCTCCTTGCCAGCCCAAGATATAGCAGAGCTTTGAACTTAGGTTTGCTGTACCTGAGACCTTGAGAGACAGGAGCATAGCTGTTGGAAACAATCTTGGTGTTCCGTGATGGGTATTATAATAATGGAGCTGGAGAGTACATGTAGAGCAAGTTGTGACTTTCTTCTGACAATAAGCTCCTTCAGAAACTTCTAGCTAAATGGGAATTAAACCAAGCAAAGCACAACCTCATGAAGCAAAGGGTGACCTCATGTAATGTGGTGGAAGAACTCCAATTTCCATCCTTCCTTATCAGTGCTGGCTGCCTAAGGTTTTATAAGAATTAGACACAGCATATGGTGCCTGTGGATCTGGGCATGTTACAGAGTCATTAAACTTGAAAAAGGACCTTGTAAGGACTAGTTTGTGCCACTCCCCTCCTGTTAAACTGGACACATCTTACTTGATTCTTATTCTGCCTGGTACCTCCATTTTTCCATTTCCTCAACAGGTGAGTAGTTCTAGGAGAGGGAATATTATATTCTTATTTTACAATATGACTTAGAAAATGCTCATATGAAGAGAAAACAATTGTTAAATAATCCTCCTGCCTCCTGAATTGAATGTCAGGAGTTAGAAGGGTACAGAGACCTGTTCAAAGAGTCATAAGCCATGCTGACGTAACTCTGGCTGTGATAGCTTCAGTGAGGATAAACAAGGTGAGAATAAACCTTCTTCATCACCTCTTTGACAGGCAAGGGTAAATGGAAGCCAGAGATCACCAGAATGGGCTTTTGTCATTTCTCATTGTTTAGGGTCAAACACACCAGTAACAGGGTCACAATATAAATGTTGGGAGACTTTTGCATTTTTGTACAAGAGTGGGGTCATCATTGTAAGAAATCAGCTGCTAGGCAGATGAAGGATGGAAGGGTGGTAGGTTGTATGAGCATGTTGAAGTCAATGACTTGAGCTTTCTGTGGGAGAAAAGAAGACTTGAGCAGAGGAGGTTCGTTGGATAGGTGGATCCAAGAGATTTGGACCCTTATTTTGGGTTGCTTGTGCTGAGTGATGGTTGTGTGGCTGTCATGTTGGCTAGTGCTGATCCAAGCATCTGGTGAAAATGAAAGCTGAGGTTTGGCCATCTCCCTTTTTTCTTTCCCTTTTGCTGTAGACATTGTTCGCAGTGACATTGCCCTGGATAAGCAGAAAGGCTGTAAGATCGCCCAGCATCCTGACATAATGTTGGAGCTACAGAGGGAAAAGGCAGCTCAGATGCACTTGGTTTTGTTAAAGGAGCAGTTTTCAAACACATACAGCAACCTCACATTAACAGGTAAGGCTGCAAGACCAGTTCTGGAGCTAGGAGCTGGGGCTAGTTCTTGCTAACTCACAGGTGTGTTAAAACCCTCGGGTGCTTCACCTCTGTATGAATCAGCATGTCTCTGGCTGCCTCTGTTTCCTACCAAGATTACTGGGTGCTGGGAGGGAAAGGACCCTCAGGAACATGTGGTGGACTCATGAGGCCTCTGTGGCTGGCACCTCTGCAGACACTCCAGATTTGGTGCCCCTGGACAGAATGTTTTCTACAGTCTGACCTAAGCAGAATACCATGGCACGTAAAGTGCTGGAGAAATCTCCCTGCTAACTGTTCATGTCGATGGGGCTGCAGCAATTACTAAATTTGGAGTCCTTTAAGCTGCAGCTGATTTTTTTTTTCTTTCCAGAGCATGCACTTTGTGTGAACCCAGTAAATATTAAAGAGCAAATATAAAGGGATAATGGCCCAGACAGAGATGAGAGGATACTCTTTTTCTGGCAACTGTTTGTATTATCCAGGGAACAGAATCTCAAAGGACGGAGGAGACTGCCACATTTTGGATACACATTTAATAGTGCTTGTAAAGGACTGATGTCTTCAGGCAGTGAGTGGGCAGAAGGATGGGATCCCAGCAGCCAGCAGTGTCCTTTCATAGCTGTTCTCCTTATCACTACAGCTGGATGAGCCACAGATGATGGGAAGGAGGAAGAGACTAATAAATCAAACAAGATCTTCTCCTCTTGCTGGGTCCTTTTCCTGTGGAAGACAGGGAGGCGTTTGATTTTTGTGGGAGCGAGGGCCCCGTGCTCTGGCTGGGGAGGAGATGGCAAGCCCTGTGGTGGCCCTCCCCTACTGCTGGGCTGGGAGAGACAAGCAGAACCTGTGCAATCTCCCCCACTCTGCTGCCATCCCTAATTCAATGTCCAGCCCCTGTCTTGAGGCCAGCATGGGTCTGCATCCTCACCAGTGCAGTGGTGAGCTCTGGCTCTCCTGGGGACATCGGCTGTGCTGGACCTCTCTGGGACATGACAGAGGTGGGGTGGTGGTACCAGGCCTGGCAGAGGGCTCAGCCCAGGAGTCCAGTGGGCATTAGGGCCATGAATGTGGCTGAATCACATCATTCCTGAAAGCCCAGCATTTAAATGGGATCCTCAGAGCCGTTTCTCATTCTCTGTAACGTAATCCACTTGGCTGTTTATTCCCAGTACAACTGCTGGAATCAACATTGTCAGCTTTTTCTCTGACAACTTGCTTACTTTCCACTAAACAAACTTCCCTCGAGAAGAGAAGCTGCTCTCCCCTATCCTCCTTCCCTCGCTGCTTCAAAAGCTCTCCAGCATTGCTCACATTTTTTACAGAACCCGCAGAGCAGAGGTGCTACCTGGTTATCAGCTCAGCTCTTAGCCTTTCCAAGTATGTTTACAGGATAGTTCAGAAGGTTTTAGCTCTAGCTCTCTAGTGTAGAGAGAGCAATTTCACTGGAATATTACCCAAAGAACTATTTTAATGTCCTTTAACTCCCTTTGAATGCGAGCAGAGCAACTTCATAATTGTTATGAAGTTTAATCTTTTATTTCATAGACATAGTCTGAGAACATGGACTCTAGACAGCTAAGCATAATATTTAACTGGAACTCTACTAACTTGTGTAAATATTTCCCTTCTCTGTGATGGATCTGGTGTTTGGGGTGGGTAGAGGGGGTTGTACGTCTGTTGCAGAAGGGCATTCCTTACCTTCAGAATTCAATCAGCCAGAGTTTGCTTGAGGACTTCTTTTTGTTCTTCACAGTGCTGTAGGGAGTCCCCAGGTTGTGAGGTGAGGTGCAGGAGCCAGAAGCCAGACCTGATTTAGGGAAGGACAGTGAAGGGCCGAGTTTGCAGGGCTGGAGTATCTGGGGAATCCCTGAGAACAGGGTTTTCTCATGGAGGTCTGTATCCAGGAGTCACTTGGCCTCGTGCAGTGCATGTACTGTGGATAATCCTCAGTACTCAGTGTCCAGCCTGGACTGGAGGAATATTCAACCCCATGCCTCTGTGTAAGAGGGGTTTCTACTACTGCAAGTTCCTACAGCATTTTAATTGTAACAAAGAAATGTAAATTGAGTATCTTGCCCAATGTCATATGAGAATTAAGGTGCTTTATGGTGGGATAGCTACTCTAGGAGAGTTTGGGAGTAGGAATACCACTATTGGGCATCTTTATTCCCATGCTACTACCACTGTAGTGATTTGAATAAAAAGTCCCCTTCTCTTCCTCCTCTTTCCAGATGACACAGTTACATGAACAACTTGAAAAACTATAGATAGGCCTCCCACACTGCCTGCAAGTGTGGGCAAGTGATATTGCCATCAAACTTCCATGCAGTATCCTCATGGCTTTAAGAATGAAAACTCTTAGAATGCAAGGAGTGTGATTCTGCAGTCCCTGTGGCTGCAATGTAAATCGGAGGCTTTTTGAAATCTGTTCACCAGTTGCACATGGTTCCCAGCGTGCTCCTTATCTCAGCAATCAGGCAGGTTGTGGTTTTGCACTGGGATTTAAGCTGTTCCCAGCAGCAGGTACCTCCGAGGTAAGAGGGTGTCTTAAAATGAAATGTGGTTTTTTGTGCTAAGACACAACTGAGACTGAGTGAAACCAGGCAGTCTTTCTGGCTCTCATTCCTCCAGGAACACATGTTAGACTTTGGCTTTGGCCACTTCAGTTTCTCCAGGCAAGTACGAGCTTTCCTCAGCTCCTGTCTGCAGGCTTTCTCTTACATCTTGCATTTGCTTTCTGTACGTGATCTTTCTGGGCTTACCGAGCCTGCCTCATGGAGATGAGTGATAGTCTTTGATCTGTGACAGTGCTATTTAAATGCTGTATAACATTTTGAGGCTTATTAATCTTTGCTGCCTCCCCCTTGGTGCTCAGACATAGGTATCTCATTTCACAGATCAGCATCTCTGATGCTCTCGGGTGAGCCCATGGTAGAGCAGGGGGAGAGTGCACAGCATCTCCTGCTCTCCTCTGGGAACAGTATCTCTCAGCTCAGTCCATGGCAAGATAGGGTAGGAGGGGGAATCTTTCCCTAGAAATACTTCTCTGTGCTTTCCCAGTCGAGTTAGGTGGAGCAAGTGGTGATTCTTTTATGGCTTGTATCAGCTAGAGTAGAAGTTGCAATCATCACAGCAGGCTCCCCTCCTCTGCAGCCCTAAGGAGAAACGTCCAGGTGACAGTAAGGTGATTTTGAAGCCCTGAAGCTGAGGGGTGAATGCACAGCATTGGGCTGGCAGCTGGTGAGGTGTGAGGAACTGCCCAGGGCAGTGGAGACACAACATGCGTACAAGTTCTAGGGAGTGAACTTATGGGAAGTAGGGCAGGCAGAACTTTGCTAGGCTAAATCTGAATACCTATCTGTGGTGCCTGCCTGGGCTGGGTTAATGTATTGCGTTTGTACTTCAAGAGACTGGAAATCCACAAGTTTCTGCACTGTTATTAAGTAAAGCCTGTTAAGCCCAATGGAAGAGGGAACTGCTCAGGTCAATAGACATATGTGAAAAACTGTCCCCTCCTGCATTTACATGAAGTGTTAAGTGTAACTGAGCTTCCCAAGATACGAGTATGAACCATAAATTTCCCTCTAAGAGGTCCCATCCTGAGGAAACAAAATAGTGCCCCACTTTTCATTCTGAACAGTGGAGAAACATCTCTTCTTTCTGCTCTATCTTCTGCCTGAAGCTACAATACAGATTACTTCAGTGCATCAAGAGACTTGTGATGACAGCTCTACAGCCTGTTCTACCACATCTGCACTGAAAAGCCAATGAGGAGATTGCAGGATGTGTGGTGGGAACCCTCCATCCTGTCACATCATGCAACACAGCCTCTAAGAGCAGTGGTTAAGGGAGGGGATCCTCCCACAGGGTACATAATATTTCCAGTTGACCCTCTGTGGTCCCACCCTGCTGAAGGTGTTAGCAGAGGGTTTCTTCCAGCTGTACTGAGGGAGACTTGGGGGGATTAAAATCAGGTGGGAGCTGCTAGGAACAGAGCTGAGAGCTGCAAAGAGTGCATTTCACTGTCTGTGTCCAGCATTGCAATCAGGCGTTTTACATTGGCATCCCATTCCCTCTGTTAAGGTCATTAGATAACTTAAATTCTGCTGTAACAGCAGTTGTAAGCTCTGTGTAAGGCTTTTCTTGGAAAAGTCTACTTCTGGAGATGTTAGCAGCTAGGCCAAGGCCACCTTCATCCAGGGTAAGTGGTGTGGATGTGTGAGGTGGTGGTGATGGAGGGCACACACCAGCTTTTCCCAGGTGGGAATGTGTAATGGTAGGATGAACGGAGCAAAGCAGAGTATGGGCAAGCAGAACATATGTGTGGCTACTGCAGAGCAACCACGAGTGGGGTGGCACAGGGCAGGAATGAGGACAGTGTGTCTGCACAAAGAGCTTACAAGTCAGAAACTGCCCCACAGAAATATGTTTTTTCTCTTCTCTAAGTGAAAGCCACGGTTGTGCTTGTTCCTTGGCAAGGAATCATATAGCTCAGGTCAAGCACCTGTGACAATTGTATTTTCTGCACTTGTGAACCTCCCCAAGTGGTTTTGTGATTCCTGCTGAATGCTGTGGCTCAGGGACATGGTGGTCCTGGAGCAGGACACGTTTGCAGTGCCTGGAACCTGTTCTGTGGTGTACTGAGTCTGGAGTTGACCGTGGCTCAGAGGGTGCCCTTGCAAGGGCGTCTGTGCAGAGAGCAGGGTGTGGGGCTGGGTGTGCTTCTGATGCCTGTGTGGCTGGGTAGAAAGTCTGCTTTGCTTGGTTTTGCTGCAGTTTTCCCCAGATACATGTTTTTATCCCCAGTTACAGCTAACTCCATGGGGTTTGAGCAGTGGCCCCCTTGTGAGATGGGACCTGGGTAGGTTGTTGCAGAGGTAAGTGCAGCTTCCTCGCCTTCTGGGCAACGTTTGGGATCAGCAGCCTAAACATCCTGTGGTCTGCACAGCATTGATACACATCATAGTTGTTTTACTGGGTGCTGCACCAGGGTGGTCTGCACTGTGCTTACTTTCCAGCTCTCTTTCAAGGAGATTGCTCTCTGGGGCTGTGTCACAGGCCTGTGAGTGGCTTTCAGATCAGGCTGTCTGCCCGTCTGTCACAGCCTCTTATGTTATAAACATTATCCATAGCGTTGTACAAAACAGATCTGAAAAGGACCTCAAGAGGGCATCTTCTAGCCTTCTCCATGACAAATCAGCTGTACCTGGTCTCTGCTTGGGGAAAGGTGTATAAGGAGAGGCAATATCTTTTATGTGATCAGCTGATACAATTGGTAAAACAGACGAACTAAGGGGGTGGGGACTGGAACCCTTTGCTGGGGATGAAGGAAAAAGCAGTGTTTGAAGCTAAATACACTAAGTACACAGTGAAAATTTCCCAGAGTTTGTCTCCTTGATTAACACAACTGGGGTACTGGTGTAGAAGTCATGTCAGCAAGGGAAAGACAGTAATGTCATCAGCTTCTGTGGGAAAGAGAGAGGGAGAGAGAATTGCTGTGAAACGCTGGGGTATTTTCTGTGAGAAAGGGAGCAGAGAATTTGTAATATGTCACTATAACAATATCTGTATTGAGCACATAGTTAATGACCAGCAGAGTTGCCGGTCATTTTGAGGATGGTTTTCAGGTGTTTTCTGAGACCTTGGGTTCAGAACTGAGAGGATGGTGCTGGGAAAAATAAACCGTGGAAAACAATCTCTCGTAACTGAGTATTTTTGTCCTGTTATCAGCTGTTTATATGAGCTCATTCCGAGACAAAGCGGCTGTTTGTTTTCACTATGCAGCTTTCTGAGGGTGTTTGGTGTGTAGCTGAAATCTATTGCGTTCCTGGGCGTGTCTGTGTAAAGTCAGCAGGTTGTCAGGCCTCAGCAGCCAGGCACCAGAATTGCCCAGCTTGTAGGGACATCACTGTTAAGTGATTCAAATGATGAGGCTTTATCCTTGTTCTTAAACCTCCTGTGATGGGAGTGATGTACCCTCCCTCAGCAAGCAGCTCTAGGGTGTAATTATCTGTATCATTACGGGGTTGATGTTTTTAAAATCTCCTTGCTTCAATTTAAGCCCATTATGGCATGTCCTCTCCCCATGGACATGGAGAGCAGCTTACAGCACTCCTTTCCTCTTTGCAGAAATCTTGTACATATTTGAGGCTTGTTATCATGTTTCCCTGAAGACTGTTGTTCTCTACACTGAACAACTGTCTTTCGTTTCTCTTTCCTCATGGCCATGTTATTTTCAAGTTGAGTGACACATGCGTGATTGATTCTGCCTCTTGAGGTCCCTTTCAACCCTCTTTAAAATTTTTTGTGGTTCTATGTTTTGTTGGGGTCCCTTGTGCTCTCTCCACTTGGTCTGGGCTGTTTTTGAAGCGTGTTGCCTTGAAATGAGCCTGGTATTGAAGCCAAGGCCTTTCTTGACTGGGGAGCCAGAAGGGTTATTTCATGTACTTTGTGTGTGACGCTCCTGTCTGTACACCCCTGTATGGATTTTTTTGGTACAATATTGCTTGTTCATACTTGCACTTTTGTGTACCATTTCCTAACCAGCTATGTGTTCCCTGTATGGAATTTCATCTAGACTCTATTTTCCTAACATTTTAATTAAAATGTTATATGAATTTGGAGGTAAAGCCTTGTGAAAGTAAAGGTCTGAAACATGAGTTGCCTGTATTTTGCATGAGTTGCCTGTATCTTTTGCTCTGTCAAAGAGAAGGCAGGTTGCCTTCACGTGGCAAGGCTATTGCTTCCAGCCCTTCCTTGCAGATGGATTGTTTGATGATTTGTTTCAAAATTTTTCCAGGAATTGAAGTTATGTTGACTGGCCTGCAATTTCCTTGGGTTTTGTTAACCTGTTGAATATAGCCATTATGTTTGCCTCTTTCCAGTCTTTTGAAACCTCATTTATCTTCCAGATATTCCCAGAGATAGTTGCTGATGGACCTCAGTCTATTTGAAAACATAAAACTTCAGCAATCTTCATTCTTCTCATGCACTACTATTCCTCATGCTTCTACTCTGCTGCTTTAATTAACTTTGTGGTCCTAGCCATCCTTTCTCATGAAGTCTGAAACAACAAAAGCATTAAACATTTCAGCTTTAACTCTGCGAGTTGTTGGCTATTGTGTCCCGATTTATACCTCTTTGCTTCCTGAGACAGCTGTGAGCCAAACCCCTGGGATCCCCTGCCTCCTCTTATCCTAATTAGTAGTTTTACAACTTGTTGTGCACTGACAGCATGTGTGTGTGTGTGAGAGAGGTCATGAAGGTGAATCTCTTTTTCAGGTGACACTCTCTAGTCTGTTAAGCAACACTTTGGCTTTCTCATTATCTGATTTGGTTATTGCTTTTGTAACCGTGGGGAATGTGGCTTCTTATGATATGTTCAATATTTAGTAAATTCCATTTACTGTCCAATTTAAGTAGCCTCACAAGAGAAGATATTTTATAAATTGTGCATTTTAAAATTAGCAACTATACATACGTTATAATATGTAATGTCATTACCAGAACCAGCCAATTCTGGGTGCTGTGTAGAGGATAAAGAAAACACATAAACCTAACAGAAAACAGATTTTGGTGGGAGGGGGGAGGGCTGACATGCACTAACAGCTTTGGAAGGGCTTGCGACATGTTCAGTGACATAAACCAATCTATTAACCTTTTCTCCCTGCTCAGGAGGTGATGAACTCTTTGGTCTGCCTCTTCCCACTGATGTAGTTATCAAATGTCTCCTTGGTACCACTGGCAATCCCGTTTCTGTTGAACGCGTGGCTCTTTTGCTCTGTCCCACTCTCCTGATGCCATTTCTTTGTGCTCATCTGCATCAGCCTGATGAAGTTTCCATTTATCCTTTGTGTGCTGCAAGGAGTCTGCAATTTACCCTTATCATACCCCCACACTAAGATAATTTGCGTTTGTTCCCTTATCCTGCTGCGTGTTTACAAAACACCATCTTTCCTGAACTCCCTTTACATCCTGCACAAAATCTCACTTGCCAACCCTCTGAGTTTACTGAAGCCTATATCCTTAAAAAACTCTGTTTTAACTCTGCCATTATTTTCCCTTCTATTCCTAACTAGTACAAACACTCGTTTTGGGCTCTGATGAGAATCAAATCTTGAGGAGCCTCCTTGCTAGTTTTGTTCCTGTCTCTTCTTTCGCAATTTTTTTTCTTGGTGCATTCCAGGAACTTGATGCAAGGCTGTGTCTGATGTCTTCCTTTCCCAGTAAATGTGTGGGCAGTTAAAGGTCCCTAATTACCAGTGGGTTCTGTGTTTCAGATGCTCCCAATAAGCCTGTGCTTCTGATCTCTCTTATTTCATAGCCTAAAGCAGACCCCCAGTGTGCCAGTGTCTGGGCTCCTTCCACTCTTACATTACACAGAGGTTTTTTATACCTGACCTTTGTATTACTGAATTTTTCCCCCTGCTTTTATGCTGGGCCCCAATATTGTCCCCACCTTGTGTGATGTTTTTCATCCCATGCTGTGCTGGTGATAATTTTCCTCTTTTCAGCATCATGTGTAACTCTGACTTTCAACCCCTTGGGCTTGCTTTGCCTCTCACCATTACATTATAAACGTGCTCTTTCCCCGTGCTAATGTAACAATTACAAGTAGCAATTGGATCTTGTGGATTTTCCCCTCTCATAAGGTGAATAGATTTGGCTCCTTGAACTTCACTTTGCCAAAGTACCTTCATAGCTCCTCCTTTTTCCTGTGGCTGTGCTGGACAGACTTTTCCATCCTGGAGATAAGAGCTCTATACTGGTTTCCTGTGCGTGCATTATCTTGTGCTTGGCTGAATTAAAGCACATTCAGTTGGGTGGTGGCTTTTTAGCCTTACAAATTGGAGCACAGAGTAAATGGGCTGTTTTGTTCATTATTTACTAACCTATATTTATGCTATCTGCAAGCTGCCTCTAAGGATCTTGTATTTATATTTATCTAAATGATTGGTAAAAGCACTGCATCCTCTGGGATGGGAAGTGGGTGATGGATACATTTTTTGTCTTGTCAGCCACTTCTATCCATCTAATTACACCGAATTATTTCTATTAATGCAAGTTCTTAAATCAAGCTGTAACATTGGTTAGACAAGACTTGATTCTGTACAACATATGTTGGCTGGTAATTAGCTGAGACATGAATATAATGAATTATAGGTAGATTCTCATATTGGCTTTTAATTACCCTGTCTAGGTCTGCTGTCAGGCTGACTGGCTGCCGCTGCCTAGGTCAGCTAGTCCTGCTTAAGTACCAGCATGGGGTTAGGGCTCTCCTACCCTTCTAGAATTACTTGGCATTCCAAGATTTATTAAAAATTAGCATCAACAGGTCAGAGATCTCCTTAGCACACTTGGAGGTGCAAATTATCCAGGGTGGGTGATTTAGCAGTGTTTATCTAAAGCAGATGTTATCTAATCCATCTATTGGTCCTCAGTAAACTGTGAAGTATCCCATCATCTTACGGTGAGTTCATCATATATTTTTTCCCAAATAAAGAGCACATATATTTATATTTCTGGAGTTACACTGGTAACTTTACTGTGTGCACAAAATAATGGATCTATGTCTCTGTTCACATTTCTCTTCTTTCCTTTATATTTAAATTCTCACTGTTCACTCAGCAAGGCATGAATTTTTCCATTGTGTTTTTTAAATACTTTATTATTTTCTACACTTCATAATTTGCAGTTGAATGCTATTTCTTTAGGCTTACAGTCACAGCTTATATTGTTTTCTATTATTGCTGCCTATGCCACTACATAAGGATGGGCTTCCAGCCAAAATCCCCTTCCAGCATGGTGGTGGAATATGCTGGTTTTGGCCATGTAAGCCACTTAAAAATGAAGCGAAAAAACCTTTTTTAATACTTCTTTGAATCCTTTTGTCCAGTATTCCCAATAATTAGGTAATTTTTCTCAGCCTGTAGAAGCTGAAACACCTTGTGTATGTATTTCTGACTGGGGTTACAGTCCCTCTAGCTTTTCTCGAATGCAGCCTTTGAGAAGGCAGCTGCTGATGTGGACAGAGCAGGGAACTCTGTGTCCAAGTTCTCCACACTTTAAAAAAAAAAAAAATTCCTACCAAATTGTGACATAGCAACAAATTTCACTGCATTTGGAGGAGTATTGTCGGGTTTAGTGCTTCGGCTGCTATCCCTATGTGTTTGCTCCCCATGAAAAGTAACAGAAATGGTTATTCGCATGCTGCTGGGAAGCCTGTGGCTGGGAACTGGGGATGAGTGTCTGTGGTGTGCAGGATACATCTCTGACAGACCCACGCTTTGTGGCTGGGCTAACTCATGGGGGAAACAGAGGAGAGGGAGAGTCGCGGTTGGTAAGCCTGGCTTGGCGGGGAGTGCTGGGGATAATCTCTGCGGCTGGACCCTGGCTCCTGCCTGCCCCGCGCTGCGTGATGGGGGCACTGCCTGCTGGTGGGAACACAGTTTGGTTCCCAAGGCTTGTTCTCTGATTGCTCACTCTAACCCCTTTTCCATCTGTCTGTTCATTTATTATTTACCGCTTTCTCTCGCTCTTTTCTTTGTTAGCCGGTTCCTGATGCTCCTGGCTCAGGAAGGGGATGTCTTATGGGGAACATGAGGGCAACAGCAAAGGCTGCTGTACTGCTCCTCTGCCAGCCCTCCTTGCCATGGGGGCAGGACCATGTGGCATGCACAGTTAGTTAAATTCTTTAACATTTTTCAAAGTTGAGAAAAGGGTCAAAATCCTTGAAATAAGAGGTTCTTAGAGTCCCCCACGTGGTCCACGCTGTGCTTCTCAGAGGCTCATACTGGAGCTGGATACATTGGAATGGGAGAGTAATGTGAGAGCCTGTGGATTTGCAGGCTTTTTGCAGCTAAAGGTGGTGTGGGGAAGAGCGAGGTTACAAGGTGTTCAAAAAGAAATTTTGGATCTCTCTTTACTTCATTAAGTTTTATATTGGGTTTCTGTGCCAAGAGACACAATCACTGACTTTCTTAAAGAAATAAAAACCTACTTGAATTTATATACTTTTTCTTTCCTGTTGAAAAGGTGGCAAAAGCAAAGGTTTTATAAGAGAAACTGACACCAGTTCAAATATAATTCTATTAACTAATTAGAGGAACCCTGGAAATGGGGCTGACTCACAAGGCTTTTTTCTTCTCTTTGCTGGGGCACTCCAAGAATCGGATCACCTGGGGAAAGCATGTTTAAGAAATACCAGATGGTCTCTGCGATGCTCCAGCTGTGGACAATCACTCCCAGCCAGGCAATCTGCCTTGCTGTCGAAGCCCTCTAAAACTGTGCTGCCCATTTGTCATGCTTCTCCAATTGCAGCGCTCTGGATAGCTTCTTTTTTCCTTGTCTGGCTCTTCCTTTCCAGTTTTTATCACCCACCCCCTCCATGAGCTAATGTAGTAACATCCCTTCATTGGCTATAAATCCATTGAAGAGCCACATATAAAATATTACTTTGTTGGGGAAGATTGGGAAACATCTGTTTTTTACCCGTAAGAGTCAGTCTCTAGTTGTCTCATATGACGATGTGACTATTTATATATTTGTAAAGTAAAAAGAAGGAGAGAAAGATGGGAATCCTAGAAACAATTTGAGGGGAGCCTCTAAATGGAGGAAGCTGATTCAGCTCTGGGATTTGTTTGGAGGCTGATGCTGGGGTAGGGGAGGGGAACACAGGCCAAGAAATTGCTTAGATGTCTGACGAAGTAACAGTTATACCAACTGCAGAGGGTCCTTCTGGAAAACTTTTGTGACTGTTCCTTGGTGCTCTCTGGCACATACTCACCCAGGAAAGCTGTGGATCTAAACCATTAATGTATTCTCTACTACACAGAGCAGGAACCTGGAAACAGTGACAGTCCTTAGATTAGCAGGAGACAATAACAACAGTGGTGTGTGCAATGGTGGCAAAAGTATGTACCTATGGAGGCTTTGTATTTAGGGGAGTATGCCAGAGTGATGTCTGAGCCTGCTGGCATGAACTGTCTATTGCCCAGCCTGCTCAGCACTAGTATCTTGCAGAGCTGTCTGCTTTTGCTCGCATATATGGCACTTAACCTGTGTCTCCATCTCCTTGTGGGACAAGGGTGTTGGTTTCTGTGAGTGGGGCTGGCTCTGGCTACCCCAAGGGAGCAGTGGTGTGAGAGCAGGATGCTGTGGGTATATCATGCCTGTCCTGGGGCATGACATGAGAGGCTGAGGGGATGTAGGGCCTCTGGAGTTGATGTGGGAAGGATGTCTCAGGGAGCTAGCCAAGCTTGGAACACTTTGTTCATGTTGCTGGTGTGAGCTACAAAGCAAGATGCTCTGTCAGCTGTGCTGAGGTTGCAAGGAACAAGTCTGTGTGAGGAGAGTGCTTAGGGTGAGCTGGTCAGGCAAGGAGGTTGCACCTCCAGAAGGCTGCCTCTGGTGCTGGGTACCTTGTGTGCCAGGCAGCTGCACTGCTGGTCTCTGAGTACCTGAGCAGGTGAATACAGAAGGAAAAGGAGGTTTCAGGTCTTGCATGCAGGTGATGGCAGGGTTTGCCAGGTGGCCTATGCCATAGCTGCTTTCTGTTCTCTGCCAGGCCGGCAGAGTGCCAGAGCTGATACTGATGAATGCTATTCCTCCTTTCATGGCTGGGTTCAGTGCCTTCAGCCTGCCCCTTTGCTGCACAGACATGAGATCCTGCTCTCAGTTCTCCTTTCCTCAGGGTTACGGGTTGCTGTGTTGGTTTGGATCCAGCTCACTCATCTGAGGTGTGGAATGCCCTGGAGGGGACCTCTTCCCTCCTGCCAGCCAGCCAGCCTTGCACATCACACGTAGCCTCTACAATGGATGGCTGCCTGCTCTTCTCAGCCTGGCCAAACCCAGACTCCATGTGTGTGTCCCCTGCTGAGCCCGCTCATGCCATTCTGCAGGGCTGTGGTTGACAGCTGCATCTTCCCTGTGGCCTTGTAATGCACCCACGCTGCTCCCTCTCCCCTCTTCCCACACTCTAGCCACTGAGCTGCCGTGGAGCTCAGCCTGTTCTGATGGTTATCTACCCTGACCATAGCTTTGTGACCTTTCTGCTTGGCCTTTGCAGCTTTTCCTCTTTCAAGATCCCTCTCGTTCTCCCTCCCGTGGTGCTATGACAGCCTCTTTTGCTAATCATACCTTGAGCCTGATTTTCTTCCCTCTGCCCAGTTCACTCCCCTGTTGGTGTTGAGCTGTATTCCAGCCCCTTGAGCACTGGTAAAAGCTCACAAAACCCCCACATGATGCCCACCTCCACCTGGTGCTGCTCTCCTCTAAGGATGGTGACAAGTGAAAGGTCATTTTTAAATGGTAAGATATTAAATAGACACTATTGCTCTAATACCTGCTCTATCTTTGTCCTCTCTGTGCCAAAGCCTTCGGTTATCTTGCATGGTGTGTCAGGAGACCGATGTAAAATCTGCTGCTTGGCTTTGGCCAGCTCCTGCGGCAACAAGCCCTGTACAGCTCTGAGCTTGGAGGTGGCATCTGATAGTTTTACAGGTGAACACACGTTTATGTGTTTTGATACTGGGTATAAATTTGGACTTTACTGGATTAAAGAGTATAGGCTAAATTTGGTGTGGAAGCAGATAATGAAGAAGGAGTTGGAGATGTTGCAAGTATCTGGGTGGGCATGAGCCACGTGAGCAGAGCAGCAGCTGGGAGGACAGGCACAACCAGAGCCCTCTAAGGGTCAATGGGAAGCTCTGATGTTGGAAGTGTTATTGATGAGGCAGTGTTGCTCACCATGTGCGTTCTCTTGTCCATTTTAACAGAGAAAAGATGCTGTATAGTTGGAAAAGATTCAGAAAAGAGCAATAAATGTGACAAAATTCTGGAAATATGGACTTATAGACAAGATTTTACCACAATTCATCTACTTAAGGAAAATTAGAAAATAACTTGTACCAACAAGGGGAACAAAAGATTCAGAGCAAATAGCCTGAAATCTTAGCAAAGAAAGGTGCAAAGAGAAGCTATGATTTAAAGCCTAATGCAGGACAACCTTGTGCTAATAATGTGCAGATTTATAATGCTAAGAGTAAAAGTTGGAATGTTTCTACCTAGGTATGAGATGAATTAACAGCCACTGTCAGCCTGAGAGCCAGACTCCTCCTGAAACTGTTTCAGACAGAAGTTATAGATTTTGTGTAGTAATTACTAGATTAGATCCTCTAACCCCTATCAAGCAGGAAGTAGTTATTTTACATTAATGGTCCTTTCCATCTTTATGATCTGAATAAATGCAACGTGACTGTTGTGCCTCCCAGAGAATAGGTGATGGCAGGAATTAATTGCTCCCTGAAACCAAACTGAAGTTGTTAGCCTTTGCTAGTAACTTGGCCAAATGGACCTTTTGCTCTGCTGGGAGCAAAACTGAGCTCAGACTATGGGCTCCACTTCTGTCCAGGTGAAGAGAGGAGTTGAACTTAGTCCCTGTCTAGGTTAGAATCTATCTGGCCTTGGTATGATGTGCATTGGTACTAGAAGAAAGATCAAGTTTAAGTCAGGGGTTTTTTTGGCCAGAGGTGACGGAACTTAGGAAAGCTTAGCTGCTTCTCCTTGCCATAACCACCCCTGGGAAGGAGATGATGTGCTGACCAGGACAGCAGGGTGGTCTTCAGTCCCTGCCACCAAATCCTTCCCTGAAACAAGATCCAGAGACCAACCAGCTGAAATGCAAGAGCTTCCCCGGGAGGGACCTATGTTTGATACAGTAGTCTTTATTTTCCTTCTTTAAAATAAAGTTTGCTCATCTGCACAAAAAAGGCAGACATTTCATTGAGTAAATGTAGTAGAACTACTTCTGAACTTTGGTGTCTAAAAGTTCATTTATGATCTTGCTGTATATAAATTCCCAGATCTAGGATTTTGACACAGAAATAGTCTTCATTTGATAGAATGTTACAAATTCAAGTTTCAGAAATTATCCTCTTGAGCCATCTCTGTGGTGTTTGGCACCATGACAAGTCATTAGTCAATCCTGAAATAGTCATCAAGCAGAGAAACAGTTTATTTTATATACTGTTTCTTAGAGAGTTAAATATTTCCACATATTCAAGCTCTGATTGGAGTCTTGGATTCTTTCCAAATGTTCAACCTGTAAAGATATTTGAGAACCCCAGGACTTAGGCTCTTTCCAAAAAATGATAGATTTCACTTGAATTTTCACAAATGGAAAACCACAACTCCCCATAGCTGCAAAGAAGCAGCTGTCATACCAGGTACAGAGTATGAGAAAACACTTTCTAAAGGCTTCAGGGACTTCCCATTATCTGGAATTTTTTAGTGCTCTTAAAATTTGCGAAGAAAACAGTGTTGGGGTTTTTTTTCCCGGCACAGTGTTGCCTCAGATAATCGGCTGCACCTGTTTGGAAGCGGCGCTTTACGTTGTTCCCTTATACAGACCCTTGCACGTGTTTCAGTTAATTTTTTCCTAGAAACTCAAGTGTCAACAAATTGGAGCCCCTGCATTGCAGCTCTGTGCAAAATCCCACATTGGCTTGTTTCTGAGCACTTTGTCCTGGAAAGTCTGTGGTTTGAGTGACTGAATCAACTTTTGAGTTTTTAAGTTGAAATCCTGGGCTGTGGGGATCCAGGCAACAAGCTACTGAGGAAATCAATAGCTCCATCTTAGCAGCTCCAGATCTAAAGTTCTGCTTTTTGTTGTTGTTCCTGCTCTTCTCTTCAAAAAAAAAGAGATAATTTTCCAATTCTGAAATGGGGATAAATTTTGGTAATGGGCTTCTCTAGGGAAGGGTTTTTTGGTGTGATTCAGCACAGATGTGTGATGAGAATTTGGGAAATGAGGAGTTAAGTCATGATGATGTAAATCATTGTTCTACACCTAAAATAATAGTGCTTGGATAATTCTGATGTTGGGGCTTCTGCTTTTATTGGCTGAGAGGTTGCCAAAACATGTGTGTGTTGTTCTGAATTGGTAAATGATTCCTATTTATAGGATAGGTGTCTTCTGATGTCCCAAGTTCAGTCTGTTCTGTAATCCCAGATCCTGTTTCTGATCTACATTTAATAATGTGTGACAGAAGAAGATAGGAGCCTTGCAGACCAAATCAGGCTAGGAATGTTTTGAATTTAGCTCTGCCCAGCTCTGTTGAATCGTTACACAGGGTATCTTTTCATATGAGACTCAACCTTCTAAAACTCATTTTTGCACTTATCTTTACTTTCTGAAACACATTGTCTTTTGGCTCATTTATATGCAGCCCAAAGTCTGCTAAGAGTGCCAGTCTCCTTCCTTTGCACTGACTTGAGAAGAGAAATGCTTTCTTACATATATTATTTTTTTAAGTGGCTGTTCTAATGCAGGAGCTGCAGTGAGGCAGGGCTACCGGGAGGGATGTGGTGGCAGGAACAGAGTCGAGGTGTACGTGACTGCCGTTGTGCATAAACCCTTGTGTCTCTACCAACATCTAAATTAAACTGCACTTCACAGCTGTTGGTTTGGGCTGTGCAGTACCATGAAACAAAGGATTAGATTAGTTGCAATTAGTTATGTGACTGTCAAAATTACTCTTTCCTGTTATCTTGCAAGCTGGTGCTGGAAATTAAGACAGACCCAGTTACTGTGATGCTGATACTTCTGCTCTGATCATTATACTGCATTTTAAAAAGAATTATTTAAAGAAAGCGCCCCCTCATAGCTGGAAAATGTGGAGTCAACAGAGGTGTTTGATAAGGGGGAAGCAAAAATAAGACCAAACTTCTCTTCTACAGAGGAGTGCAGGTCTTGAAGCTGGGAGTTCAAAAGAGGCATAGGCTATTGGGAGGAGGGAGAGAAATGCAGGTTCACAGGCAGGGGAAGCTCTTGAGATGCATAATTCAAAGGAAGAGGTGCAGCTGCAATGCCTAAGGACTGGGATGGGGGGAGGAAGGAGTGGAGCTCCCTACTGTGTCTGCTGCCCCATCACACTCTGGTCTGGTCACCACAGAGCTGTGGCTTTTCATGGCATATATGGCCATGGTATGGGGTGGCAAAAGCACCGAGGAGTCCCAAGCAAGCATGCTGCTGCAGAGTGGGTCGGCAGAGCAGTTTGTGAGGAGCAGTTTGCTGTCAGCTGAGTGCTGAGGATACCATTGTGCCAGAAAAGGAACTGGGTCTGAGGAGAGGTGGAGGGGGCCATGAGAACTGGATGGGAGGTTTGGCTCTTTTTCAAGCAGTTCTTGAAGCCAGATTAGTCCTCTTTGCCAGCTGGTGTGAGATGTTAGGTTTGTGTTATTTCTGGCAGCCCCACGGGGACTGGGAGTAACTCCATGCCTCTTGTTTCTCTTTGCAAGGACAGGATAGTCCAGAAGCAGCACAAGCTTTGTGTTCTTGTCCCACAGAAGGTGTTGGTTTGCCCTCAGGTAGAAGATGTGGGGAAAAGCACCCAGACTGCTATTTCCTTCTTTTATCTCTGATGCCACTAGCTTCCTCTGGCTGCATCTCCTGGGCTAGTTTGCTGTTCGCATGACCATCTGGGCAGGTTTCCCCAAGACATACCCTCTTGTCTATCACTGTCCAGCCAGATCTGGGAAATTCAAGTGTCTCCTGGTCTTGCATGCTGCCGTGTGTGCACAGAGGCTCTGACTGGACAGCCCCGTGTCTGGGAAGCCCAGATGTGTCCACAGATGTATGAATCTTGACAGGTTGCCAAATGTCTGGAAATGTAGGATATGCCCACATGCATAGGAGCCTTGAGCTGCTGCTTGACTGGAAATTGCTGATACTTTTATGTGCAAGGGATTGGATGCTCTTGGAGTTTTGGATGGGCCAACTGTACATGTGTTATGCAATTGCTTTTAGTGCACTTGAAGGAAATGCAAGATCTTGAAGAGGAGTTGCTCTGTGTGTCCAAGCCTAGTATGTCCACAGAGGTTTAGGATTAGGTTTGTTGCACATGCACAAACTGCTTTGTACAAGCGTGCATACTTTAGAAATCTGTGCCAGACTATCCTAATTCTTTATGGTTCCTTCCTAGGTGGGGATATTTTCCATCAAGATCAGTAGGAAGGCCCTCCGTGTTGGGGTCTTGCTTTGAGGCAAGACCTCGTATTTGTTCTGTACCTAAAATTGTTTTTCTGCCTGAGATTTGTACTTCCTTGCTGGGGTCCTCCATGCCCTTACTGCATAGGTCACTGCAGGGATCTGTACTTTCCCATTCCTCTTTGCAGCAGAGGATGCAGGACATGGTGGTTCTAACATGTGTCTGACATGCTGCTTGCTCGCGTTTGGGCCATGGTAGGACTGTAACTTGAGTGTAAGCCGCTGTTAGTACTGCGGCTTTTCTGGACCAGAAGCACAGATTTTTGTGACAGGCTGGAGGAGGAAGGCGAGGAAGGATTAATAGATTTCTCGCCTAGATCCAGGCAAACTGCAAGTGAATTCACCAGATTTTCTCTGTGGCACTTCTTCACTTCCAGTTTACAGGGCCATGGTATTTGGTCATTGCTCTGGGAGTGAGCGAACCTGCTTTCCCGTAGTCCCCGTTGTGTGTGATGGGTGGTGGATGCCTCCCAGCTTTCCGAGAATTGTTGGGTGACTTGCCTTGAGTATGGCCAGAGCAGAAGCCACCTCATTCCCTGAGCCTCTGTTCTGGGGTGACCGAACTCCTGATAGATTCCCTTTTTCTTCTGGAAAACATATTTGTTCTGGCATTCACCCTTGTCTGCACGCACCCCTTAGTGAATTCCAGGGTTAAAAAATGATGTAGGCTTTCCGTAAGAGCTGCCTTGCTTGTCATTTAATGAGTCCACCTCTGAACTAGGACCCTGCTGCTTCACTGGCTGCCTTGACAATATCTCATTTGTCTTTTCTTCTTTTATTTAGCTTTTTCTACATTTTTTGCACATTCTGTAGATTCTCCTGCATTCCAAGTGTCTTGTATTTTCATGCTTCCTTTTATCTCTCTATTCATCTATCCCAATATAGACAACAGAAATGCTAAATCCACATAATCTGTAGAAAGCATGAACTGGGTTGTTAGACATTTTCCAAACATTACACTTCATGGAAATATTTTCCTGTAAGATGTAGAAATGAAACAGCTGTTTCCCACTCTCTCCTGGACTGTTCCTGTGCAGACTCTCCTGCTCTCTGAATTTACAGCACCATCCCTTGGACAAGTGACCAATGGCCAGCATCAAGCAGTTGTATTTATAACGTGCCAAGCAGCAGTGAAGATGATGGTGTCTATATACTAGTCAGATCTGCATGGGATTAACATCCTGCGAGACCTGTGCTAACGTTTCCAGAGTAAGGGGCATTTCACCCTCCAAATTGCCACTGGGAAATTTGGCACAAATCATGGCGGCTGGCTTACTGTAGAATGTGAGATAAGCAGGGATGCTCCTCATGTGTGCACCCTCCTCCCTTCTGCTTGTCTTTCTGACTTTGTGCTTGACCAAATGGTAAAATCTCTCCAGCTCCTATCAGGAGCTCAGTACTGGCATCAGGAATGAAAAGTGTAGGTGCCTCATATAACGCACCTTTCTGGAAGACAGTGGGTACCTGACTTTTGTTCTTCTCTCCCTGCTTTGTTGGGTGGCATCACCTCTCAGCTGAACTACCATGGTTGGCCAGAGCATGGGATGACAGCCCAAAACCCTGCTGGGGTATCTGCTGATGCAGGCATGGTTCAGACATCCCCTCCCAATGTAATTACTTATTCTGCCTGCATGTTGTCTAACTTCAGCACACGACTGAAGATGTATTGATTGGTGGACAGTAATTATTTCTTGATTCTTACGGGAATTTATGTGAAGCTTAATGGATCAGTGGAGTTGTCTGGAAAGGTAAATTGGGGAAAAAAAAACAAACAAACCAACAAACAAAACAAAACGCAAAAAAAGCACAGAGGAAAAACATTTTGGCTGAAGCAAGGAATCCTTCCCTTTCCACATGAAGAAGTGAACACCAAGGTTTTTTGGACAGAAGTGTGAACATCAGTGTTAGTGTGAGCTAGTGGTGAGTAGGCTCTTGAGCAGATGATGGAAGAGGAGAGAAATAGTGAAATTCGTATGTTACCATCTCCAAACTGAGCAACCGGAAAAAGAGTAGGAGAAACCAGAAATTCCTTGAAGGCTTGCTTCCCTTCATTGTTTTACTGGAACTGAGTGAGCAGATACTCACAGGCTGTATTCCAAGCTGAGGTTATTTCTACAGAGCATGTTCTGGCAAAAGATATTTGGCTACAGCCCATCCTCAACCTGAATGACTGGGTGATACCACAGGAAAGAAATCAGCTAACAGCAAATCATGGATCCAAATTTCAGGCAGTTGTTGACTGTGCATCCATTATGCTGCCTTCTTTATAGCTCTCCATATTGTAATCCAGTGCTTTTGGCTTTGACCTTGGTAGGATAAAGCAGAATCACTCTTACCCTTAAACGTTGCTCCATGAGAAGCGTGCTGATGTGCACCAGCAGGAAGGGTGCTCTGCTCCATGGGAGGATTGAATTCCTGCGGAGGTGCCTGGGCATTCTCTCAGCATGTGCCACCCAGGTGTGCCATGGGGATCTCACCATTTGGGAGCTACTCTGGCATGTGCTGATGAGCCACACATGCAGCTGGGGAATAGCAGAGACTTCAAATGGGACCACATCTGGATAGGCACAGAACATATCTGGAGCGTCAGAGTTGCTGCATGTTTGCATGCATCCCGGTGTTGTGTGTGCATTGAACAGCTTTCTGTCCTTTTGGTACTTTCTGGGGGAATCTTTATCATATTTACATAAAATAATATTCGGGAAACACCCTCCCTTCTTTGCCTCCATGGCAAGACTTCGCATGTCCATCAGTGTGAGCATCAGGGCTGTTGTGCTGAGCGATGAGCTTCGTCAGGATTCGATGGGTGTACTTCAAGGTTGAATAACTGGTTGTGCTGCCTGTGGCTTGTCCAATGCTCAGGTATCTAGCAGTCTTTCTGAGACATGTTTATTAGTGTGTTTTGCTAGGTAGTCTGGGGAGTTTTTCATATCTGTGCCAAGTGCTGGTCTGTTGTATCATTTTTCCAGGCTTGATACAGTACTTGACACAGCAACCCTTCAGCCTTTGTCCTTCCAAAGACTCCAGAGTTATTCCCTGGGATGTGACTATGACCTGGAAGGAGGATTTGAGGGTTGCCCACCCTATCAATGCGCGTGTGGACAATGCACAGGAAACATCATTTTATGTACTGACACCAAATTCTTCAAAATGGTGCTACCCATATGCACTTTGAGCACCTTCCTTCCCTTTTCTCTGCTTTAGAGTCTCTTGACTTCTTAGAGTGGGAAGAAATAAGGGATGTGTGATACTTCCTTTTCAACTGTCTGGCTATATAGGATGATGACTATGGCTTCTTGTACACTTGGTCACCTATCTGGAGCAATTTGAGGGATTTTATGCTGTCCTGTGTGTACAGATGATACTTCTCAAAGTGCACTGGGTACATTGACATCCCCAGTCTTGGTGAAATGGCAACTCCTGATCTTTCAGCACTTGCCACTGGCAATTGTGTTGTTGCCAAGCCTGTGCTGCCCTGGTACAGGGAGGGAAGCACTCTCCCAAGGCCACAGTGTCTGATGTAAAGTTATCGTATCTGTATATGGGCACAGTTTGGTTTTCAATAAACAGAGGAAAAGAAAATAATTTTTGAAGCTTACAGGTAGATAAAAACTCAGAGGCAGCAGAGTTCTGGAAGGTTTCTGAAAGCAAATGTCCCATGTGTTCAGCACAGCTTGGATGCACAAGCATCAGGGCTGGTTTGACTGGGGATCAAACAAGTCTTTGCAAGGAGGTGACACTAAGTAAGGACAGATTTTTATATTGAGGTTCAAATATGTTACTAGATCTGAACAAAACACTGTCAACTACTATTTAAGAAGACTTTCAGAACTTCCCTGATCTTACACTAACTTTGTAAATGAGGGGAAAAAAAAAAAATGCAAGTATATTACTAATTTAAAACAAATATTTCACCATTAATGTTTCAGATAATTTAGGAACACTACTTTCAGTTGTTTGCTTCCTATGTAACAAAAACATGCCCTTCCTTCTGTATCTATTTTATGATGGGAGTTTGTAAGTCACCTTATCTCTATAGGTATTGGAAACATCACATATGGCATTGCCTTAATGTCTTTTTTCTTGCAATTTCCTGGATTACCTGCAATGTCTTTGTTGAAGCAAAGCATATTCAACCACTGGAGAGACTTGTAAGAGAGCTAAATTAATCTTTTCTCCTGAGCTTTGCAATATAGGTTAAACCAACACTCAGTACTCATGGATGTTATAAGCTCAGACATGCACATAAAATGTGAGGCTACTGAGTTAAGAAATAACTGCTGTTCGCTGTTTCAGCAGCTTATTGTAATTATCTCTTTATTTTCTTTGTGATTTTTGCCAGGCAGAGATTATCAGAAAATTGAAAATGAGTTTAATATTTCAGTATCTGTGTTACTGTTTGTGCAAACCTCAAAGTTTCTTCAGCAGTCAAATATGGAAAAGGAGAGCTGAACTTGAGAATGCAGAACACAAAGCGTATTAACCTACTGGAGACTTGGGCACAAATCAATACACAAAGTCAACCATTGTTTCTGCTGCTCTTAGTAAGCATTTGAGAGCAAGCAAATGTTCAGTCTCTATGATTAACAAGTTTAAAGTCTTCTGAAAATGCTGGCTTCATCAGTCACTTCAATACATGAAAATGCTCATGCTTTTAATTCCTGATACTAGTACTTTACCTCAAATTTTTCATGTCCTTTGCTATACTCATTTAGAGACTCTCACAAGTTAGCCCTGTGCCACTGTCACACTTGTACTGATGTACTACTCTAGGTGACTTGTTGCTGCAGCTGGAAGACAATCAAGAAGGTTTGGGTAAAACAATAAAGGATATATATTTAAATAGATGTATTTTCACTGAAAGAAAAAGAAATACGTGCATTTTGCAATAGGAGTGTCATTAAAATCAAGTGTTAGTGCTGAGCAGATGAGGGCCCCAGTCCAGGGTGAGGGTTGCGTGGTACAAAAGAAGGAGAAATAGTCTGGAGAACGAGGGGACTTTGTGTTACACTCCAACTGTGGTAGCCCTTTCATTTTCTAGTGCCAAACTGCTAGATGAAGAGCCTGAGATGTTCTATAAAGTACATCTTACAAATGCTGTGGTTAGTGAATGGAGTGACTATCCTCTGAAGCACTAAAGGCCATCAGGAGCAGATTTTGATGAGCTCTCTTGGCTGCTATTGCATTGAGTTCAGCTCAGGCTGCAGCAAATCCTGTTTCTGCTGAAGGTGAACGTGTGGGATATGAAGTGAGTGTTACGGACACTCATTGTAACTGGAGTATGGCTAAGAAAGGATGGAGATCTGTGGCTCTGCTACAAAACACAGTGATTCATGCTGGGGGTGGTCCAAGGGCAGGTGCAGTAAGATGCTCTCCTGTTCCTCCTGCACCTTCCATGGCTCCTTGCAGGGGATTGAACAGATGGACTTTGCATTTTGGCTGTAGCTCACCCCACTGCAGAAGAGAGGTGTTAACTGGTTGTGAGGCTGAAAACCATCCAGGAGCAGATATCTGCACAGGCGTGATAGGGTCTTCTTCCTAGCTAGCTCCCTGGCCTTGGCCAAAACAGGTGGTGCATCATCAGTGCCTCTGGATGAGTTGCTCTGATCTTGGGAAGGGGTCCCTGGGTCTGGTACAAGACAAATGAGTCCCTCCTTTCCCTCCTCTCCTGGCAGAACTGCATGTACCCTCATGATTTATGTGACTTTGGCTCTTGGCTTCTGTTAACTCTGCAGAGAGCCTGATGGCTTCTCTGTTTGCCTTGTTGCTTGCCTTAGTGCATTGTTCTTGCTGCTGACAGCTGTGCTGGTGATGGTTTTATTTAGAAAGTAGCAGGGGGGTGGCAGTGAGGAAGATGGTGGTGAGGAAGAGGTGTCGTGCTGTGCAGAGCCAGTGCTGCCGGATGGGCTTCCTGACCCTGGGCAGGCAATTCCCACCTGTGCTGTGCTGCTCAATGGGAAACACAGAGACAGGGAAGTGTGTTAAGAGATCAGGAATCAAACAGATTGGTGATGTTTGGAGCATTTCTGCAGGGGTTGGAGACAAGTAAAAATCTGCCTCCCCCAGCCCTGGGAAGCATCAGACTGCTACTAACCGTGAAACTGATAAGTTGAAGCAAAGTGAAAGCTGAGGGAGGTGAAAGTGGCTCTTTGGATGATGTGGGGATACAATCACTGCTCTCCAAAGGCTTAACTGCCTTTAGGTAACGTGCAGGGTTTTGCAAATGAGAAGAAAGAAGCACAGGGGGTTGCCAGAGACTTATTCCCATCAGTTTGGTTTTATTTTGTGGCTCTTTGAGGGAGGACGGAACAGGGAAAAGAGCTGGATCTTCTGCAAGCCTGTGCAGATCAGTGACTTCCACTGGAGCTGGGAGGAATTCTCCAACTCCCAGCAGGTGGAAGAGATTTCTGTGTGAGAGAGGCTTGCATGGGCTCTGCTGCCGAAGACACATCTTGAAGTAATACGAGGCTCTTGATGACACTTCCTCAACAGTTAGTAAATTTGACCTCTTCTTTCATGTGCCATTATCCTGCCTCACGTGGCTGCACAGGCAGCTAGCACATTGCATCCAAATTTTACATTTTCAAGCAAGGAACATGTGCTCTTTCAAATTGAATGGTGGTGCTACCAATGACTGGCTGTACTTGACATCACCTGGGAGGTGGGAGGTCAGTTGACAGGAAATCTCATTCTCTGTCATCCATGAGAATTACCATCCTTCACACAAAGGCAGATTTGGTTTGGTTTAAAGCCTGTTTGTACTGAGCAGCATAAGTGCTCAGCCCCTCCTAGAAGCACTTAGTTTAAGTACAACATACTCATCCTTGGTGTTGTTAAGTAGCTTTTTATAAACACTGTCTGAAAGTGCTCTGATTATATATGACCTTCCACCTCTGCTTAGTGTCATTTCATTAATCTATCTATTAGGTGAATAATTCTGTTTTGGGACCAGAGCAAATACAGAAATTGCACAGTGAAACATTGAATATATTCAAACAACTTTTTCTTAATACAAAACCAAAAATTTGCCATTCCTTTTTCGTGTTTTGTTAAGTATTTGCAGGCCAACATTGGAAACAGGTTGGTAATTTGGTCCTCCTTAATTTTGGCACCTGTAGTTATTTTAGAACTACAGGCTGTTTTCTGTGGCTTTACTGCTCTGTAATTCAATACCCTTTTAGGACCTTAATGCTGCCATTAGTAGCAAATTGGCCTCTATTCTGAATAAAACTCTTTATTACATTTGTTTGTTTAATTTTTATTAGAGAAGGGTTGCCCAACAACCACAAGGAATGAATTTCCTAGGAGGTACAGGGGCAGTGCCTGCAATCCCTCTCCTATAATTGCTGGTGTGAGCAGGAAAGCCCAGATTTCTCCAGGGATCTGAAGGGTGCAGATGATTAGCTCTGGGCTTTGGGTACCCAGGCTGATGGTGGTGGTAGCATCTTCTCATGAGCCCCCCTCAGCATCTTTGAGTAATGAGCTTTGTTACCTAATCTGTGCACAACTGAAGGCTCAAAGTCCTGGACAGACTTTCTCCACTGACATATTTTTCTCTTTTTTTGCAACTTCTTTTACCTAAGAAGATAGTTACTGAAACTTGAATTCCTTCACCCTTTTTCTTGGCCCTTTTCTTTCCTAGTGTAGCTTGTCTGGTTTTTCTTTTCTCTGTATTCATGTTAACAGGAGAAGGATGAGGGCTGTGAAGGAGAAGGGGATGGTGTCTGTGCCCCTTCCTTTGTCTCAGTGACTCTCATGCTCACCAGAGTAGTGGTTTGCTCTCAGGGAGGAGATTGCTCTGAGGACTCTGTGGACTAGAGGAGACAAGAGCTGCTTAAGCACCAGCAAACCCAGCTCCCATGTTGCTGGGGTGGGGGACACCAAGGTGCCTGACCTGGGCTGGTGCCAATGCACGTACCTGGATGTGGAGGGGTGCTGGAGGAGGGACTTTGCTCCTTCTGCTGTGTTTTGGAGGGAGCTGCCTAATACTCCTGCATCTTTCCTGGCTGGTCTTGACCTCCATCTACTGGGCCAGTTCTACACTAGAGCTAAGAGAAGATATGCAGCTGTCCATCTCCTTGTAAAAGACATTAGTGCAGGAGGTCAGTAGGAGCTGCTCACACCAATGCCCAAGGGTGGCAGCCAGCATGGCTCTGTCCCACTGCAGATTGTGGCAGCAGTCTTCTTAAGCCCCTCTGGCCCAGGATGATGGGATGAGGTGGAAGCAAGCAAATCCAGGGAAGTTTCTCCCCTTCTCTATGCACTATTTGCTTATAGTTTTACAGATCCTTCACACACAAACTAAGTCATGTTCAAGCAGACGTCAGACTATGAGAATGAGCATGCAACACTCGCCTATGCTGAGTGCCCCCAGCACAGCAAAGAGCTCAGACTTGCTATTTTCCAACATCCCTGGCTGCTTGGCGGGGGAGTGGAAGACCTAAATCCCATATGAAGTGAAGTGCCTGTTATGTAATTGGTGCTCCAACCTTCTGCTCCCATGAGTTGTTCTCTTTGCTGAAGAGTCCAAGGTCTATGTTGCTCCTTTAAAGTCCCAAGTTAAATTTCTGCTGCAGAAGTTTGCAAGTAGTCCTGAAGGTTTGCATAATGTCATTTCTGTTTCTCTTGTTTTTGTAATGAAAGGTAATCCTAGACAATATATCCCAAACCTCCTCTGTAAAGTTGCAGAAATTAGTCATACAAAAGTTGGAAAATACCCAAGCCCATGCGACCTTAGTTCGGTTCCCTTGCATATATGAATTACAAGAATATGTGATCATGTAATTAAAAACTATTGGCTTGGCAGGACCTTGGCTTACTCCTTGCACAGAATAAGATAGAGGACTGCAAGAATAGAGGGAATGTTTACTTGTAGTTAAGGCACTGGTGAGGGGTATGGGAGAACTGGATCCTGGCGCTGTCACAGGGTTCCTGTGTGATGCTGGGCAGAGCCGGTCCCCCTGCAGCCACAGAGGGTGTTGAACTCCATTATCAGCAGCTCGCCTACTCTAGCTGTTTGGATATTCAACTTTCCAACCTAAAAAAATCTGTTAGCACTGGTTATTTGTATAAGATATGGATCTGAATAAACATATGTGCAGGCAATTGCAGGGAAAGGATGAAAACCTCTTATCAGAGGTTTTATCCCAGATTATTTCCTTCTGTGGCCACTCCAGAGCCCATGAATGAGGCTGGCTGTTTTCATGTTAGAGCTCTCAAGCTTTAAAGGCTCTCTGTGTCCAATTAAACAGTAGCATATCTCTTGAATATTAACACATTAAAAGCAATATACTTCCAGCAAAGAAATCTGATCCTAATTGGACCTGGAATATTTTATTTTCCAAACTGAGCTGTGAGCCGTTAAGCTTCCTTTTTTAAAACTAAGCAAACATTACATTCTTAGGGGAAAGTCAGTCCAAGGAATGGAGAAGAATAGACTCTCAGACTGTACCTGTCAATCTTCCATTTTCCAGTGTTTTGCACAGAAACAAGCACAGGAACTAATTGACTTCTATCCCCTTCTGTCTTTCCCCCCCCCCCTTTAACATAGTGACTCAAATTAAAAGAAAGATAAAATTCCAGGGGAAGCTGGCATTAATCAGGGATTGGATTAAATTAAATTAAGTGCTTTTTATTGAACTCAGCAGTATTAGTTATTAAAACCAGAAGACTTTTCCCAACTAGTGTAAAAAAGCAAACAATGACTCACACTGTGGCATAGATTTTATTGGGAAATTAAAATGCTCATTTTCTCTTATTCTTTCCTTTTTTTTTTTTCTAACTTCAGACAAACACATGTAAACAACTGCTGTCAAGACCATGCTGGTAGGCCCCTTAGTCCAAAGCCACACTTGTTGCTGGCACTTGATCAGGCTTTGCCCCTGGTGGCACCCAATGGTGGCAGAGTGAAATTGCTTATGCAGAAATAGTGCTTTCACAGGTCTCCTGTGCTCTTGATATCCAAGTATGACTTGTAATTGATATAAGGACTAGTCCTGAGCTGGCCCTGGGTAGAGCTTAATACTCTCGGCATCATTTAACGGCAAGCAAGACTTAGTGAGGGGTTTTCAAAGGCAGAATAGGGATGTCTGTCCTAGCTTTCCAGCATCATTCCAAGGGGGAGTGGTTGCAAGTTGCTCTTGGGGAGATTCCTATTGGAGTCCAGAAGAAAATTCTTTACAATGAGAACAATTAAACATTGGAATAGTCTCCCAAGGGAAGAAGTGGATTCTGTTATATTAGATAGTTTTAAAACTCAGCTTGGCAGGGTGCTGAGCCATCTCATTTACACTGTATCTTGGAAGGTTGGACTAGATGATCCTTGAGGTCCCTTCCAACCTGGCATTCTATGATCTTTCCCATGCACAATCAGCCATGCTCTCACCCTCTTCTGGTGAAGAGGTGCTGACCTGTTCATCCCTGCTGTGCCTGCTTTCAGGGATATGAGTACCCTATTTATGCCATGCAATGCTAGGTCCCTTGAGAAGAGGGATGAATCTCAACTTTACACATCCATGGAGTGGTGATTTTCCTAGGATCACCTGCTCTGCTCGCAAGAAAGACAGAGAGACTTGGCTGACCTGATGCTGGAACAGCAGCAGACCAGGTGAAGCTGTATTTCTGTGTGGTTCTGGGAAGTGGAAACCATGCTGGAGCCTGGCTGACACTGTCAAGGATGTAGAACAAGAGGCCCTTCCAAAAGCATCTGTGAATGTGGGGCTTGTGTGTAGCTGGGGTAGGAAAATGGTTTAGGAAAAGATTTTTGAGAGTATGATAATCCAGTCCGTGCACCAAAACAGCCATCTTCAACAGTCCACAGAGAGTGGATTGTGTCTTGGCAGAAAGGAGCATAACAAGCATAATCCTTCTTGTCTAAGAGAGGAGACCTGGGTAATTATAAACTGGCCATTTTCACTTTGATAATGAGGAATATACTAGAGCAAATTATGAACCAATTTATAAAACATTTCCAGAACAATAAGATGACAAGAAACATTGGTCTAACCTAGACCAAACAAGAACAAATTTGTTTTCTTTCTTGACATGTATTGATTTGGGAAGGTAATAGTAGCTGTGATGTATTTTGACTGTGAGGTAGTATTTGTCTCAAAAGCAAACTAAGGACACTTGGTTTGAATAAAATCATTACATAATAGGTGAAAAAATATATTCACAGAATAAGTACAGTTAGTTCTCTGTCAAACTGGGAAGAGAAAACATGTAGGAAGCCTTAAGGGCCAAGTCTAGTATTACTCATTAGTTTCATTAACTTACTTCATTCCTTCTGTTCAGATTCAATTTAGAGGGATTTCAAACAAGTGCATTTTGGTCGTTGATTTCCCATGGCAAGTGTTTGTTAATGAGGACAGCCTAGAAAAAGGGAGATCAGTGGGTGAGGGCATGCAGCCCTCCCCACCATCAGGATGAGGGTGATGTGAGATACGCAGTTAGTGACCCAGACTAGTCCAGGTTTAATCCCTCCTTTCTCCCCCAGCACAGATACAACCTGTGGAAAGGGCTTGGAGTTGAAGAAAGCTGCATAAATTGAGAGCTCTTGACCAGCTGACTCAAATTGTTTTACAGATAGTATAAAAGCTTTGAATCTGAGGCAGCTACATTGAAGCACTGGAAAATCTGGCTGTGGTTTGGTTGAAAAAAAAACCTATTTCCCTTGGGTGTTGGACAGGTTTATGTTGCCAATGCAGTGGCACTGTGTAAGGTGTTATGATATGGCTGGTGGAGAAGTGAGACTGCCTGGGAGAGTGAGGGACAGCTGCAAGTTTGGCTTTTGTGGGCAGTACCTGATTTTTTCATTGTCATTTTGGGCTATTCATGTCCAGTTCAAATAGGAATTGCTTTTACCTAAGCAAGGACTAGACAGAGGAGGCTTGCTATGTCTTGCTGTCAAGGAGCACGCCTGTTGAAAAGCTATGTTTGTGTATCTGCCTGCTCTGAGGTGGTGCGTACTTGTGTGTCCCGAGTGTGTACATGAAGGAGGAAAATGTTTAAGAATCTACACAGCATAGGAACGTGGGGCACCTTGCGTCTGGATTTCGTTTGAGGGAATTAAGAGCTGATCCTTAGCTGGAATATGAATCAGATCTGATTGTGTCTGTGTTGACTAAAAGAGGTTGTGTGGTGTGCATGAGCTGGAGTTCAGTCTAATGTGGAAAAGTTTGATCCAGAGCTCTGTTTAATTTAATACTTGTCTATTCTACCTATTTTAGTTCTGACCGAAAGTTCAGCATTCTTTCTCGTTGGCGGTTGTTTGTATTAGCAAAGGACATGTGTGCAATCAGAGGAGAAGGACCTTCATGCACCCAGACCTCAGTGAGTCCAGCAGAAATTCGTTATTGGGCTCTAATGTTTTGCCTCTGTTGCTAGAGGGACTGGAGAAGCTTTCCCTTCACTCTGCTGCTGCAATGGGAGGGGGGAGGGAATTAATATCCTGCCACATCCCTTCAAATCCCTGAATGCATTTATAGCACTGAGTTAGTAATCCATAGTTTTACAAGGTTTTAAACTCCTAATATACTTCAGATATTTTACATGCTTCAGTAAGTCTATTGTGCTATATTAAATATATGTTAAGGAAAAGTTCCCTGATTAGTTTTAGTACCTTTTGATATCTAAATAAACACTGACTGAATTAGAATATCTATATCAAAGCAAAAATTTTCAGAGTAGTTCAAAGAAGTATAATTTAATGCCCTTAATGTCAGCTCCTTTAATGGGAAACCTCTCTCATTACAATCATTCCTGGCTTTTGGTGGACATTATTACAAAAAATCTTGTCTGTCTTGCATAACACTGAACAAAATTTCTTATTCAGAAATTCCTACTTAAAACTTGCAACTTCTGGTTGAACCAGAGCAGATTTTATTAAAATTTTCTATTCTTGCCTTAAAATGATAACATGTGATGGAGAATCCTCCACAATATAGATAAATTGTTCCAATGATTAACTTCCTTCACTGTATGTATGTATAAAAAGGAGGCTTATTTCTAGTACATACATTTGTCTTGCTTCATTCCATCTCTAAAAATTACCCTGGCTTTGATAAATTAGAGTGTAACTTATAATTAAAAAAAAAAAAGAATCTTTTTAATGTATTCTGGTACTTAAGAGCTGATTGACGTGCTATCTGTCACTGGAATAAATTGAATAGCTTGAAGTTCTTTGGTATCTAACTGTGAAGTCGTTATGCCAGCATTTCTAGGAGCAAAGCCATCATCCATTCATCTACACATTTCCCCTTGCTATTGCCAAATTGAAAGCCCTCATTTCCTTCCCCAAGGAGGTCTAAGTGAATGAGAGAAAGTGAGACCTATTGTTTGGGGGTTTTTTTTCAGCTAAATATATTATCTGTAAGCTATCTTTTTAGTGGAACCCTGAAACTTTCCAGAGTGTTGTGGGTGGTAATTAGGCTTATATATAGAAAATGTAAACCTCCAGGTGTTGAGCTTCCAGGGTTTGTGTCCCATAGAGCCCCCTTAGTGGGCTTAGTGGGTTCCTGTGGGTGTCAGGGGACCACGGTGACTGTGCAGTGCTCTCGTCCGTGGGGGTCCACATGCCCTGGTAGGCTAAATCCATTTTTGTAAGTTTGAGAAATGTATCAGAACTTGCCTTGTTAGCAGCCTGATGCCTCCAGAAGGTTCGGTGGTGAAAAACTGAGGCTGGAAAATGTGCAGGGGCAAGTGGGTGGTAAGATGAAGGAGCTTGTGTGGTTCTCAGAGCAGTCTATATTTAAAAGAAAAGTGCCCAGTTATAAAATTACACCTTTCCTTAGCCTACACATTTCCACATCCAACCTCCAAATTTTCTGCCACTCCCATATTTGCTTTTTTTTTTTTTTTTGGAAGAACAATATTAACCTTAATAATGCAACCCTGTTAGAGACAATATTGCAGCAAGCTCTCCAGGGAGGCACCCTGAGAAGCAAAGAAAGTGTTGCTTGGAATAAGCACCCTGGTCCTAATTTCATCATCTGTGGTACTGTGACTGGTTTTCATAGCCATATGAGTGATGATGACAAAATATGTTTCATACCAAATTACATAAAATTTGTGCTGGAAGGAGCCAGGGACTTGAACTGATGCATTGCCTAGGTACTGGTACTTCAGCTTTATTATGACCAGGGACTTCCAGTGTGGTTGTAGGCACAGTCCTCAACCTCTCTAGCACCCACAGCAAAATCCTTCTGAACCTTCAAAAGACTGGCCTGTTTCACAGTACCATCCTCCCTCTTTCCTCTGTCATCCTTTAATTACAAGTTGCACTGTAAGTCATTGCTGGGACCTTTTTGCAAAGAACAGTCTAAAGCAATAAGGAGGTGATGGGGAGTCTCGTTTGGGTGTTCACCTTCATCCTTTCCTCCTCCTGGGGACTGCTTCTCCCTCCCTTGGAGGGGTTTGCTGCGCCTCTCACCAGTAACAGGGAGCCTGGACAGGAGGGTTGTGCCTGTGCTTCACCAACAGCTTGGTGCTCATTGCGGGTTTCTTCTGGTTGTTCCTCTCAAACCCCAGGAAATCCACCCAGCCTCGTGGCACTCTCAGTGCCCTTCTGGTATTGAGCTCTTCTGCTTATTTACATAGGGTGGGAGGGAAGCTGGCACTGGCTGTGTGCGTTGCTATTTCCACCTTGTGATTTCCTGGAGCTGGCATTTCCTTTGTGGTGAGGAGCTGTGACTGAAGCTTGCCTGTCCCGCCTGGCTCTGAGAGCCCCTGTCATTGCATCTCTATTGCCGATGCTGTAGCTGTAGCCATTCATCTGGCTCGTCCCAAATAGAGCAAGGCTTTGCTCTGGGAACCTTCTTAAACTGCTTCATACACATGCCAAGAATTAATTTAGCTTCTCTGCTGTAGCTTTATCTTTTTTTTTTTTTCCCTCAGCCATCTACAGACTCTGGCAGGCTTCCTCCTTTTGATGTGTTTGAAAAAAGCTTTTATTGGTTTTTAAGGCTTTAGTAAGTTGTTTCTTAAAATCTTTTTGACTTGCTTTATTATGCTTTTATATTTAATTTGCCAGAATTTATGCTTTCTTCTGTGGGTTGTGTGGTTTGTTTTTTGTTTGGTTGTGTTTTTTAGACAATCTGTGTGGAGTTGAAGAAAAAGACACTTCCTTACCCTGCGATATGGTGGTTCTTGGGGTTTTGTTTCCCACCTGAGTCCCTACTTGCTCTTCCTTCTGTGATCAAAGCCTGTATCCAGAAATATTTTCTCATAAGTACTGTGGCATCTCTTCCCGTTCCACCCTCAGCCCAGGACCCCAGGGAACCAGTGCAGTGCAGGGGAGAGTACCATTAGGACAGACCCCAGCATCGCTGCACTGGGTGCAGAAGTGCCTCCTGACCGTGGTAAGGTACTCTGCTGTAGCCACAGCCTTAGCCTGCTTTCTGCGTGCTGAACACTGACCAGAAGGGTGATTTTGTGTGGTACCGGGATGTGGAGGTCACTCCACAAGCAAACCCTCAGTCACTATTTCTGTTCACAGATCAGTTGTGCATTCCTCCGATGCTGTCAGAGACACATTAACCTTTCAGGAAACTGCTTCAGGAAAAAAGAACAACCAACCATACAGAAAAAATGCATAATGGGCACCCCATACTCTGATACTGTGCAAGAAGAAGGGGCTGAGCTGCTGTGGCTCCAGATGCATTACCCCAGAACATCCTGCTGACCCTCATGTTGGTGCAGAAGCAGATGGGCTCCTGGCCGAGGGCAAGCAGCCCTGCTGTCACCACCTGTATCCATCATAGTCATGGGGTAGCAGCTTTCTGAGGTGACTGTGGCAGAAGATCAGTGAGATCTTCTTGCTTGTGAGCATGATGCAGCCAACCTCCAATGGAATTGGCCATATCTCTTTCCCACTCCTGACTTTGATCTCCTCCTTGCCCTGACTTTTCTCCTCTTGGTCCAGGACTGTCTAATTGCAGAGTTTAATCCTCTGATGTGTAAGGATAAGGATGCCTCCACCACCAAGGTGGTAATGCCTGGTTTAGGTCATATCTGTGCCCTTTTGTAATCCCAGCCTGTAATCCAGGCATCAGGGTACCTTACTCCAACAGAAGCCTCCTTCTGAGCCAGCCATGCTTGTGTGCCCATCACTCCAAGCACCAACCCTTGTTTGATTTACTGGTATGTGGTTTCTTGATATGTAAGTACATATTGCTAATTGCTAATATATAAGTACATCTCCTCTTTCCTTTCAAAGATAATTATTTCGCCATTTCCTCAGTGCTCTTAGAATGAACCACTGCTGACTTCTGGATTCATGCATGACATTTGATTACCTTTTCATAGGCGTATCTTACTTAACTGTAAGTGTTATTAATGGTCATAAAATTACCCAGCCCTGAAGCAAAATAAAAATGAAATAAAAGCTTTAGCTTCAGTGAACTCCCGAGAGTACAAACCCCAGACAGGGGCAGTGTGTCACGTAGCTACATGTTCCCTTGGGTCATTCATGTCCCAAACCCCAGAAATAGTCACAGCCATTGCTTTAAAAAGCTCATGTGTGAGTTACCTCATGCATTCGGGCTGCTTGC
The DNA here is from genome assembly GCA_013401335.1 of Brachypteracias leptosomus. Lineage (NCBI taxonomy): Eukaryota > Metazoa > Chordata > Aves > Coraciiformes > Brachypteraciidae > Brachypteracias > Brachypteracias leptosomus. Next base: position 10,798 of record VYZX01016972.1, on the reverse strand, counting down.
ATTGCGTTGTAGCAGGAAAGTACATGTGTTTTTCTCCTTGTTGGACTTGTTAGTACCCTGTGCAGTAAATAGAAACAACCTGGTAGTTCTTCCAGATAGGTTTTGCTGTTAGCAATGCTCCTGCAGTCCCCCTGTCCTTGTTCAAGAGCACTGTAAGGCTGAGCTCATGCTAAGTGAATTATCCAACTTCAAAGCTAGCTGCTTTGCAGCAACAGAGCTGGTGGATGGTGTTTTTATTAGTGTTTGCATCACATTTAAGCTGCTTTTAAAATGGCAGATTTAAGTTCCAGAAACATGAGGTTTAAGAGGGTTATGATTTGCAGAAATGCTGACTGGGACCTTGTGGGGCAGATCCATGCTGGTGGCTTTCCGTAGGGTTGGAGCAGGGACGTCATTGGAAGGGATTTGTCTCACTGGATGAAGAGGGTGATGGAAGAGATGAGGAGAATAACACTAGGTGTTTTGGTATGTCTTCATTTTGGCTTGTTGCAAGTAAAGACAAATGGACTGCATGCACCTTGAAGATTTAACTGCCGCAGTGCATCTCTTATCACAGCAGACATGCAGGCTTTGGCTCGCTCAGCATTTGAGTGCCTCAGTGTGAAACTAACTACAGATGGACGTGGAATTTTATATGTTTAGAAATAAGCTGGGCATCATATGCAAAGGAGCATTTCCTCCAGTGGAAATTCAGGTGTGATGGTATTGAGGGGCTGGTGGTTCTCATAACGGCTAGTGGCTGCTTGGACATATGTTTCTGCTGGGTTATGAAGCAAACGTGAGGGGGGGTATCATATTCTGGGGAGAAAGTTTTTCTTTAAGTAACTTGATGGGTGACAGGCAGGTACAACTCTTTGGAAAGAATTTAGAGGGCAAAAAGATAACAGCTAGTGGAGATGTTCATACACTAGAAAGCCTGGGAGGAAGTTGAGGGATATGGGAGGCTACATGCAAATATACGCCTCATGCTTAGGGAAAAGCAGTGCTTGCCCAGCTGGAGAAAGTGCACATATGGATACCTAGGAGTTAGCTATGAGTATTGCCCACCAGAAGTCCGTCCCTCTCAGGATGCTGGTGCCTCCTGGTGTCTGAAGGAAGTTTCTGTAGCCACGTGGAGGCAGACATCCTATATACTTTAGCTGTATGAAGGTCTCATTGTAATCTTATTGCTTCCTTTAATTAAAAGTCATCCTAGGAATTAAAATTGCTGTCATGTCCCTGATGACACTTATGATTTTAAAATCACATCTTTGTGTCTTATGATTTTAAAATCACATCTTTGTGTCCCAGGTGCCTCCCTGTGCCACTGAGGAAGAGCTGAGTCAGGGCCCCCAGGGGCTGCTCCATCCCTGGCCCTTACACCCGCTCTGTATAAAAGACGCACATAAAACCAGTCCTGTATCTCATTATTATTATTGCTATTATTATTATTGCATGGTGTTTGACCTCTGCTTTGAAATAAGGAAGGCACACAGCTCTGCTACTCTGATTTCACACCTGTTACTTGAGTGGCTTCTTTAGGAGATCCAAGAGAATGTATAAAAGCTTTTGTGTTGGCAATGAGCTCCTGGTGACCCCTGAATCTTAGAGGCTGTCTCTGCCATCACATTATTTACCAGCTCTGGCTAACCTTTCCCAGAAAAATGTTTCTAGCGACCTGCCAATTCATGTTACTTGCCTAACAACTAAGTCCTTGCAATTGAGTGGGGATTGGTCTGAGTTAAGGTGGAAAATGCCATGAAATAAAAGATGCACAGAAATTATAGTAACCCAATAGCACTCCAGGGTGTAGCCTGGGCAGGGAGGGGACCTACAATTTCTGTGCAGCATGGACAGAGCAGTGTGCTTGCAGCCCATCTGATGTGACTTCTCTGGGATGTAGTGCAGGGGTGGTTAGTGGTGGAAGGCCTTGGTGTCAGGTTTATCACTAAGCAGGGCTTAAGTGACACATTATTTCATTAACCTGCCTGACCCTGTGGATTTACAATGGTAAGGCAAAAGTATAAAATTATAAAATGTGTTGTCATTTAAAGATCAGGGTTGCCCAGGAGATCATGGTATCTGAGGGGTCTGAGCCTGGCCCATCAGTCACTGCCACTCTCCTAGGACTGAAGCGCAGTATCTTGTCTTATTCTGTTCTCCAGGCTGCTGCTCACAGCAGGAGTAGGTGATCTGCTCCTCTAACTTATGTCCCTCATTTGCCCAGCCCTGATTCCTCTGAGTGAGCACTGGAATATCGTAATATGTATCTCATATCGTGCATGACCATGTAGAGATCTGTCCATTTTTTTCTCCACTTAGCTCTGATTCTCTCATTAACATTTCTGCTATACACCAGCATGAGACAGGGATAATTGGGTGAGCTGTAAATCACCATCTGCTGTGAGAATTATGAAGTGTGTATTTTAATGCCCAAGAATCCCATCTCGTACTTGATATCTTTGTTCACCTGTTGACAGCTCATGATGGTCCATTTGTTCCAGCCTCCCATGTCTTAGGATCTCAAATCCTTACATCATTGCTTGCACCTTGTCCTGGGAAACATTTAACCCTTCACTGAGTGGGCAGCAGTATAAAAGTGGATTTGTTGCATGTGTTTTCCATTTAAGACAAAAAAATCTTATGCTTTTTGCTGTTGAATAAAATTCGAATTAATGAGTTCAGTGAAAGTGGCTCTGGAAGGCACCAGGTTTTGGCTATGTGGGAGGGGTAGCCTAGGTGATATGATGACATTTTCTAGCCTTCATATAAAATGAAGTTTTTTTGGTTTTCAAGGGTTGTTTTCTGTTCATTGACGTGTGAGTCACACAGTGTTTTGGGTGTTGCTATAACCAGAGATCTCAGCTCTTGAGGGGACAGAGTTTGGAGTAATCTCCAAACTCCCTTGACTTTTCCATGTGGCTGAGAGTTGTTGTTCCTTGTCAACTCTCTCTCCATGCACTCGTTTAGGCACATAGCAAATTGAATGTGTTCAGTAGATATTTCACCTGGATGTGTGCATATGGGAGGAGTGGAGGAATGCTCCACAAGGTGCCAAGAGGTGTTGGCTCACCATGTGGAAGGAGTGCTCCTCTCTAGAAGCCTTAACAAATGTGGTCAGTTTAGTGTAACAAAAAGACCACCAAAAAGTTACCTGATTTGTGTGTTTTCAGAAAAAAAAAAAAAAAAAAATCTACTGCATAGTCTCTTAATCTAATGGCTAGAGGCAGAACAAGAACGGGGGGCTGAAAGCCAAAACCAAAGAATTCCAATTAGAAATGGGACACAAATATTTAGCTGTCTGCATAAACTACCTAAGGGGAAGGGGGGGAAGTGGCTTCTCTTCTTCATCTTGTAATGCTTTATATTCAGTCTGGATGCCTTTATAGAAAATACACTTCAGCCAAATTCGAGTTACTTGGCTCAGCACATGGATAAGTGAGTGAAATACTACAGCGTGTGATGTACAAGAGGTCAGACAAGGTGATCTGATGGTTCCTCTGGCTTTACAGCCTCTCAGAAGTTTTAGCATAGCCAGAAGGATAGGGCCAGTTAAGGTGTGAGGCTGTGACTCCATCTGTGCTCTCCTGGGACCGGTAGAGGGTCTGTGTGTGACCCTGCCTCTTGTTCCTCTGATTTCAGGAGAAGATGCTCTGAAAAGAAGTTAAAAGTTATGAGTTTGGAAGCCATATATAAAACTCAATTCCCATAGTTTGTTTGGTGGGGTGGTTTTTTTGTTGCTTTTTTTTTTAACCACCATTTAAGCCATGCATGATCCAGCCCATATATGAGTTTGAAATGTTCCATCATGTTTTCATTATTTAAAAATGGGAATTGTCAAGATCTCTTTTGCTTTAATTACCTGATGCTACAGGGCTTCAGAGTGCCTTTTTACACTCTCCAGAATGTGCCCTTAGGATGGGACAAGTCTGAGTTCTTCAGCAGATGCTTTCAGAAGAAAGTTGTTGGCATGAGTGGCTGAAAATAGAAGCTTGTTTACAAGGCTGGTTTTGCATTATCAGCTGTAGTGCTCCAATAATTAAGGCTGTGAACTTAATTAGCTCAACACTCCATAATTCTCTTCTGCCTCTCCAGGGGCTTGTCTGCATACAGCCCCGTACAGCTTCAGCTTGTGCCAGGAACATCTTTATCCCAGGGCAGCTGCGTTCACACAAGTACCACCTTAACTGCTATGAATCCTGTGCTCCATTTTTGAGTACACAGACCCTCTGTAGGGCTTTTGGGAGAGCCCATCCCTGGATTATTTGGCTGCTTTTATTAAAACCATACAGGCACAAGTACTGATCTCTACTGAAGCATCAGCAGAACTGAATGATGCCATTGTTACTACTGATTGAAAGGGTGCTTTTACACTGGCTTCAAGCTTGTGTCTGTTCTTAAGTGGAAAATGTTTCTTAATGCTGAATAATGTAGTAACATTTCTGGCCAGCACGGTCTTTTTGATAATGAAACGTTGCCACACGCTCAAGAATGGACTGGGGCTGCTGCTTTCACCTCTCCCATCTGGATTAGATGTCTTCTGAGCAGGACCCCTGGGCAGGAGATGGTGTCCTCTCCGGCCCTGACCCAAAACAGCCCATTCCCCAGTGACTCCACTGCAGTGTGCCCAAGCACGTCCCGTGGCTGAGACCACCCCACCCTTGGGCATCATCTCCTGTGTATTTCCTGATCCACAGAGCCAACCCACGCACAAACAGGAGATGTTTTCCTTCTCAAGTGCATGAGCTTAAGACATTCTAACTATCCCATGTCTGCCTCCTTCCTGTTTGGACAGATACTTGATACATACACCTCAAATGGAAAGGGCTGGATGTGATTAAAACACACAGTCCAGCCACAGGCATCCTTTTTTCACTCAATGTCCTGTCCCATTTCCCCCTCCCTCACCTTCCCCACCCCAAAGTGAACCTGAGGGCTTGTAAGGATGTTTAGATTTTACTGTGCAAAGTGTTCAGTAAATCTTTAATTGTTTTAGATGCGGAAGGACGGATGCGAGATGCTGCATGCTGTGCCCAACTGTATCATGGCTGAGACTTGCTCAGCTTATGCTGAGGTACTTTCTCTCTTCAGGAATATCTTGGCATAAAAAAATCAAATCTTCATGATTTATTTGGAGTTAAATTAAAGTTGGTATGTAAACTGATTAGCTTTATCAAAATACTTACATTTTTTAAATTCTCTGAACTCCCAGGATAACTGATGTTCCAAGTTATTAACGTGTAACGTTAACATTTCCCCTTAATTACAGGGCTGTGAGGAAAGCCTCTCTCAGTGGGTACGTAGCTCTGGAACCAGCGATGGTTCCTGGCACTTGATTAATGGCTCTGAATCGAGGCAGGACAGTTCTCTTGGACATACCAGCTCTGCTGAGGGCAATGGCATTGCTGTGGTGTATCCAACCTCAACGTTGCTCACATATAAGCACAAAACCTTATTTGTTTTACTCTCTTAAAAACAGTGTTTGCATAGCTCAGATGCCTTAAAAGTCAAGGTGAAAGCAAATATTGGTGTGCTGGTTTTCACGAGCCCCGCTGTTAAATGCTTACGTATGACGTGGTTGGCAGAACATCAGCAGCTAAAGCAAATGCACTCGTACTTGCTTCTTTCTCATGCTTGTTCGTACTGTGCGGGCTTTCTGCTGCACACTGCCTTTCAGCACAAAGCTGGGCTAAGCAGCATTGACCCCATCAGTATGGTGGGGAATGGGACTACAGATTTGTCTTCCATATTGTCTTTCATTCTGGTTCCCGAATGTTCCAGTGAGATAATTGCTAACAGAGGGAGAGGGTAGGGAAGAGCCATATGCAAAAGAGGCAAAAGGATATTTTCAGCTGGGACCAAGGCAAAGACACAAGCTGTGAAGAGCAGCAATACAGAGACGCAACTTTCTGGCCTTGCGATGGGAAATGTTTCTGATGGGACCATGAAACTGTGGGGCTGGTTCACCAAGCAGAGCTGAGAGGGCAGGTCCAGAGCTGTTATGCTAGATAGCATAAAGGCGAAACTTGCCGAACTTAAAATGCGTAATTTATGGTGTAACCCTCACAGAAATGGAGCCCCTCCATTTTGTGAAACAGAATGTCCTCTAGGAAATATTTGAAGTTAGCTAGTACACGCAGATTCAAGGAAATTCTTTCAGGAGGGTTTGAGTCTAATAAAATGGGAATGTGTGACCTGGCCTGCACCATTATTTGCCCAGTTCTATCCTTTTGTTATTATTTCCAAATGTGGAATTCTCATTCTTCTACAATTCTGCAGGTGAAGCTAGGCCAAGAAAAAACAATGTTTTCCCACAATTACGGGGAGCACCTATTAGGGCTGTAACAGGGCTAGCAACACAGGCTGGCATCTAGAAGGGCATGTGTTCCCACGAGGTTGTGGAAATGTCCCCACCAGCACCCAGGAACCTGCATGGTCGAAGAGGTGGCAGTTGAAGCAGCAGGACCTCCGTGGGACTGGGCGACGTTTGCTCTCAGCCCCTCTGCAGGAATAGATGAGTTGCCTTGGCCAAAAGAGCTCAGTGTTTGGCTCTCATGTTCTGGGATGCAACAGCTTACAGATGGTACCATCCCCTCCTCTTCCAGGACTTAAATCCTCTGGGACAGAGGCTGTTCTATCTCTGTGTGCTTGTGTTGGAGTGTTGGTCTTTACGTGACGCAGAAGACAGAACTATTGTAAGCGTGCTGCCAGCAAGCTCCAGGTCTCTGCTCTAATATTTATGATCTTACCTACCAAAAGAGCTCCTTTTAAAAATTGTGGATGTTACTACTTCTGCCTGCCAGATATTACAACTGGGAGAGCTGGATCCTTCAAGTGTGTCCTTGTTTCTTATAAAACCAAATTTGGACAGCAGCGTATAATATTTGCAAAGGGTTTTATGTTGGCTTTGCGGCACAGACATGGTGGGTCCTGGTGCTAACTGGTGGTTGGTAGGGCTGTGGGCTGCAGCAGAGCTGCTGCTAGCATAGTGTGAGGATGCTGTGGTTGCTGGACAAGGAGCAATCAGGATGAATGCAAGGACTATTTCCCAGAATGTAAACAGCCTTGTAGCTTAATGGCTCTATTTACGTTGATGGAGATCAGGAAACACATTTTGTTATTTTAGTCTGAATAAGCTCATGCAGATGGTAAGCAGAAGCAATGTGTTTGGAGTTTCTGGTATTCTCTGACAAGCTAGGTTGCACGTGAGTGTGTTAACCTTGCCTTTGAATGGCGTTTGATTTTTATCAGCTTGTTTACTAAACTGTCACAATGAGGCATAAAACCACAAAAGACTCACATACTGATATGAGAAATGTGCATGTTGTTGGTAGCGTAAGAGGAATTGGAGCTTTCTGCTCTTTGTTAAATGTGATAACAAGCCATTTCTTTTCTACAAACCAGGGGACGAGCTGTTAAGCAGTGAGCTTGGGTGAGAGGAAGATGTTCAATGCAACGAGTTGCTCCCCTCTCCCATCACCTCCAGCCTCTGCAGATGCTTGGGGTGGGATTCGTCAAGTTGCTCAAAAAAAGTCATTTGTATTGTATCGTTTACTGGCACCAGCGAGTCCCCTGTTCCCTCCTGGCTGGAGGGTTCCCGTGCCAGTGGGCCGGCTCCCCACGAGCTGGTGTCATGGCTGCGGGAGCCGAATGAGTTAAGCTGGGCTTGCTGTTCCAAATGGGAGCGAAGAGCCATTGCAAAATGTTTTTCCCCACGTTGGCTCTGCGTGTTGTTTTAAAATTAAATTGGTTCTGGTTAGCAAACAAGAACAGGACAGCAAAATTAAATTTTCTGAAGAATGTTGTGAATCCTGTGTGAAAAATAAACCCCAAAATGTTTTTTCCCTCCCGCGCTCTTTGGCTTGCCTTCGTCCCCTCTTTGTCTGCCATCCCTCCCTCTCTGCTCCCTCTGCAGGCGTGTTGGTGGGTGGCAAGGCTGGTGTCCTTATGCTGAGGTGCTGTGGTGAGCCACAGTGGGAGTTAATAGGAACTTGGGACATCATGGCTCGGCCAATAAATTTATTTCTTTTTCTCTTATTGTCCCACATCTTCTTTCCTTGCTCCATTGTTCTCTTTGTCCTCCCAGGCCATGCTCTGCTCTCCAGCAGGTGAATGCTGTGCAGGTTCAGAGAGTACCTCGAACACATAGAGGACACAGTATTAATTTTAGAGGCAGAATTGGACCTATTCAGTCCCATGCAGATGACTACCGCCAGCCATCTGCAACACTTCAGTCTCGCTGGAGTCCAGCGCAGACTCTGCATTGGAGGAGCTACACCCACATAGAGCTGTGTGATGGACAATACAGATTTCTCCCTGTCGGCTTCCATCTTCCTTATTTATTTATTTATGTGCAGATGGAAAATCTTTGACACAAATTGGCACTCCTTAGATTCTGTTCCTCTGGAAAGCTTCTGCAGTTTTTAAAAGCTTCTCCTCCATTTGGTCAGCCCTGCAGGCATTTGCTATGCGCTTCATAAGTCATTTCTCTAGTCATTGCCTCAGTATTTGTGTCAAGTCTTCTTGGATCTTTATTTATAATTTGGCGTGAGTCTGTTCTGAGGGCTCAGCAGACTCTTGCTGTTTTGTGCGAACTAGGACATCTTGCTCTCAAACCTTTAGATGGGACAGCAGGTTGCTCCAAGTTGAGTTTCATCATAGTTGCGGTGCATGTGAATTGCTGGGGCTATTGTTACTTGCTGGCTTTTGCTATTGCTTTTATTCAGTAAGTAAAAGTATTGATACCTTGTTTGCTTGGTGCCCTGTGCCACTGATTCCTGGAGGCTGGGAGTGTACCCTGGGAGGTGTCATGGCGTGGTTGCCCCTCTCACGCTCTCCTCCAGGCATCTCTTCTTGGCCATTGCTGGAGATGAGAGGCTCAAACAGTCCTCCAGCATGATGTCGAGCAACCACATGGGCTCATCTGACTGGGGAAGATGTACAGGGTCAGATAACAGGTCTGAGAAAAGAATAAACGTCTCTGGAGAGGTAGCATGGGTCTGCTGAATCCTTGCCTCCGGGTGGCACATGAGGGTGGGTGTCTCGTCCCTGTGAGCAGTGTTTTCTGGAGCAGAACTGTGCATTGGACCCCACGTCTGGAACAGGGCTGTGGATGTCGTGGGCAGCCAGGGAGCACTCCTCTCTTGCCATCAGACCATTAGAATAAATAAAACAGCTCCACTTATGCTGGATGAAATCAAGTTTTCTGGATTGTGGCCTAAACACGGTCAACAGCTCCTCTGGGCCCTCAAGCTGCCAATAGTTTGCACCTCCAAGCAAGTCTGTCCTTGGGAAGGAGCCATTAGAGGCTAAGGAAATTTTGCAGATCTCCATCCTTCGAGAAGTGGGAAATCATCACTGATAGGACTTGTAGCACCTCTTGTGTCAAGGAGCAGTATATGCAGGAAATGCACTGATTAGAACCCATCTCCCAGTGCAGTGCCCCAGCTGATGCCCTCCTGGAGCATGGTTATCAACAGCATTGCTAAAACTCCTCCAGAGCACCATGGAGGCCTTGCTTTCCCTTCTGCTTAGGCCTTATAGTGATTAGATTGTACTTGGGTGAAGAGCCATGTGCAAGCTAATGAGGTTTTCCAGGCTTCTGTGATAATTACGGGCTTATGTTGCATTTGTCATGCCAAGACTTGTGTGAGCTTGGGTGCCAGTAAAGTTCACCAGCAAGAAATCATGATCAAGTAGGGACTGAAGGATCAGCTTGATAAACTTCTCCTTGCTGCTGCCACCTCTTCTAACACAAATGTTGGATATATGACTTCTTGATTGGATGACCAAAAGTGCTCTAGAAAGTTGGAGTCTTTTTACATGTGCCCACAAAATATTTCGTATTGCTCCCTAAACTGCTGTAGATATCTACTTCTTCATTGACATCAGTCTTTGTTATCAAAGTTGTGTTGCACAGCAGTTTACCACCACCGAGTCTGGTCAGTGCTGCTGAGAAGAGACTGGGGCTACCTGAGCTTGCTGTTGCTATTGCCTTCATCCTGGACAACCTCTATCTCTCTGTTTTCTCTCCAGGAGGTGCTCCTGGTGCCTGACTTGTTCTTCTTGTGTCCAGCTTCTCACCTTGTTTGTCCTCTTTGCTGCTGATGCAGCACAAGAGCACATGGAAACCTGATTGCATGCATGGTTTGAGTGTTTAAAAAGCTAAACGAGCAATTAACATGCCAAGCGGTCATTGTCGTGGAGAGTAGCTTCAGAGCAGGTAAGACTGCACTGGGGGAGGCTTCTGCAGCAAAAAGGGCTGAAGGAAAGCTCTTTTGGGGGCTTTTTTGAAGCTGGGAAAAGCCTTTGCTTGTGCTGGGGGCAGTCAGCTGGTGGGTGGGCTGCTGAGATAGCCTGGGCGGAGCCAGCACACCCGCGGCAAAGCTAAACGAGCAATTAACAGCTCCACCCACCACTGTTCAGGTGATAAGTTTTTTCCTGGAGGGGAGGAACCAGCACAGAGGAAGCAACCTCCAGAACGGTCTCCACCCGGCAGAAAAAGACCATGCTCCTGTCACGAATCAAAATGGATGTGGGAACACAGACAGAGCTCCCACGGAAGAATGTGGCTGTGCAGGTGAGAGGCTGCAGGGAATGCCACAGCCTCTCACTGATCTCAGGGGGCAACTCTGAGTACGGCTGTGTGAGGTGTGAGCAGGTAGATGATCTGCTCACCCCAGCGACACAGCTGCAAGACGAGGTTGTAAGGCTACAAACTGAAGTAGAAAGGCTCAGGAGCATCAGGGAGGCTGAAATGGAGATAGACTTTTGGAGTCAGGCTCTGCGCCCTGTTTAACAGCCAGATAATGCCCAGGAT
>VYZX01016970.1:9511-33238 GCA_013401335.1 Brachypteracias leptosomus | reverse complement strand
TGTCCATCCCGACCGCGACAGAGTACAAGTTTTCTTAAAGGAAATACCTCCTCTGCAGGCTGTGATTTTTTTTTCCCAAATGGAAGGTTGACCAAACAGCTTTATTTTATTAGAGCTCCTTAGATTATCTCAGTATAGGTAGTAAAGCTTTATTGATGAAAATACAACTGACAGTCATTTCCTACAGCTTCATCACTTCAATTTTTTCTCCTCATCACCTGTGCAGCTACCTTGTGGATTCTGCCTTTGGCTCTTCATTACCATCCCTATATCTCTGTTCTTTTCATGCCTTCTTTTCTCTTTGTTCTTACCCATTGTGGAAAGCAGGAAAAAAAAAAAAAAAAAAGGAGAAAATAGAAGAAAAGAACATTCTCAGTTCAGAAACAACTTTCAGTTGTTTTCAACCACTGAAATCAAATGGGCTTTGCAGACACAAGGGTCAGGAAACCACACAGTTGCTTTTTCAGAATGGAAATTTAAACACCATTTTAAACATAGATTATGAAAGATATTTATATCACATTTTTCCTAACTTTTCAAAAAGACAAGTACAAATAGGACAAGGAAATACATTTTAAAAGACAAGCGTGAAAATGAAAGGAAGTATAAGACCCTTTTTAATTTATGTAGTTGTTCGGTTATCCTGACTGGGAACACTCTCAGGATTCACCTGTGGAACAGAAGAGCAAGCCACAAAAATATCCCCACTACTTGTTTTGGCTTAGCAGAATATACAGTCCTGCACAGCTCATTGAGTTATCTTCTAACTGTTGTGTGGAAGCATCAGGGCTTCATCTAGTGTTCACAAAGAAAATTACAGTTGAAGAGAATAAAATCTAAGCCAAACCATTATACATAGCAATAACATTAGTCCAGAAAATTTCCTTTAAACTATTGTCAGGAACAATGTCCCATATTTTTTGTGAAGTTCAGATTGGTTGTTACATACATAATTCACAATATTAGCCATCCTACAAAATATACTGACAGAGTGCCTTAGTCTATAGATCATATACATCTAGCCCAAACTGTCCTGAATGTTGTTAAGGTTTCCTTTATTTTTTAGTTGTTTCTAAATCACTGTTACATTTATAATACATAAATCTCTTCAGATTCATAGAAGAGTTTCATTTATTTTTAATTGTCCAGTTTAACACAGCTATGGCTAGCAATTCAAGCGACTTGAACTGTCAATTGGCCAATGATCTCAGGATACCTCATATCCCTTACATAAAGAGTAGTAGGAAAATTTTTGCTATCTAATTGTTTTAAAAGAGCTGAGCAAGTTTAAGAATAGGGCAATAATCTGCTCCTCAGTGTAACATCTATGCTCAAGACCAATAAAGAAACCAAGAACATTTTCATAAGCAGGATTAGCCTACTCCTAAAATGGTACAAGATGTACTCAGTGTGCAGTTTAGAAATGAAAAATCTGAACTGTGACAAAGAAACTTGTTTGGGAATGGCTAAAATAATACAGTAAACAGTGTAAGATTCTTACATCTTCCTACAACCTACTGATCATGAAAAGCTCTGAAAATGCTTAGTGCCTTTTCAAAACAGGCCCAGAAGATTAAGCAGGTCAAGATTTAAAGAAAGGGAGGTGACTAAACTCTTATTGATGTCATGATATTAATCAAAGGCCTCAGAACATCTAAAATGGGTACTGCGTGGAAATATGAAGCCATGTTTAATGGCAGGGATGTTAAAGGAGTTATATTTTCAGGTGTCCCCAGTTCTAGAATCATTTCTTCCTTGAAAATGTGAAATTATGTTAGAGTTACTTTTCAACATGATTTTATTATAATTGCATGCTTCTATTCCACTAGTGTTCAGAATTTTTTATTTTATTTTCTACCCTTGCTTAAATTTTAGTACTAGGATGAACTCTCTAGCATTTCATCAACATCCACAGAAAGTAACATTTATTTTTGACTACCATTGAGTATAACTTACATTAGCTTGGTAATTTTTTCAGTAGCAAGCCTATTGCTGATATAAATTATTGTTTTAGATTGTTGCCCTGTTCCTGGAAAATGTGAAGGAGGCATTGTGCTCAGGGACGTCTTAGTCCTCAGAATGAGAACAAACTGTAAAACAATCTGTATCTGCCTTATTGTTTTCTCTCAAAATAATTGTGCTGCAGTTAAAAAACTATCCCACTTCACTCTTTACATCCCTACCACCCAAATGCAAATACAATCATGAACATTGACTTCAGACATTGAAAACAGTCTTACTGCTTTGAGTAAGTGCACTGTAAGCAAGCATGTTCCAGTTTTTCAGTATTTTGCATTAGAGTCAGTATGAATCTGCACAAGAAAAACTAGATTATGTTTTAAATGCCAAGAGTGATTATTTTACTCCTGTTTTCAGCAGGAATCTTTAATACACTTTTGTATAAATTAGTCAAACCAAAACCCAGCCATGAGGCAGTTTGAAACCAAGTGCTGCTTTCCTTGGTGCTAAGAGAGTTTACATAAGACACGAGCCAAGCTTGGCATCATGAAGGTCATTAGCATAGTTCTTTGGTTTATTAATGGATACACAGCCCACCACGTCACAGTATGAAGGTGTAGGTTTCATTGTTCTCCCTCTGCAATGCACAGAAAAGGAACACTGAGTTTGTTAATTTACCACAGAGGTTAGGCTGGATGGTTGCCTTCAGTATATTACACTATATATTGACAGATCATTTACTAAGGCTTGCTGGTGACTCATGTTTAGACAGAGAACCAGGAAAAAGATGCTTTCTGGTTACTTCAGGCCAGCCTTTCCTAAAAATATCACTTTATAGTGTATGAAACTCCAATAGCAAAGCAAAATTAACATAAATAATTCCAGTAAAATTCCCCGAACCTCAACATTTCAGATACAAACCTGACAAGGAATCCAGGCTGATTATGAGAATTATAGTTCAATGAATTTTATTTCAACAGATTGCTCATTACTACAGCAACAATAACCATTGAGACTACTTCATAAAGAGCTGAAATGCACACTCTTTTTATCTCTTGGGAAGTGGTCAGTTTCATGAGTTACCCCATCAGCTCTTTTGGAGCAGATGCTCTACTTTAGCACCAGAAACAAGAACACAGTTTGACTCATTATAAGCTATACCTGCAATTTTTAAAAAGCAGAGGCTAGAGTTGTTTCTAAAGATCTTCTCTAGACCTTCTGGGTTTTAATGAAAAAATAAACAAGCACAGCCAAACTGAAAAATCATTTAGAATCCACTATGTGTTAAAGATGTTTCCTTGCTATTTATTCTGCCATATTTCTGAGATAGTAACAAGGTTAATAAAAACATAAAACATATGCAAATGAAAAAGGAATGGTGGAAATGCGAGCAAATGTCTCATTGTAATTAAGCTTGCTTAATATTTACTTAGCATTTCACAGCTGCATATCACCAAAAAAAATGATAGTAGAATCAATTTGAGCTTACTAGTCCTTTCTGCTGTGCTTCAGAACAAAGCAACAAACCCCAAAGTCATCTGTCATGTGGCAGGAAACCACTTTTTCTTTCTTTTTGCTTAAAAAAATGCAATGAAGATTATGGTTCCTGTTTTGGACATGACACTCTCCACTCTGCTCAGTGTGTGCACCAGCATGTCATGGTCTAAGTTACAATCAAGGGTGTGTGTCTTCTTGTGCTATAATGCAGAAGTACTAGACTAGGTACCAGCAAGCCTTCCAGTAGCACTGAAATCTATTAAAGAGCCAAAATCCTTCCTGGTAGCTAAGCAGGAAGGCTGTGTCATATTATACATTCAGTTCAGCTAAGTAGTTCCAGACTTGTTCACCTGGCGGTCAATTGCACTACAATATATATGTGCCATATGAACACCCAAAATTGAAATCTTGATTTTTACATATTTAGGACCATTTTGTGTTAAGCTTATAATGGAGTATCATGTTTGTTTATGTTATATTCCCCATATTATCCTCAGAGTTTTTCCCTCAAGTATGAATATGCTCTATGTGCTGTGCATCCAAGCTATCTAATTGCTACCACTACTAATCCATAGACCATTCTTTCTTAACTTCAGAAATCCATCACAATATCATAAGAAATTCCTCATGAAACTTTTAGCATTGTTTTCCTTCCTTTTCATAAACACAGAAAGTTTTCTCTCTGGATGTTGCTTTGATAATTGCTTTTGTTTAACTGTACATTTGGGTCCAGTTTAGTGGGGTATCCAATCTCTCGTGATTTTTTTTTTTTAACCCTTTATTTTATGTATTTGAAGTATTAAATATTTATTTTTTCTTCTAATTTTTACTTGTTTGCATTTGGTTTATATAACTTGCTAATTTGTTTTCCTTATATTCTTGGAGGATTTGTTTTATTATTGTGACAAAAAAACCATATATCATCAAACAAATTATTTGGATAGGAATTTTTAAACCTGATTACTGGCATCTATTGTCTTCACATCCTGGAGCTCAATGTGCAAGGGAACTTTCATTCATAGAAGATCAATGACCTCTTTCTAAACAAATCAGCCTGTTTAAGAAAGCTGAATTCAGATATCCAAAGTGAAGATATTAATAGCCTATTTTAAAATTTTGATTCATGGTGATAAAATAAAACAGATAGATAGCTTCTTTCTTTGGAAATGATATAGCAAACTGTTTAAGGTATAAATTCTGCAAAAAAATCATGGTAAATTTTATGTTACAAATGCAGATACCACAGGAGTATCCAAAAAGAGTCTGAGAAGATATACACATAAACTATTTTCCATAGTTTACTTTAGGCTGCCAGAATTGAGCATATTTTTACAAGACAGCTGTGCTAAATACAAAAAATAAGTGCATAGATATGTTAGCCCACTAAATATAGTTTATCTTGTGAGAAGATGCCTGGGTGAAAAGTCTGACACTGGAAAAGTAATCCAGAGACTGAAAGAAATAAATGATAAAACAGCTGTTTGGTACTTTGCTTATAAGCTTTAGGCAGTGGAGTTTCTCTTTCTATTTGTCCTTCAACTGTCACTTTTCACAAATAAAAGATGGAAATACTTTTCCTAATGTTTTTCTAAATCATACTAGGATCTACAGCAATTTACATCACAGAATTGGTGTACAATATTTATTACCACAATGATTATACTTTGTAACCAAAGTAACAAAGGGACTAAACTCAGATATTTAAAATTACTTACATTGTTCATCAGTATAAAATTCAACAAAGAGAAAAATTGAAATGAAATATTATGTACAGAAGGTTGCAACATCTAGAGATAAATTCCTTAAACATTAGTTATCAAATGTACCAGTTATTTAACTGGGTTTATTTCAAAATTCATAAGGAGCTCTGGACTGTAACTATAAAGTTAACTAAACTATCCCAGCTTCTGAAAGAAGTATTTCAAATTGTTGAATTTTGAATATCAAAGTTAAAGATGTGTGACCCTTAATCTTCTCTTTCTCCCACCTCCCTTAGGATTGTAACATAACAATGGGCAATTTTTTCAGGTTAAAATACATCTTCAGCATTCATACTTTAAAAAAGCCCTCTCCTTGACTGCTGGTCTACAGAACTATACAGATCTATAGATCTAAATACAATAAATTTGAAAAAAATATTCATGAGCTACATAAAGAACTTGACTACTATAGTCCAAAACACCAATAAGATAACCACTCCTAAAGTTAAGGAAATAGCATCAAAACCATTAAAATGGATATTTTTAAAAATAACATACATTAATATGCTTAGGTATACACACCTCTCAAGCAGTTTTAAAAGAAGGATCTTATTTTTCCTTCGAAATTTATGGTAGACAAACCTTAACAAGACTGGGGTAGTAGTTCAACTTATTAATCAGAATTTGTCACATCCCAGTTTCTATAAAAACTGTAACAAAATAAACCAAAAATAAACTCCTGGATAATGTGCAAATAAAATACACCTATTTTGCTTTCTTGCCACATTTTCTCTACCAGCTCCATGTGCCAACAAGGTGCAATGGCATTGATAAAAAGAAAAATGTGAAAGTTTTAGATCTCAGAAAATAACTTTATTAAATTTTCATGGAAATTTTGGCCTGTGTTTCCTGTTATCTGAAACAAGACATACATCTTTGGTCACATTTCTACAACATTCTGTGCATATCATAACAGTAGTTGGATACCTCTGTCATCTAGAAACAATTTCAAATAGAACAACATACTACTTTTTTCCTAAGGCCAATAGGGTACTTCTGAAATAAATTTATTTGTTCTGCTATTTTTATTGATATAAAAAGTACAGCCATATCTTGAGTATAAATGTGTAAAATTGTCTATTTATTCTCAAACCAACTTCAAAAGGGAGTTTATTTAATGTAAACAATTGTCTTTAACTATGCAAGTATTAAGCTATCAGCTTTTCTTTGGTTTCAACAGCACCATAGTCAATAAAGTCAAAGGCTGCAGAGTGGTTATAGATGGATGTAACAGTATTAATCTCACAATTTGAACTCTCCTAGCAGCTTGCTACGCATCAGCACAACAGCTACTGCCTCCCACAATACAAAGAAGTCTGAAACCAAGTGAAAAGGTATTGGAGTTGCTCTAGGAAGCATAATGCTTTTCAAGTTGGCTTCTTGAAAACCTCACATAGAAAACGAAATTAGAAACTGTTTTTCAACAGGTTCTCAGTTTCTTTGAAGCATAACTTGTAATATGCTGTGGGTGGTTTGTCTTATTGATGGTAAACAATCCTTCATAACTTAAACATTTCAAACTTTCTTAAGAGCATTCCCAAGTGTTTTGCTTTTTAATCAAAGAGATTTGGGCAGTTTAGCGTATCTGCTAGCTCAGATTTCCTCCAGTCCTTTCACAACCTGTACTTGCAGTGCTTGATGAAGTTTCAGACTTAAATTCTACATTTTTTATTTCCTTTTGCAGTTCTGGAGAGTATGTCTACTATTTTCTTGTGCAGATTGTCTGAAAGATACAGTAACAACTTAGGCAAGATTAAAACTAGGTACATAATGGATATGAGTAGCAAAATGTAATTATTTCTTAGTGCTTATACATGCACACACCTTCAGCTTATACATGTATACAAGCTTTCACAAGGGAAAAACAAATACTGCTGCAACACTATTTTTTTTTTAATTAAAAGAACAGCAAATCTTGAAATATATATTTGTATTTCAGAATATCTGGAATTAGAATTTAAAATTAATTCTGTAATTAAAATTAATTATATATTAATTATAAAAGTAATTCTGTGATTAAAATAAATAATCTATTATAAAAGGAAACATTGCCATAGCTATTTCTATTTCCCTATAAATAAGAATCTCTTAGTACAAAACAATGAGACAACAAGAAACCTACACATTGTTTCTCTTGACAAAATTAGCTGCATTTGGGGAGATAAATTAATAATATTTTTTTTAGGAGTAGAGTTTGATAGATTTAGAAAAGTAACAAAATAACAAAAAGAGAAAATATTGAACAGAATTTAGGGAGTACTTAGGATCATGGTGAATATAATACAGAGACTGTATTCTGTAAAGTGAGTGGCTTAATTTGTCTATGAATTATTTGGGGTCTACAGACAGTAGAAAGACATATTCTAAGATGTGTAAATATGCACTATTTCACTCATTCAACAGTTCAATGCTAATTTACATCAGTTAGGGATCTAAATTCCACAGTGACTAAATATATAACTCTTTGGAGTTGATAACTGCAATCTTTTAATTTAAAAATCACTATTAAGTCATTCCCTTTCCAATGGTAACTGAAAGGAAATAAATAATTTTTAAACGTATCTCTACTTCAAACACTGTAGCTGAAACCTCTATCCAGATATAGGAAAAAAAAAGAAAAATCACAATATTGCTACTACTACTATTATATTGGAAAGTTCATAATAAAGCACATAAAATTTTAAATTCTTACTTTTGGTCAGCAAAATGGTTAGCAAACACATTTTTGTGGTCTTGCCCAGGAACTGCTCAAGACAGTTAACAATCTAGCATAAAAGCTAAAATAGATATCCATGAACCAGGATAATTTGTATAGCTATAGGATATTTTTCCTTTTCCTGTTAATAATTGCTTTGAGTTGGTGGGACCACTCACAGTGGAAAGTCAAATATGGGGAGGGAAAGTCAGACAAATGAAAACTAGAAACATATCTGGAAATACCTGGTTTTAAGGCTAAGATAAATAGAAGACACACATTATTTTCATCAGCAGCTTTCCCTAATAGCCCAAAATATATTAATATATTTAATCTTGGAATACACTCAGTTTGTTAGTTTTTCAAGCACAGATCAGTCTGTTTTGTGGACTCTGAGTAGTATGTAGCAAAATTGCTAGCACTACTAAATAATTTTTAAAACATGAAATCCATAAGGCCAGATATTTCATAAATTATTAAAGAAATACAGAGAAGTAAATGACAAAATGGTAAATTTTGTGTCTTGAATATTTTTCCATGAAGGAAGTTATAAATTGGAGGAAGAGTAAGTATTTTTCGACCTACAGATTCTTGGCATGTTTCCTTTTTATTTCTTAGGTTCATCCCTGATGCAGTAACTACTATATGACATCTTTATCTCTGCTTAGAGACAGCTTACATGTCTTACTGACTTAACTAGTATTTTGAGCTCTTTCACATATCACCTCTCATGCATTGTTGCAAGGATGATTTTTTTTTAGCATTAAAGTTTTACTGTTTTCTTACTAGTATTTCTAAGACGACATAGAAACAAGATCTTCTGGTTTATAATGTGGGAGGAACATACCAACATATTCTCTACCCAACTGGAGATACAGATTAGGCTGGTGGACTGTAAGGCAGGCAGAAAACTGACTAGATGATTGTTCATTTGAAAAGGTAGTAGTTAATATTTGGGCTGGTAATGTTTCACATCTTCATTGACAACCTGGAAAATGGCACAGAATGCATCCCCAGAAAGTTTGTGGATGACACGAAGTTTGAAGAGGTGCTTGGTATCCTGGAGTGAAAGGCTGCCATCCAGGGTGACAGGCTTTTAGTACTGAGCCTAAAGGAAGTTGAGGTTCAACAGAGATGTATGCAAAGTCTTGAACCTATGACAGAAACATCCCATGCAACAGTATCAGTAGAGAACTGACTGGCTAGAAAAGAACTTAGCAGAAAAGGACTTGATTGTCCTGATGGACACTCCTGATGGACATAAATAAACAATGTGCCGCTGTTGCAATGAAGGCTATGCACACCAACAAGAGTGTAACCATCAGATGAAGGGAACTGACTAATCCCCTTTATTCAGCAACAAGTCTCATCTGAATGCAATGTCTAGTTTGGGGCCTTCAAGCACAAGAAAGTCCCTGAAAAACTGGAGCTAGTTCAAAAAGATAGTCAGGACATGTAGTGCATGACATATGAGGAGAGACTGAAAGAATTGGATTTGCTCAGCCTTAAGAAGAGAGGGTAAAAGAGGTATCTAATTGCTGTTTTCAATAGATTAAGCTGGAGTTGGAAGAAGACAGCTAGACTGTACTTGGAAGTTCTCAGAAAGAGGCAAGGGATGTAAGTTGCAGCAAGGAATTCTGATCTTGTATAAGAAAAAATATTTTCATTGTGACAGTGATTAAGCTCAGAGATATTATGGAACCTCTATCATTGCATATTTTCAAAATGCAACTAGACAAGACCCTGAGTAAAATGAAACAGATTTACATGCGCCTTTCTTTGAGCCAGAGGTTGGACTAGATGACCTCCATTAGTCTCTTCCAACTGACAGTATCCACATATATGGAAAATTATCAAATCACTTCCGGAAGTTGATTAGGAAAAGCAAAATATGAAGAGCTTGATAAGTGTCAGCCTTCAGGCAGATATATTTCATCTGGATCAGAGTCTTTATGACTACTTCACTGTCTGATAAATCATCACTAACTTTGTTTTGCCCATTTTAGCATACGTTTTATATTGCTGAAGCAAGCTTATGCCTCAAACAGAAGAAGGATCAGATCATGAACCAATTTAACCTTAATACTTGAAATACCTCGTGTTGTGACTTGCAGGACTAAGCACCCTTTTTCTTTTTAAAACTTATTTCAACATATTTGAATCCATAAATCTGTAGAGGAAGACGGTATTATGAATCATTACTAGGTGAATCATTTTTCTTGATAATTTGTCTCTTTCTATTCTTACAGTAAATACTATTTATGATCAAGTTCCTACTTCAGTCAAAATATGAATTATGTCTTCACTGATGTTCTCACGGGAAAAGAAGAAAGTCTCTAACTGGTAAGTAGTATCATTTGATGTCTCCCCATATACCGTGGTCTTACAAAGGGCAACGCACAGAGGATTCAAAGTTATATATAAGCATGGTGAGTTCTGTTACAGTACTGGAGTATTAATCTGTCAGAACTTGACTCCATTCCTATCAGCTTCAAATGGAGCAGAACTGCTTTGTTGCAACCAGAATTCTGTCAAATAACTTACTACTTTATATAGTTTCATGTCTTCAGCAAAGACATCACATTGATAAGTAGCATATTCTATAATTAGCATGTACAGCTCTTTTACTCTAATTTACAAAGTACTTAATTCTGAGTACCTAGATTTATTTTGTCACACTTGCAAACATGTGTCCACAGTAAAGTTTTAATTTGGATCAAGAGTGCTTTCTTGCTTCACTTTGTTTCCATCATGGAGTAGTCTCATAGCATGCAAACTGAATTCCTTTGGATGAAACTAAACCAGCAGGAATAAGCAAATAGCCCAAGCATATGCTTCAGCAACTAAGGGATCTTCAGTCCCTGGGACTAAAGTAGAGATGGTCTGAAGGTAGTCAAAATTCTCAAAAATTGTATAAGCAATTCAGCACCAACTGTTTTGCTCTATGTATCCGCTCCTCTTCCCCTTTCTATTATGCCTTACTGGCATAATCTTGATTGTTCTGATCAGTAGATGATACCAGCTGCATCTTATTTGAGTTTGGATGTTTTAAACTTAAGTGTCCTTGCAAGAGGTTCTTCTACTTTCCTTTAGGACAACAGAGTGAGGAAGGAGGAGAAAGTGAGTGGGAAGGGAGGTGGGAAAGAGCAAGTAGGGTTGAAGAAAGTTAAGGGAAGCGAGAAGGGGAGAATGGTGAGAGAGGGAGGGGGACTAAGAGAGAGAAAAGTGACAAAGGGAAAGAGGAGAAAGAGAAGAGTGGAAGATGGGAGAGGACATAGGAAAGGAAAAGGAGAAGGAAGGGTGATAAGAAGGGAGAAAGTATAAGAGTGAGGGAGAGGAAGAGGGAGGAAAGGAAGAAAGGTAGGAAGGGGTGAGAGAGACTGGAAGGAAGTGAGGAAAACAGGGACAGAGGCAAAGAAGGAGAAAGATATCTTCTGAAAGCATTAACACCTACAAGGCAAAATGCTCTCTGAAGTTTGCTNAGTGACCTACCAGTATCTGAAGGGGGCCTACAGGAAGTCAGGGAAAGTTCTAGTCGAAAGGGTTTGTAATGATAGGACCAGGAGTAACGGTTTTAAGCTAGGAAAGGATAGATTCAGACTGAATATTAGAGAAAAGTTCTTTACTACAAGGGTGATAGATCAGTGGAATGGGCTGCCCAGAGAGGTGGTGGAGGTCCCATCCCTGGAGTCATTCAAGGTCAGGCTTGATGGGGCTCTGAGCAGCCTGACCTATGTAGAGATGCCCCTAATTGTATAGGGAGGTTGGACAAGATGACCTCTAGAGGTCCCTTCCAGCCTAAAATATTCTGATTATAAGTTAGCTTTTTCCATTATATCCTGAAAAAGTCTAGATAATAATCTTGGGCAAGATGCCTAACTTTGATGTGAGACAAAAACCATAGTTAATAATCCCAGTGGGGTTTAGAACAGAACAGTTTAGTTGGAAGTGACCTATAACAATAATCTAGATCAGCAATGAACATCTAAATGAGATATAACCCTATTTACATTGGGATGGCACAATCTAATAATTTATAAACTTTATAATTATTATAATTGCAACTACTATATGTGTGTAACATATAGTACTGTTTTCCCTTTAAGCTTTAATTTGCATTAATAATCCTTTGAACTGTTTCTTTTTTAAATTTTTTTTTTTCAAATGTATAGTTGCACCCACACTAACACTAAACAAAACTTCTAGAAGAAATCATTACTTTTAATAGAAAAATAGTTCAGGACTCATAATTTCATACATGTGTCAATCTCTCACACTACTCTTCCTTTCTTTATTACCCCATCAGGTGACTGGATAGAGTAGTTGCCTCACCTTATCAAGATGCATTTTGTGTTTTTCCCAGAACTGTGTTAACACGGGAATAAATAGGGCAAGAGAATATTTTGATTGCAACATCACATCTGGACTTTTAAATTAAAAAAGCCAAACCCCTGCAATTTAAACCCATAAATTTCTACCACAGCATTGCATTTTTTCACACTGTAAAATCAGCGGTCTGCATGCCAGGTGACCTCTCTATGTGCTCTCCTCCCTTTCCTCTCTCTGTGTACTACAGCCACAGGCTGGAACACATTGTCTCCCACGAGGCACCAAAAATTCTTCTTTCACTATTGGGAAAGATGATCCATTGTGGGTTGCTTTTCTCTTTTTTGTGCAAAAAAGAACATGGGGTAGCCAAGTTTGCATAATTATCAACCCATAGTGGAAGTAATCAAATAATCAAATAGTCTTAACAAAAGACCTGATCTAAGATATAAGCTGCAGAGAAGCAGACAGATCATGAAAGAGACCCTAAAGGAAGCCACTTCTGGATAGAGAAAACATATTTTCCTAATGGAATACCATATGGAATTAATTTTTTCC
This sequence comes from Brachypteracias leptosomus, assembly GCA_013401335.1. Classification (NCBI taxonomy): domain Eukaryota; kingdom Metazoa; phylum Chordata; class Aves; order Coraciiformes; family Brachypteraciidae; genus Brachypteracias; species Brachypteracias leptosomus. The sequence continues at coordinate 20,443 of VYZX01016970.1, read as the reverse complement.
ATCAGTCCTAAAGTCAATTAAATATGTATTGAAAATTACATGTCAGCATATAAATAGTTCATATTCCATACCATTAGATGTTGCAAATTTGCATATATTCAGAAGAAACTGATAAAATGACAGAAGCCAAAGAACAACTGGAAGAATTGCATAAGGTCTGAAGTTGCATTAAATCAATGTCATTATCTTGCGTTATTTAGAGTAAGCATGTATAATAAAGTACACAACCTCACAGAGATAGCAGTAACAATCTTCTAGAAGCCTCAGGGCACAAGTTTTGTTTGTAAAAATAATTGCTTCTCCTTGTCAAAGTCTGACTCACATTGACTACACTCTCCTACAATGAGATCAAGATTAACCATCTTGAGCCAACACTTTCTGTGCTATGAGTCACAGGTCACATTACAGACAAGAACAACTGTAACCACATTATTGAAACCAGCATATCAAATCTGGTCCACAGATGACAGGTTGTGCTGTGTTACCATGTTTCTCAAATGAAAGCCATTAACAAGCACAGCACACCTAGGCTAGTCTTTTCCAGTACATTATTTTTTCTGTTTAAAGTGAGTGGAAGCATCTACACTCTGCAATGTTAATCTATGCCATGTGTAAGACTGCTATTAAATAGTAGTGTGTCCATGATGAAAATCAGCTGCATCATGCTTTGTGGTATAGATCTTCATAACAAGATTTACTGTTAGAGCACATATTGGCAAGCATTTTAATGAGACAAGGAACACGGCAGAAAAATAAACAAAACATCTTATTGCATTCCTGCTCTCTTAAAAAAATGCCTTAGTATTTGTGCTTAGATACTGGATGTTCCTCAGTTACTTCTTTTACAAGGACTTTAGCAACTAAATGTAATGCCTGGCTCAAACATTTAATCTCAGTGTTGAAGCTTTGTAATGAATTTTCTTGTTTTCATTTTGTTACACTTCTGCAGTGTCCCAGTACTTACACAGTGAAGACATACTGATGCAGTTAGATTCACATTATGTTAGGAGATAACATGAAATGACTGTATCAGGCTGTATTAGGTTGGTAATATTGGGATGGTGGATTAGGTTAAAATATGATTAAAACAGTAGGAAAGGAAAAAACAATACTTTTCAATTGCTTTTACTAGTATTTCTTCTTGAGACTAATGTCAAAGATGCTTAGAAATCTGGATAGGCATGTCTTAATATTAAATTTTAAATTCCTACTATCATTTATGACATATTTAGAACACCTTAGTATCAGCCTGTTATCCACACTCTAGAAAGTAGCAGAGATTAAGAAAAGTTCAAAGAGTATCAGAGAGGGAGGATCATTCACAAGTATTCATCTCCAAATGAGCATCTGCAATGGCTGAACAAGCAACTACTTTATGATCTTTGGGACTGAGATGCTAGGGCTTGAGTAATAGGCCCTGAATTGAAGTTGACATATGGATGAATATCACAACCAGGTGAAAAGACTAAGGTTGGCCATAAGCCTCTTACTAGTGTCTAGGGCAAGACTGGGTTGGCCTCTGTGTTTGGCACCAATAAGAACTTTTAGCTCTGCTGCTGGCTGCAACCCAGTAGGCATTGAGTGATGGGGACACACGTCATACCAGATCTTGACATGAGCGATGGCCCCCTCTGAGAGCCATCCCGGAGGGGAGGCCAGGCCGAGTATACCCCTGCAGATGGTGTGAAGGTTGTGGTGCTACAGATGGAGTGAAGTGCTAGGGCCTGAGCAGACCCTGAATTAAAGCTGACATATGGATGAATCCCACAACCAAACAGTATACGGAAGCCAGCAGAGAATTTTTCGCTGCTGGGAAACCAGCTGATTGTGAGAACAGACACAGCTAGCCTGATAAAAGGGTGAGCAGAACCAAAAACAGATAAAGGTACCTCCTCCTTGTTCTTCCCCAGGTCTGGCCAACCTTGGATGGAATCCAAGGAGGAGGAAAAATAGCAGATGTCCCGCTGCTGAAGTTTTTTTTGAGGTTGCCTATGCAACCTGAGTTGTTTATTCATTAGTATAAAAGCTGGTCCTGCTTGCAGAGAAGTCAGAAGCCATTCTGCAGGTGGAGACACCACGCAGGATTTTCCCCCATCATCAAGAAGCCCCCCGACTGTTCGCTGCAAGTGGAGTTCCCCAGCAACAGCGTGACAAAGGGAGATAACTGGAAGAGACATTGAAAGAGACAAAGGTAATGGATCTGATTGTCTACCCCTTTGGAATAGGTCACAGCTTCGTCATGTATCTTTTATATGATGTGTTTATCATATTATGTTGATGGACCTCTCTAGCATTTGCTGGAGAGGCCTGTGCATGGCCATGGTGGTATTCGGGGTGTGGTTGATTTCTCTACCCATCATCGAATTTGCTGCCTGGCTTTTTTTCCCTTCCATTATTGAGTTTGTAATGAGGGTTTTTTTCCCTTTCATTATATCACCTGTGGTTAGCAAATTCAACTCCTCTGTTTCTGGCCATGCAACATCAGCTTTTTGTTTTGTAGAAATAGACAATAAAGTCTCCATCTGTATTCTGCTGGTGGTGGCTGTGTTCCTGGTGTTGTGCAGGATAATTGGCAAAATGGGGACAAATCAGAAGAATTTTCTGTTCTTTGCAGTACTCAGTTTACGACAGGAACTTCAAAAACACTGAGAAATCATTTGTGGATCTTTAATCCCTGTGTGGATTTAACACTTGATCTAACAGGTGGTGTCTGAGAAAAACATTTACTAAGATGCAGTGACCTCCAGAGCCATCAAGCAGCCTACAAACAAGACAAAAATAGTATCTGCTGTATCTTTGAAAACTGATAATCAAATATTACATTAGCCAGATACAAGATGAGTTATTATCATAAGTAGGGGAAACAAGAAAAGTGATCAGTTAAATATACATTTTGATCAAGTAACAAACACTTGAGTCTACAACTCCGTATGAAAACCTATTATTTCTGCTTAAAAATGCACGTATTTTGAGCTAGATCCAAAGGATTAATAAAACTGCTGTCATGCCAAAGGATGTCTGTTTCCAAAGCCTTTTAAGAAAAAAATAATCCCTGTCCCCAAGTCCAATAAAATGTGCACAGTTTGTGTACATGCATTTCCATGAGAGACCAGTATACTCTGCTATGCATCTACCATAGTCGTATTCAAACCAAATTAAGCCTTGTGTTAAATTAATATGCTGTCTATATGCCTTTTTTAGAATGAATATACATAAATCCACTATTTTTATCTTGTTTACTGCATTAGTAATACATTTACATGCCTCTTTGTGTGCAATGATTACAAGGACAACTTATAAGACTGAAAATTGTCACTTCACAGAAAAATGGATGCAAAAACCAAAATCATATCATCAGTGTCTATAATCTGCTTCCATTTAACTTTTGTGCAAACACTCAAAGTTTGGGTGCTCATTATCTACGTGCTGAGCTTATGTTCTTACAGTAATTCTACCATCAAGTTTCTTTGCATTTTGTATTAATAAAGTCACAGATATTCTCGTACATAAAAGAAGTTTGCAATCCATTTTGTAAAATTGAGTCTCACACACATGTAAAGTGCATGTATCGGTAAAATTTCTGTGTTGTAATCTTGCAAAGTGAGCGTTGAGGGGTGATTTTAAATAATTCTACAGCTTTGGTTAGAGGATATTCATGTTAATTTCTAGTGCAGTTTGGCATGAAAGCTCTTCAGAATTGGAAACTTCTAAGTTATACATAAGTCTATTAACAAAGTTCAAGGTGATTACATTAACAATATGTAAATATGAAGAAGGTGATGTGCAAATATTAATGATTTACACTAAAGTTGCATTTGTAATAGTTGAAAACATTGTTTTCAGTGACCTAGAATTAAATCAATAAAATAGGAATTACATTTAGCATTGTGATGCCTAACTTGTAAGCAATGTTTTATACTGGAAAATAATATCCAAAGTCAGGTGTCCAGATTTTCTACAAAATGTGTAAGGACAGCTGGAAGCCAGAGAATGGGATTCACAAAGCCCATACGCCGAGTGCACAGTCACCTGAACTAACCCACAACCTGTGCTAACTACTTCACCTTCATGCATGCAGAATACACAATCTTAAACATTTATTTGAGATATGTGTTAAAATTATAACCACCCTAGCTAAGAAAATAAACAACTTGAAAAGAACAACTGTGGTGCTCTTTCTTCAGTTCCATTTTACACTCAGTGTCCCAGTGCTTGGCATACTCAAATGAAATGTGATACATATCCTCTAAAATCCTTCTCCTGTGTTCTTGAATCTTCATTGGTCCTAAGTATGTGACAGCTACAGGGTTTTTATAAACTCCTTTGTTACTGAAGCAATTCAATTTTATATAAAATAATCACATATTTGTTAATCTATAAAGGGAATTAAAATGAATGTATGACCTAGCTACTAGAGCTTTCCCCTGGGAGTCTTGAAGTCCAGCCTTTCTTACAGTGAGAATGGTATAGGGATGTTAAAACAAGAATTTTGATGTGTTTTTATGTGGAGCAATTTGGTACCACCACTGACCAATTTGTTGGTTTTCAATTTACGCGGAGCTGGAATCAGGGTATCTGGAATCAGGACTTTGGTTATAAGTTAGGCATTTCTATTGTGAAATTGCAGCTAAACTGAGCAGGTGTGGAATTAATTATATTTAAAAGTGATATCTAGAAACCTAATCCCTTTGAGGAGAGAGGCCCTTGGCTTTGTCTAATGTAAAGTACATCTTTCTTATTACATAAGTTTCTAAAGTCTACTAATTCAAACTTCATTTAAACTTACTAAATCTCTGCAGATAAAATAATCCAGACAGGCTGCTGATCATGAATTAACATCTTCTTGGCTATACTTATTTTGAGAACAATCCTTGAGTGATTCTGTGCCAACTAATATTCTTCCGGACAAATTCAAACTATCATTTGGGAGATAGGAAGTATTCCCAATGAACAGTTTGCATATAGTCAGCCTGTTTTGGAAAGAAAGATTTCTCAAAGTATGAGAATGTGCTTTAATGTCAGAAAACAGTCCACACATCTTTAATTTGCTAGTATAAATGTAGCCAATGAATGCAAATGAGTTACATGGATTAACTGCAGATTGAGTTACAGGATTAGTTTCCTGGCATTGTGTCCATGCCTTTAATATACCCAGACCACAATGCTGCAATGGGCCTTTGTTGCATAGCAGCTGTTGTAAGCTCTGGCAGTCCTCCCAGATCTTTGATCCACATTCTCTTCTCTTCTTTGCACCATGCCTTTTGCTCTTAATTCTTCTTTTAGTATACACTATATGCAAATATTTATCCTCTAAGAAGTGATTAGAATTTTCCAGACCAGAATTATGTTTACAAGGATTATTTTATCTCAGTGGTGCAGGTATACAGTGGATGAGTAAAGGGTCAACATGTGTAAGCTGATTAACTAGTGTAAAATACTGGGAGAAATCAATAACAATAATAAGGCACAAAAACACTGTCTTCCAAAAATGACGCAACTGGGAGCTGATGTGCATTCCCACTTTTAAAAATTACTTATGTAACACCAATTCCTGGCTCCTTTAAAATGCACTTTGGTCTTGTGACCTCAGTTCTGTCATGGCTAATTGAAAAAATGGGATAAATTTTCTAGTTTACCTGATAGTACCAAAATTTCCTGGTAGGCCAATATGACCCTGTACATAAAAACATGTTCCTATACCTCAAAACCACCCTACATTGGAAGATCCTTTATTATAGTTTTTTTCCTGCCAGCTTCAGTATTTGATTTATAATGTTGCAGTGGAATGCAGTGATTTGCTTTATATAGTAGTCTCTAACATTTAGACATCTGTTTTCTATATGCATTGTAGTAGTACTGCAAAGACAGTTGTGCATCTATTCTCCACAGAGATAAATGGTCTAGGTCTGTGTCTATATTTGAGCAGAATTCCAGACAAAAGTGCTGTTCCTGAATCTTTGCCAAAATCTACTATAAGTTATGCTTACAAGTGCAAAGTTTAAGATGAGAAAACTATTTTCTGTAAGAATTGGTTATTGCTGAAGTTAACTCTATGTCCATCTCTGTTGAAGCATTTGTATATTACTAAGCTTTTCCCTACAGTTTGTAGATGTTTTTTGCAAAAAGTAGACTTTTCAGCAGGTTTTCAATGTTATAATATTCTAAAATTATATCAAAACTGTTTAAATTATATTTTCTTCACAGCACATATCACAGTGCTAGGGAAAACCAGCAATAAAATGTTGTAGTCATTATTCATGTAAAGTAATTTTGTAGTTAAATCACAGAGTAATAGAATCACTTTGGTTTGAAGACACTTTTAAGATCATAAAGTCTAAACGATAACCCATCACTGCCAGGTCACCACTAAAACATGTCCCTAAGCAGCATACCTACACATCTTTTAAATACCTCCAGGGATGAGGAATCCACTACTGCACTGGGAAGCCTTTTCCAGTGCTTTATAATCCTTTCTGTGAAGAAATTTTTCCTAATATCCAACCAAAACCTCTCCTGGATCAAAATGAGGCTGTTTCACTTCTCCCATCACTTGTTACTTGGGAGAACAGACACTCACCTCTCTACAACCTCCTTTCAGATAGCTTTAGAGAGCAATAAGGTCTCCCCTGATCCTCCTTTTCTTCCAGACTAAACAACCCCAGTTCTCTCAACCAGTCCACATAAGACTTGTTCTTTAGAGCCCTCAGCAGCTTCATTGCCCTTCTTTGGACACACTTCAACACCTCAATTTTAAACACACAGAATAAAGTTCAAAGTGAGAACAGCTTTCAAAACATGACATGCCACGAACTCAAACCAATTACTTGTCCACTTTACAATGTATGCAATGTGTTAGACTGCAACTGGAAAGGGTTATCCAGAAAAGCACAGACAAATAATAAAATGCATTAACTTAATTCTTGTGGGAAGGACATAGTGTTTGACTATAAACTTGAGTCTGTTGGAAAGCTGAGACTTGCAAAATTCTGGAAAGAGCCAGACAACAGATATCAACAACTTCCACAGTTCACTGCTTGTCCACTTTAGGCTTTGAAAAATAGGTTGCATAAATATGAAAGGATAATTAAAAATCCAGTTACATCAGGTTTGGGCACAGCAAGACAACTAATTATCTTGTCTTCCCCATCTGCTGGTCTAGCCCACGACACTTCTCAACTTGGCACTGCTTCCAGTCAGTAAGAAGGAAAAAGCATCTATCATGTGTAAGTTCACTTTTTGCTAAGCCATCAGGTAGGGATAAAGTGCATCATGCATTTACCAAAATCTTAAATGTACCACTGTCCCACAGAAGGCAGAAAATATTTCTCCTGACTAAGTAGCCCCAATAGAAGCTGTAGCAATCAAGTCAACAAAGAAGCTTTTTCCTATCTTAGTGTGCCTGCAGTTACCCAAAAGCAGTAATTCTTCCAACTGTCTTTCAGTAAATGCTGTTTCAGTTCAGCTTCTGCAGGAAATGCATTGCCATCACTTACATACAGCTCCTTATTGCTGTTCTGGGAACTGATAGATGGTATTTCATGACAGAGCCATTATTTATGATCTGCAAGGCATGTTTAGAAATTATGACGTTCTGGTTACACTTCAGTGATTCAATGTGTTCTGTCGGAAGTTTCAGTGATTCAATGTGTTCTGTCGGAAGTAGTAACAGGATAGTAAGGTGTCATTCAGCTAATAAGCTCAACTCTCTAAGCACTAGGAGTTTCACTTTCATTGATCAGCAAACTTATAGAAAGCTTAGGGACCACTATTAGAAATTGTTATATAAATGTATACTTGAAAGTAGGTCAAATTTTATTCATCTTTTCAACATACTTGCAAGGGCCGAGCTAAGAGAAATACAGGAATAAAGGAAAAGGTCTTCCCTAATGTTTTTTAAAGAAACTGTTGTGTACATTTATATACCAGGTCCTATCATATGCATAAGCACATCTGTCCTCATTTATTTTACCACAAGAAGTAGGGAAATGTGTGTTCATGCCAGTATTATTTGGTCCCTTTCATTACAAACCTATCAGTAAAAGTCTTCACAGGCTTTAAAATTAGAAGTTTCTCATTGAAAGAATAGATCTTGGTGATGTACAGGCCAAATGTGAAGCTCTTAGGTTCGAGAAAATTATTGACTCCAACACAAACCAAAAAATCATCTTAAGATCTTTTCTGTCCTCTATGAAGTCTGCACTGGATACTAGAGGTTGGTTTAGGAAAACAGTCTTTGACTCACAATTGAGATAAATTCCACCTCTCATTCTAATCTAATTTAAGAATATAACCTAGTTTTAGAGTTTGATTTGGTCAGGAAAACTTATCACTGGTATTTTACATAAGAGTTTGGTTCAGGTTGGTGATCTGAAAAGTGTGGAAGAGACCTAATCCTAGCCTGATTATACTGAAATTAACCCCCAAAATCTGTTCTTCTGTTTGATAATTAAAGTCAAATCAAAACTGTATGAAATTATACAAAAGATGCTGTATATCCACCAACCCTTTCATCTCATAGTAATGTGACCTTCTAATGTGTATTTTAAAAAAAATCTGATATTTGAACTATAAACCCTTCACGTTTCAAGAATGTAATTAAAATTGTATTGCTGGGATCTGTTATACACATGGAAAATAGAGTAACTATCTGGCCAAAGTCACACTGGTAATTATTGTCTTATGCCTGCGTAGACTTATAGGGACACAGTTTTCCAACATGGAATAATGTTATTCAGCATACTCTTCGTATCCTGATGCCCTATATGAAGCAACTCTGGCAAGAGAGTTCATCAATCTGATTTTAGGTATGTTCAATGTAGACATCTGCAGCTAAACACGTTCCTGCGTGTTCTTTTCATAGACACTGGAGAAGAAAGGTGGTTTGTAAGTTTGGTGAATCAAGCACCTTTTAGACAACTAGTTTATGATGTTAAGTATTTCTTCGTAGATCCCATTGACTATATTGATTTTACCTCTTGTTGAGGTTTAACCTTAGTCAGCAACTAAGCATCACACAGCCACTCACTCATTCCCCCAGTGGGGTGGGAGAGAATCAGAACAGTAAAGGTGAGAAAACTTGTAGGTTGAGGTAAAGACAGTTTAATAGGTAAAGCAAAAAGGTGCAAAAAGCAATAAAAATAGGTAAAGCAAAAAGCAAAGCAAAACAAGGAATTTGTTTACTGTTTCCCATCAACAGGCAGGTGTTCAGCCATCTGCAGGAAAACAGGTCTCTGTCATGTGTAATGGTTACTTGAGAAGACAAATGCCATAACTCCAAATGTCCTTCCCTTCCTCCTTCTTTGTACAGCTTTATATGCTGAGCATGATGTCATATCGAATATCTCTTTGATCAGTCGGGCTCAGCTGTCCCAGTTGTGTCCCCTCCCAACTACTTGTGCACTCCCAGCCTACTTGCTAGTGGGGTGGTGTGAGAAGCAGAAAAGGCCTTGACTCTGTGTAAGCACTGATTAGCAATAATAAAAACATCCTTGTGTTATCAACATTGTTTTCAGCAGAAATCCAAAACATAGCCCCTTGCTAGCTACTGAGAAGAAAATTAACTCTATCCCAGACAAAACCAGTACACCTCTACTGAATATAACAGCAGGTAACAGATTTAGATGTGAATGTCTACTCTGCAAAGATGAACTCCGTTCTCAGTGTCTCCCTGTATTTGTCAAAGGCACCTCTATCCTACTGTACCATCTGAAGCAGAGAGAAGTCATCAACCTGATATTGCATCAATCAAAAAATATTATCCTGTTAACTAATACTAATTAAGTTGTTAACAAGTATTAGCTAAGTAATACTTTACTTGGAAGAAAAAGCAAAGTAGAGGACTAGTGAAGTGTCAGTCCCTAAGCTTCTCGTACCATTATTCTCAAGCCCAAAAGAGAATTGGAATGCCAGTAATTGTAATAATCTCATTTTTATTTGATGCTCGTAACTAGTGTGTTCCTAGATATAAATATAAATATTTTCTTGCCTTCTTTTCATGCTTAGTGTAACCTTATGTAACAGAGAAACTCATATGAAATATTATTTTAAAAATATTTTTTAAATGTACAAGTTTTAATAGCAAAAGTTATTACACTGCATTATTTTCAAGGCACAAATTCAAAAAGGAAATTCGCAAACTATTGCAAATATTTTGTTGATCATTAAAATAACAGATACTAAACTTAAACCTAACATTCTAATACGCGGGCCATTCAGGGACTTTCCAAGAAAGTGTGTGTGCATAGGAAAAGCAATATGAACAGCATCAGAGAAATCAAATACATACATTTAAAACATATTGCAAAAGTAAACTGTGTCCCATTTACCGCTCCAGACACTCTCATCACATTCAGTATTCAAAATCCAACCCCAACAAGTAGGCATGAAACTCTTCTCATTTATCTTAGCATGCAATGGTATTACATGAAGAATTACTTCCATAAAGATTTCTTAAAATTACACATGCCATCTCAAAAAGTATGGTTCTCAATAGAAGTATCATAATTTCATAGAATCACTTTGGTTTGAAGACACTTTTAAGATCATAAAGTCCAACCATTAACTCATCACTGCCAGGTCACCACTAAACTATGTCCCTAAGCACCACATCTACATGTCTTTTAAATACCTCCAGGGATGAGGAATCCACTACTGCCCTGAGAAGCCTTTTCCAGTGCTTTACAATCCTTTCTGTGAAGAAATTTTTCCTAATATCCAACCAAAACCTCTCCTGGATCAAAATGAGGCTGTTTCACTTCTCCCATCACTTGTTACTTGGGAGAACAGACTTACACTCACCTCTCTACAACCTCCTTTCAGATAGCTTTAGAGAGCAATAAGGTCTCCCCTGATCCTCCTTTTCTTCCAGACTAAACAACCCCAGTTCTCTCAACCAGTCCACATAAGACTTGTTCTCTAGAGCCCTCAGCAGCT